>CM040122.1:4995440-5481597 GCA_022559845.1 Amorphophallus konjac | reverse complement strand
TCGCGCGCCGCCGCAGGAGGTGGCTGCTGCGAGCCCTGCTGCTGTTGCTGCCGCACATCCACTGCCAGTGCCAGCCCCTGCCCGGGCCAGACAAAGCCTGCCAGCGGCCAGCCTCAGGCCACGCGAGGGGCCCCTGCCGGCCTGCCCGGTCCACAGCTCAGCCGTCCGACCCACTACGGAGGTAAATTTAGGGTTTTTTATGTTTTGTGTTTTTTTGGTTGAGTTGTTGAAAATTTTTTTGTTGTAGGTTAAATGTTGGGTTGTAGGTTAATTTAAAACCATGATTAAATTTTTAACACTTCTAATTAAACCCTAATTAGAAGTTTAAATTTGGGGCTTTTCTTTAATTAGGTTTAGTAAGGGTCAATTAGGGCTCAATTAAGTTTCATTGACTAATTTGAAGCGGGAGCATGCTGGTAATTAATTAATTCGAAGGGTGATTAAGGGTTAAGTGTTAATTAAGGGTTAATTAGTTCATAAAAATTGGGGCTTTTGTCTAAATTGGTTTGCTTAGGCTCAATTGAAGCTCAATTAAGCTTCATTGAAGATTTTGGGCTGGGATCATGCTGGTAATTGATTTTTTGCAAGGGTGATTAAGGGTTAAGTGTTGATCAAGGGTTAATTAGTTCATAAAAATTGGGACTTTTGTCTAAATTGGTTTGCTTAGGCTCAATTGAAGCTCAATTAAGCTTCATTGAAGATTTTGGGGTGGGATCATGTTGGTAATTGATTTTTTGCAAGGGTGATTAAGGGTTAATTGTTAATTAAGGGTTAATTAGTTCATAAAATTTGGGACTTTTGTCTAAATTGGTTTGCTTAGGCTCAATTGAAGCTCAATTAAGTTTCATTGAGGATTTTGGGGTGGGATCATGCTGGTAATTGATTTTTTGCAAGAGTGATTTAGGGTTAATTGCTAATTAAGGGTTAAGTTTTTAATTGTACTTATAACTTTTTGTGTATGAATGTCTTAATGCAGCATCATGCCTAGACGTCAACAAACACAGGAGCAGCAAGGGCAGGAGGATCTGGGGTGGGCCCACATGTCCTTAGTTGATGCTAAGAGAAGAAAGGTGAAATGCAATTACTGTGGTAGGGAGATGTATGGCGGAATTACCAGAGGAAAGCAACATTTGGCAGGGGTAAGAGGAGAGGTGAGACAATGCGACCACTGTCCCCGAGAGGTGCGAGAAGAGATGCGGCAGTGCCTTCTGGGCAAAAAGGAGAGGATGCAACAAAGGGCTGAGGATGAGGCTGAAATTGCAGAGGAGATTTCTGGCAGAAGGGTTAGGAGGGATGATGATGAGGAAGGCACTGAGGATTCTGATCCAGAGCTGACTGAAGCAAGGGAGCGTGAACAAGCCGCTCGAAGGAAAGGGAAGGGACCCATGGGTTCAGGGACCTACGAGAGTACAGCTGCACGACGTCCTGACAGTGGTGCTGCCCCGCAGAGAGCAGGGCCCATGGACAGCTATCTGCACAGAAGGCCCCAAGCTACACAACCTAAAATCAAGCAAGCATTGAGAGGGGTCAAAAAAATAGCAGAAGTTGCAGGGCATGCATTTAAAAGTATCTGCAAATGATTTTTTCATGCAGGTGTCCCTGCACATGCAGCTTCAAGTGAATATTTCCAACCTATGATAGATGCCATAGCAGATGCTGGCCCTGGCTTGATGGCCCCCTCACGTCGAGACATATACGGGCGTGGCCTTGAGGGAGAGGTTGAGGAGCTCCATGATTGGGTTGAAAGTTTCAAGCATATATGGGTGGAGAGAGGATGCACCATCATGTGTGATGGTTGGACTGGTACCACGAAGAAGTCCATGATAAACTTTTTGGTTTATTGCATCGAAGGTACAGTATTTGTGAAATCAGTTGATGCATCAGATTATGAAAAGAATGCAAATTATTTGTTTCATTTGATGGATGGCATGGTAGAACAAATTGGAGAGGAGAATGTTGTGCAAGTGGTGACTGATAATGAAGCCAGTTACAAGACTGCAGGGAAGAAATTGATGCAGAAGCGCAGTCATTTATATTGGCTCCCATGTGCAGCACATTGTCTGGATCTGATGCTTGAAGACATAGGGAAGGAAAAGCATGTGAAGAAGACAATTGACAAGGCACAAAAAGTCACACAGTATATCTATGGCCATCCTAGGATATTGAATATGTTCAGGGCGCATGCCAGTGGAGGGCGAGATATCATCCGTGCAGGCCCAACTAGATTTGCTTCCAATTTTATTTCTTTGGAGTCTTTGCACAGGTATAAGATTGATCTCAATTCTATTAACTTTATCCTTACTGATATGTAACAGTTGATGCAGCTTCAAATTTCATTTATTTGCACAGGTACAAGAATGAGCTGAAAGCTTTCATGTACCACAATGCCCTGCGGGAATACATTGACAAGGGCAATGTTGATGCTCAGATGGATTATTTGGATGTCTGCCACGTCGTGGACGACAACAAATTCTGGGACAGGGTGTCACGGTACTTGAAAGTAGTCACACCCCTCGTGAAGGTACTAAGAATGGTAGATGGCGATGAGAAGAATGATATGGGCTATCTGTACGAGGCCTTGGACCGTGTCAAGTTGGAGTTGCAGCATTCCCTTCCCAGACATTATGCAAAATGGTGAAAATTATTGACCAGAGATGGGACAACACATTACACCACGACTTGCATGCAGCTGGTGAGTGATTAATTGTACTGAAAGTGGGGTAATGCCTATATGTTATTTTATATATAACATTTAGTTAATTATACACAAATGTAGGTTATTTCCTCAACCCTCGATTTATGTACGATGCCGATGCACATGTTGATGGCGAGGTGCTCCAAGGGACTTTAAAAGTCATTGGTCGTTTATCGAGGAATCCAGAAAAGAGACTTCAGGCCGAAGTAGAGGTTGGCCTTTATTTGATTTTATCAATAACATGTATAGAATTTATTTTAGTTATGTTAATGTATTACTTTATGTTTGTAGATGAATAATTATAGAATGAGGACTGGGACATATGCTGACTCCCAATTGCAATACGCTGTGGGAAGAGTGAGCCCAGGTATATTTTACTCATTTGATTTCTTAACCTGAATATATATTTCTACAACTTATATGCATTTGTTTATGGTTGGTAGAACAACTGACTGGTGGATAATGGTGAACAACCGAGATGTGGGCAGTAATGCATTGGCTTTCATTGCAATTAGGGTGCTCAGTCAAACAACATCGGCAAGCCAATGTAAAAGAAATTGGAGCACGTTCAGCCTTATACACTCGAAGGTTCGCAATTGGCTAAAGGCTGAACGGTTAGAAAAATTGGTTTACTGTCATTACAATATGAGACTGAGAATAAAGAACATGAAGATAAGACAAATGCTGAGGGACAAACGCGTCGCTGAGGATGGGAGTGCAGAAATTGATGTAGATACCCTATTTGATGATGAGAATCCGTTGTAGTCTTGGGTGGAGACACGAGAGCAGATTGATGAGCCTGTTTTTGATGATGATGATAAAAGATGGGCAGAGGGCATACTAGATGAAGATGAGCCAAGAGATCCCGAATTCAGAAGAAAATCAAAGAGGGCCAGAGATACTCATGCGCACCAGTCTAGGGTTGTTGAGGATACTGAGGAGCAGCATGCTTTTCAGCCAGCTAGACACTCAGACTCAGATAGCAGGCCAGTCACTCCTAGAATGGGCAAGGCACCTACATCCCTTAAGAAGAAGTACATCAGTGCATGGACAAACTGAGAGAACAAATGCTGCTGCTCGAGACGACCCGACAATTGAGCAGTTGAAGCAGATTTATTTGAGGCACACGTCAAGGGGAACAGGATTCATGTCAAGGGTGCAAGAAGAAAGCACACTGGCACAGGAAAAAGCATCTCCAAAGGCCAAAAGGCGACTGGAGGCTGTAGGTGCTACATGTGCTGCAGGTGCTACTACTGGCGGTGGGGATGCTGGTGGTCCTTCCTCATTCCACGCAGACACAAGCAGAGGATACAGTCAGGGTGAGCAAGGATATGATTCACATACTCAATATGGGCATCCATCAGGTTACGGAGGTGGCCAACAGGAGGCAGCGATTTATGGGTCGTGGGGTTATGAACCATCATTCCAGTTCCATCCGGCCAGTTCCTCTTCTCTTCCTCAAGATTCTTATGTTGATACTGGATTTGCATCAAGCCAACCAAACACTCCAAGAGGGATCCAAAGAGGGATGCAGGACTTGGCTATCTCATTGTTTGGTTATAGTGAATATAGACCATACATGCATCCTTCTTATGGGTATGAACATGAAAAGCCAGACGATGAGGGAGAAGGTTCTAGTTATTACCCATATTAGTGCCTCTTCATTTAGGTAAAGATCATTTAATTTCTGTAACATTTACTGTGCCTAATTAGGTTTATTGTAATGCTTGAACCTACTTTATGCTTAGTATGTACTCAAGAATAATAGTTTAACATGTTCAATGTTTGAATTTCAATGTCTACTTCATGTTTATTGCACTTAATCTAATTTCTTTACAATCAAATGCATGTCTAATGAATTAAAAAGCCTTTTTATGTGATTATTAACTTTATATCTATTTATATCTATTTGTTTATGAATTTTTAGGTCCATTTTCAAAATTTTTAAAGCTTTTGACTGGGTTTCGGCCGAAACCGAAACCGATACCGATTCGTATCGGTTTCGGACTTGGCCGAAACCGAGTCCGAAACCGAGACTGCCAACCTTGAATGAAGGGATGCAGAGGACTAAGGCGTTGAGATTCCTTCGAAGAAGGGGACTCGCGACTGAACTTGCACAAAGCAAAGGTTGATCTCAAACTTCGATGCCCTCCATTGGAGTCATCGAGTTCCTTTTATAATACCAGTGCTATAGATTACAGCTAAAATACGGATCTTAAGTCCGACGTAATTTGAAATCCGAGTGTGGCGTCCGGAATCTATAAAAGTGACTTTTACAAAAGAATGGTGGAGGCTGCCTCCGTATAGCTTTTCAAAAGATATGACACAACGTGACATAAAGTTATTCTGTTTGTCGGACTTTTACTCTATGAGACTTGTTGGAGCATCTGTGCATGCTTTCACTTTATGAGCTGTTGGAGCATTTTCTCGTGCGTAGGGCAAAATCTCGGCAGCTTCGGCATTCTTCAATAATTGAACTTAGTTGCTTGAGAGAGGATGTCGGAGTTGGGTCTTCATCAGCTTCTTCTAAAACCAATTCTTCATCTAAATATCGCCTAATGTGGCTTGGTTCTGAAAAATTGAAACGTTGGAAGAACTGATTTGAGTCTTGCTCCCATGCCTTAGTTTGAAGTATATTGTTCAAGTATTTTCTGGCCATGGGGTTAGCATAGAGCTATCTTCCGATGAAAAGAATATCATCAAATATATCTTTTTCAATCAGAAGATTAAGAATTTCGCCTTCTAGAGAGGTCCATTTTAGATTGTTGATTATACAGCTGACTCATCCTGCTAAGGTGATAAACAAATCAAGAGTTGGATAATCCCCTTGAACAGAATTGCCATAAGGAAATAAATTTTTGATATTTTGGCAGAAGTGCAGTCGTTGTTGGGGAGTTCTCAGGGGCATCTTTTTCCATGATGCTTGCTGTTGAACTGGCGGTCTAATCATTCTTATTTGTGGCTTTAATTCTCGGGTAAGGATATCAGGAAGATGATGATCTTTACTTGGAATTTTTTCAATGGAGAAGGAGTATTGTGCTAATATAAATTGCCACCAGGCATATCTGCGTAGCTTTGTATTGTCAGATAATTTTCTCTTGAGAAATACTCCTAATGTTGAAGAGTCGGTTCTTAAGATGAAAGTTTCTCCTCTTAGATAAGGATGAAACTTTTTGACCCCCTTTACTGCTGCCAAGATTTCCTTTTCAGCGGGCCAATAGTTGAGCTCATGCTTTTTGAATTGGCCACTCTGGTAGGCGCATATGATTTCTTCCTTTTCTCTTTTGTGGAGAAGGATGGCCGACCACGTGTCTTCTGACGCGTCGGTTGACAAGACATATGGACCAGTATAGGCCGGACTTAGGGGAGGAAGACGTTGGCATTCTTCTTGTAGCTGAGAAACTTCTAGCGTGGCTGTTGTATTCTAGGCGAAGGGTTTAGATCTCATGGCCCTTCGAATATTGCGTGTCTTTTCGGATAATTTAGGAATAAAATTTATGAGATAATTGACACAGCCCATAAATCTTTGACATTGTTGTAGATTCTCGAGCTGCTTGGGGAAATTAGATAATTTCTCAAGTGGATATGGTTGCATTGAAATCTTCCCCTTTTGAATAATGACTCCAAGAAATTCTACCTTTTCGGCTGCAATCTGAAATTTATTGGTTGTTGCTGACAAACCAATACCATGTTGTTGGATGATTTCCATAAATTGTTGCAGATGCTGTAAATGTTCCTGCATGTTATCTGAAAACACCAAGAAATCATCTATATAATTAGCAATGAAACTGCCGTATGGCTTGAAGATTTCATCCATGCGCCTTTGAAATTGAGCAGGAGCATTTTTTAACCCGAAAGGGAGGGCTAGCCATTCGTATAGCCCACAAGGAGAAGAAAAGGTTGTCTTGTGTATGTCAGCTTCTGCTATTTTCATTTGGTGATATCCTGATTTGTAGTCAAAATTTGAGAATATGGATTTTTGAGCTACTCTTTGTATTAGCTCTTCTTTGTTGGGAAGCGGCCATTTGATGTCAATGGTGACTGCATTCAAAGGCCCATAATCTATCACCATTCAAACCTTTCCTCGCTTCTGCACTGCATGATTGCGGACTATGAACGCCGAACATGAATAATTAGAGGAAGATGGTCTCATTAGCTGCTTAGCATTAAATTCTTCAATCTGTCTTCTGAGTTCAGTCTCATCTTCTAGAGAATGTCGGATGGGTCTCCCCTGAATAGGCATGCACTGTGGGGATGTAAGCCAATGGTGAATCTTTGTGCCAACGTTCCAATGGATGTTCAATGCAGCATTCTTGTAGTTTGCTGGTAATAGTGGCCAACGAGCTAATATGTGGTCTGGCTGGGGGAGACAGATGGTTAAGCTGTTTAATGATAGAATAAATCTCTCTTTTTTCAATTTGTTTTTCTTTGTACTTGAGCAGCTGTGAAATCGATATATCTTCCACAGAGAGCATAGTATGCTGATTCTTGAAATAGGGAGAGATACGGGGAATGTTCTCCCTCTAATTATGGAGATTAAATACTACCATATCATTTGAGATCGTATAAGGTCCCATTTTGTCTAGAGTAACACACCCTACACCAACTTCGTATCCTCCATCATTTATTTGAAAAAAATCAGCCAAAAGTACCTATTTTCCCAATTTTACGGGTACTTGTAGGGCAAAGTGAGAAATTGAACGACTCCCATTCATAGTTTCAATCTTGCCTCCGGATGGATAATAGAGCCAATTTTTCCCAAAGTCTTTGTGGCACCAGTTGATATTCTCTCCAGTATCGATAAATATCTGGCATTTTCGCCACTGTTCTAAGTCGTCCACCGCAATATGTCCTGGGATAATTATGTTGTTAGTGATTTTAATAAGCTTTCGAATTTGCAGGACTTGTTGTTCAGAGAGATCATGTTTTGGTTGAGTTATACTTATCTCTGGAACTTTTCCGTTTTTGTAGTCGCTTGCCAGCTTACTCAAAGGCTTTGCTGGCTTGGAAGCAGAGTAGAAAGGATTCTTGAAGTCTTCTTTGCCTTCTTTTGAGGAAGGTAACGAGATTGAGGAATACTCGACTGTTTCATCCGTAGAATAATATTGCTGCTTGGAGGAGGGTGGCTTATCTTCATCATCACCAGTGCTGTAGAAGATATTTCTTGAATTCGCCATTTGAACTTGATATGGCTCTTGTTCTTGAGAGGATTCTGACGATTCTTCTGAAGCCAATGTATAAAGCTGAGTATGCTCATAAATAGCTCCTTCATATTGTTCAGGGGTCTAAGAGTTCCCAATCGGAGTCGATTTCTTGAATCTCAAAAATTGCTTTTATGTGCTTGGGCGCCTTGTTGGGACAATTTTTAGCAAAATGCCCTGCTCTCTTACATGCAAAGCATTCATCATCTTTGGTGGCGGCTCTTCTGGCCGTCTGTCTTCTTTTAAAAAATTTGTAAGGCTGGAATGGCTTCTTTGCTTCTTGATTTTTACAAATCTTGGTTTCGAAAATGGTTTTCTTTTGCCGTATCTTTTCCTGTATGCTGGTTTGGGCAGATTAAAATGTTCCGCTCCATGTCGAGAAGTCGGTCCCAGGCTTCATCCCAATTGAATCGTCAGAGCACATTGGGATTCTCTCCTTGAGGCAGGGATGTATATACAAGATATCCACATGTAGTAGGGACACTTACACAATTAATATAAATTTATGGTATTTTTATAAACCCTAGACATTCTATAATTTTTAGGAGAATATAGGGCGTCCACGCAAGTACATAAATTTACAAGATGTTTCTGCAAATACAAGACTTTGTCGACAAATTGTAAACTTTATGGGATTTTCCGCAAAAAAATACGGCACATATCTACAATTTACAAAAGTTGTAGGACATTCCCGCAATTTACAGACATGACAGGGGTTTCTTGTAATTGAAGGGATATTTTTGTAATTTTTTATTAATTTAAAAAATTACGTGATTTCCCCACAAAATCATATAAAAAATTATATAGCAAGACCCCTAGGGGCATAATTGCAAACTCAAGGATATTTATACAACATACCCTTGTGTAGGTCTTCACAAAAATACAAAACAAACAAATCTCCAAGTACTCCTTGAGTTTCTCCTCGTAGTGTCTTCCCTCAGAATTTGTTTCTCCAAGTGGGGACCATTGAGGGTATTTATAGAAATTAGGAGTCAAATGGGACCGGATAGGTCTACAGGAGGACCTATCCGGGGCCGGTCCCACGGGGGCCATCGGCCGGGGCCCACCCAGTCCGGATAGGCTTTGAGGGAGACCTATCTGGTCAAGGGACCTACCCAGTCCCAATGTGTCGGGAGAGGTGAGAGAGGGGGCGGCCCCTATAAAGGCCCCCTCTCTACCCCATTTTTTTTATTTTCCTTGCATTTGGTGTTTTGCCACGTGGAGGGGAGAAAACGACTTCTCTTTTGTGCTTTGCACTTGATTTTCTTGCTCCTTTTGTGCCGTTCATCGAGCGAGGGAGGTTCCGTCTTGCCCAGACAACTTGCCAACATGCGCCAGACATTCTGCAAGTGACGCGGAAAACTTCGTTTGCTTGTTTCTTTGCCGCGAGGGTTTTTGCCTCGTGCTAGGTATCCATTTGGGAGTCCCCGAGACATGTGATTAGTCCATAATCATGACGACCTAGGCTTTGTGCCATTTACCGGTCATCATCAGACTAATTTAATTTTATATATCTTGACTAATTCGAGAAAATGGCGGGACATCCGACGAGGCTCCCGAGGTTTATGAATGGTCCACTGGAGTGACGGTGCTAGCTTCATACTATTTATCGATCGTTATTGGGCCGATTTAATTTTTATTTATCTCGATCAATTCGAGAAAAATAATGGGCTCAACAAAAATCACAGCAACACAAGCTTTCAGCAGGGATCCCAGCAGCAAGATCTTTTCCTTCTCCCAGCCGAAGTCCACCACCGACATCACCTTTGAGCCGGGTCTCCTTCCCTCCTTCCTTCTTCTTAGTGGGTGTGAAATGGGAAAATTTCAGAACCTTGGATAATTGAAACTGACCTCCTATTTATAGAAGATGGAAATGTCCAATAGAGTGCCACCTATACCCCTTGATGTGTCATCCTCTCTTCCATTGCTTGAAGAGAATTTGCCACCTATCCAACACACTTGTCAAGATCTCATTTCTTGTATAAATAGCATTTGCTACCTACACATTGATGTCATTCTCTCATTCTACTTGGTATAGGGAGATGCCACCTATAGCATTTGTTGTCAATTTCTTCAACTTGAATTAGGGGCTGCCACATACTGCCTCTTGGGTGTCATCTTCTCCTTCATTTGGTGGAGAGAAGTTGCCCCTCAGTATCCTCTCATGGTACCCACACATCCACTAAAGGACAAAAATTCCAAAATTATTCCCACAATGACCCTAGGTTGCCACACCACCCATCTTGCTAATTAAATGATGATTTGGTAACATTAACATAATAATCAACCTAGTTGTGGCAAACCAAGGATTTATTTATGGAATAACTATTTTTCAAGTGTCAATTATTTTAATATCACTTTAATTATGTGCTAACCTCACGAAATAAACTCTTTGCCTTTGGGTAAAAAATATACATTAAGCCTTAGTTATTAAAAATCAATCACAAAATTTTTTCCATAATAATCCAAAAATACCGGATATTACATTAAGGGAAGCCTATGATGAAGTAAGCCTTGTCATCCTCATCAAGTATGCCAGCTTCCTCAAGAGAGTCCCATCCTTGGAGCTGGAGAAGAAGATTGTCCTTGTCTACCTATCCTGGGAGGGATTTACAGGCTTCCCAGGCTGAAAGCTCACAGGTTAAGATGCTCAGGTTGGACACCACCCTGGCCATAGCAGAATGCCTATAGTGGGGGGTTTGCCAAACTCTGACCACTACGTCCATGAAATCAGCTTCCCTCAACCAGTGCTGCTCATGTTTGAGCTTGGGCCTCCTCCAATGCCTGCCTTTGGTGTGGAGGAGGAGGGGCTTGTGGTAAGATAAAGGTCTCATCAGGCAGAGGGCTTTTGTCCAAGGGAAATGATCTTCCCACACCACAGAAACCAGAAAAATGTCCAATCTTGTGCAAACAAGGTTTGTTCTTAGATTGGACCATGTAAAAGAAGCATTGTGAGTCTTCAGGTCAGTGAGCATAGCTTCATGGATAAGTCCTGAAAGTCTTCCAAGTCCCTATACCCCCAAAATGCTCCATAGGGGATGAGATGGCACTAAGTCACCCCCTATACACCACGGTCTGCCTAACTGCTTGGAGGAAGCTAAGATCTTCCCAACAATCCTTATTTTCTTCTAGTATGGGGACCATATACCATAGTAAAGTCCCACATGAATCCATCCTCCACATTACAGAAGGTAAGAGAAATGGCATACTTGCCATCCCTTCTATGGGTTGCCAACTCTTCCACAACAAATTCATTCCAAAGGATCATGATGCCTCGGGATCTTCCCCCAGTTGGATAGGCAACCCCATGAGACAGGCAGGTGCCTCCCACCTCCTCATTATGTTGGACCCATCTCTTTCATACTTAGTCTCCTAGATATATAGAATATCTACCTAACACCTTCTGACTAACTTCTTTACCACTCTCCTCTTCTATCTACCACAATCTCCCCGTACATTCCACGAAACCACCCTTATAGGGAAGCAAAAGAAACCCCTTACTCACCCTTACCTCTTGCTCCCCCCACCCCTTCTTGGCTACCTTACTCCCTTTGGCATTGTTGGTGATGTTGACTTGTCACCTCTTCTTGATTTTCGCTACCACCCCTTTCACTTTTCTTTCCATACCCTCAAATGAGACTTCCACTCTGGAGTCTAGGTATTTAAGGCACTCTGCAGTATGCTTGTCTACCTCTAGGCAAAGCCCCCTAATGTCCTCCTTGGACAAGTGTTCATTCGCTGGATTGCCCTCTTCATGCCCCCCATTGTTGTAAAGGTGGTAGTGCCTAGGCAACCAGGCACCTTTGAGGGGCCAAGGAGCCAGCTTGCCTTTCTGTGTCCCTGAAAGGCGAGCAAGGCGCCCACCTAATTTTAAATATATTGTTCATTATTTATTTTCAATTTGTTTTTGTGTAGTAAATAGTTCATTGTCTTTTATTATTTGTTGTTGGCTGTGTTTGTCATTATTGCTTTTTTCTTATATCTTCAAGTTTATTATCTCATTGCAATTCAATTCTATATTCATAATTTTGCCAGTTATATATTTAATTCATTATTTCTCAATTTGTAAAATTGAAATATGTAACTTTTTATGTAGTTTATTCTTAATTTGTATATTGGGTTATACTTTTGGGGGGTTTTAAATAAATGCCAAGGTGTGGCATAGGCGACACCTAGGCAGATGCCTTATTTCCTAAGTGCTTACGCTTCCTATGAATGCCTTGGGTCGCCTTGACAACTATGACGCCCCCCTTCCACAACCCATCTACACCAAGGTCCACCACAGCCTTCACAATATCGTTCATGAACTGCAGAGGCTGGGCATATACTCCTTCCTCCTTGCTGCCTTCAGCACAGAGTCCGAGATAAAAGATGGGGGCCACCTTGATAGGATAGGGAACCAGGGAAGAAACAGCTAGGGCCCAAGAGGCTGGTAAACTGACTCTGCAACCTCTCTAATCTGGGAAGGGATGGGTCTCCTTCCGTTGGTACTTCGCCCACTTGCGATTAAAAGGATGAGTGGTTGGATCAAGCAGCAGAGGTGACTAAGAGAAGTCCCAGCCCAGGGATGGGCACCAAGAGGCAACCCATTGCAAGGAGGTTATCTGCTTTTGCTGAGGGGACACTAGTTGGGGGGGTGGGGGATAGTTGAATTGGCTCGGTATGACAACAGGAGATAGGCACTAGACTCTGTGTATGCAAGGAGCAGGCTGAAGGCACTAGCACCGTCGAAAGGCCCCCGCCCCCACCATCATTGACATAGCTATCGCTTTCACTAATGTATTCAATGCCATCCCCCTCACCATCACCAGCATTGTCATCCCCATGACTGCTGTCTGGGGCAGCCAAGACAAGGGTGGCCCGCTTGGCTGTATGCTGTTGGGAAGTTGGGTTGAAATGATGGTCCAAGCGGACCCCAGAAGACCTGAGTAGTGATCCGATATGAAGCGGGGCTTATCAGGTAAATCACAGGTAGACCCGATGCCCAATAATGCCACTTACTCATCGCAATTGCCTAACCTATAAGGTCTACCCTCCTCAGCCCAGCAAGAATGGCCGGATCCAGGAGGTCAACTAGCTGTTGGCCAGACTGGCCCAGTCGCGTGGGCACGGGACTATGAGTCTATTAGCGTCGCTGCCGACGTTCCAGCATGACAGTTGCGTCTTTGTGGCTATGATGGAGCTATTTCAGAGTTGTTTTATTTCTTTATTATTGTTATTTTTTGTCCTTATGTGGGGCTGATCGTTTTTGGGCCCATTTATCTTACTGTGAGTCCATTAGTAGGTTGTTGCATCATAAGCCGTTGGATATGAGGGTTTTTATTATTTTCATCTGAGCCATTAATGTACATGTTGGTCCCTCTATAAGGGCCATTGCTTTGTTAATGAAAGATTAAACCTGGATTGAAGTCTAAACCTAAGTGTGTTACTATTCCTGAAAGCGGTCCCTAGGAGGTCACGAGAGGCGACCGCCATCCCTGCCTTGTACACCGCCGACACTGCTTCCCCCTTCTCCCCCTTCCTCGACCCCGTCATTCTGTGCCTTCCCCCCGTTTCCCTTTGCCCCGTGCCAGTCCCCCCTTCCCCCTGCTCCCTTCTTCTGCTACCTTTTCCCCTCTCTCTTCCACCATTGAAACAGGACAGAAAGCCACCGGCCATGCCCGACACCACCCGCCGGAGGCCCTGCCGTAACGCCGTCCACTGCCAATCGCGCCGCAACTGTCCTCACAGGACACTAGCCACGACCCGCCATTGCATTGCGCCCCCCCGCACTGTCGGAGTCAGCTCCCTGTCTGCTCACAGGACTGCCGCCGATGCCGTACGCTGCAGCATCCCCTTCCATCAACACCGGTCGCCCCCGGCGCCGTCTGACCTGTGCTGGAAGCCCCTTGCCGTGTCCCGCGCCAGCCTCCCTGTACGACCCCGCGACCACCGATTGCTGACTGCCCGAACCGCAGCCCACTCAGTCTACACCGGACCCGCCTGTCGCGGCCGCTGTCCATGCCGGCCATCTCCGGCATCGCCGAACAGTGCTGGCCGACCCTGACACTGCCACCAGTAACAGCAGCCGAGCTGCCAGCCAGTGTCGTACCACCTTCACTACAACGCGGCCACCCAGGGCATGCTCGTGATACCCGAATGAACCTGCACGTTGACAGAGACGGTCCCTACCTGTACCACCCGGTGTACTCACACGAGTTCACTCAGCCACCTCGGCCAAGGACTCCCCTATGCCAACACATGAGCCGCCCCGATGTGTTACCCCCGCGTGAACCTTGCCCGGACATACTGCTCATGGATCTCGCGGCACTGTCCTTGTCACTGGCTCACGGTGTGGAACTGCGTTCATCCTAGGTGATACAGTCCCTCTCTACAGGTGGTTTTCGTTCGTTGCATGTATGTTACCGTCGGGTCCACTTTGCTTGTTATTACAGGCTTACAGCCACATTGTTATAGTGATTAATACAACAGCAATTGCACCATAATTTCATAGTTCACTTTCTTTGTTGTGCTACCGACTAGTGTGCACCTACTCCATACTTTGCACACTATGATCTTCGTGTTGATTGTTGAGGGAGACCCTAGCCGGTGGTTATATGCATCTGCCGGTCCACTTCTGTCTGATTTTGGTTGTCCTACGCTTGCTTACATGCATGATCTTTAATTTTAAATTCCTGTGAAATCAAAGCTGAGTCAACTTGAGTTGAAATTCAAATTGCTGAGGACTGTTAATTATGAATTGAAGAAATAATTAATTAACCTGCAAAATCATCGAACATGCATGCAAGTTTCACACCACCCAGCTGATGGCCCGCAAAGGGAGCCCCACCCATCCCTCAACTACGGGTTCAAAACTAGAACTGTTTCCTGGTTCACTGTGCCATGACTAGCTGAACCCACTTCCCCAGTCTAGTGCACCTTCATCTTGCACCTCTTGTTTGGATGCCTTTTCTGCTCCTCTCAACACTAGTGCTACCCTAGGTTTCAGCTCCTCCACTCGGTGGGCAATGTGTGACTGAGAAAGGGCCTCCATTGACAGCAGCCTTGATCACCATCAGGACATCAGCCAACCTGTGCAGCACCTCCACGGATGGCAGCCTGCCGGCCTTGATCCATGGCTATGGCCTGTAAGGTGAGGGCCAAGAGCAGGGTCTCAAAGGAGATGATCTCTCATCATGGACTGTCTTTGGCCCTGAGACCCTAGTGACAATGATGATGATAATTGATAATGAGTTATTTGCACAGTGGTGGATAGTGGCACTATTTCAACGACATTTTTGATGTTTTCATGTCCAATTCTTCTTTTCTCCTCTACTTTAGAAACAAATAAACTTGAACAATAGTATCTTTGAGTAAACCACCTATATATAGAATTTCAGACTCCTGTACTAAGTAGAAGACGTGAAAGGAGGTTGGAGGCCCACAATCCTCTCAGGATTCACTGGGATTATGATCCTTTCATGATAGCTGCTTAGGAAAGCAACTTTGTTGCCATTAAGCCAAAGCTACCAACAAGTAGACTGCATGATCAACTCCTTAGATGCTCTCTTTTGAATATCAGCACCATATCTTCTCATTGATACTTAGCTTTTCTCTTTCTTAGTACTAGTCTTATTTCTCTTCAAATTACTCAGACACTGAATGTTCAAAAAACAGACATCGGCCCTCTGATGAATATGATTCCCACCACAAATAGGTAAGCAAGTTGATGAGAGGTTTTAAAAGTAGCTGCTTTGTTTTCTGCTTTTTTCCATTTTTTTCTGTCCCTGGAGCTCGTCCCTCACACATCTTTTTGTTATCGCCCAGCCACTTCTGTGCACTTCTAATCTTCTAGATCATTTTTTTCCCAATACATCTGTTGACCTTTTGTTCTTGGTCTTTGAATTCCTTCCCTCCAAATTTGAATTTTGCCAGTGTGCTATGTATGCACAAGTTCCCAAAACAAAGACTTGACACCATTTATGCACATACAAAGAGCCTTTAGTGGAACCAAGCTCTCGTGGCTTTAAAGTTGTGTTGACTTTTAGCATGTTGCTTGATACACGATCTAGTGGATTCTTTTCATGAAAATTTTCTTTTTGCTGACTCCCAGTTTGTCCACTACTTCTCATATTTCTGATCTCTTCTTTTGCTTTTGTTATGTTCACGTTGTGCACAATGGGCATGTTTTACTTGTCTCCCTTATGTTAGTTTCTTCTACCTGTCCTGAAATGAGTGTATTCCATTCTCAAGATTATAGTTTGTTGTTTTGATTGATCATCATCATCATCAGAGCCTTATCCCAATTATTTGAGGTCGGCTACATGAATCCTATTTCGTCAAAGATTTCTATCAAGTGCTCATATTTAAACCCAAGAAACTAATGTCCTTCCTAATAACATCGCACCATCTCATTCTAGTCTTCCCCGAGCTATTTACTAGCATGCACTAAGATTTGGTTACATCTTTTAACCAGCGCTAAGTTAGGGCGATGAAGCACATGTCCAAGCCACCTGAGTCTATTTTATCTCATTTTACTATCAATTGGAGCTATCTCCAAGTCCTTACGGATGCATTCATTCCTAATCTTGTCACACATCTATCTCAGTATCCTCATCTCTGCTATATACATTTTGTGAATGTGTTCCTTTCGTACTACCCAACACTCGGTACCATATAACAAAGCAAGTCTCACAGCCATTTTATAAAGCTTCCCTTTGAGTTTCAGAGACATACGGCGGTCACAAAGGACTCCTGATGCGCTTCTCCATTTTAACCAGTCTGTCTTAATCTTGTGTGCAACATCGTCATGAATCTCCCCATTCTCGTGTATGATAGACTCTAAGTACCGAAAGCTACTACTCTTAAGAATGTTTTGTTCATCAATTAGAATCATGCCTTCCTATATCACTCTCTCATTAGTAAAATTACAGTGCATAAACTCTGAATTGCTCCTACTAATTTTAAAATCTTTGAACTCCAAGGCATGTCTCCAACGCTCTAACTTAGCATTTAAAGCATCAATACTCTCATCAATTAAGACAATATCATCTGCAAATAACATACACCTACATCAAGGGATATCATCATGCAATTGTTTTGCTACTTCATCCATAACTAAGGCAAAGAGATACGGATTTAGTGCAGAACCTTGATGCAAACCTAATGTAACGGGAAATTTACAAGTCTCTCCAGCAATAGTTCTAACACTAGTAATAGTACCTTCGTACATATCCTTAACCAAATCAACATATCCCTGAGAGACTCCTTTCTTTCTTAATGTCCACCAGATTAATTCTCTCGGTACTCGATTATACGCCTTCTCCAAATCAAGAAACATCATATATAAATCTTTTCTCATCTCTCTATACTTCTCCATTAGCTGCCATAGTAAGAAAATATGTTCATTTTGATTGATGCAGTCTTAAATTCTCAATTTTCTTTAGAAATCTCACGAAAACTGTGAATGACTGCTTGTTATCAATATTGAGTCTTCTATGCAAACGTTTCATCAGTCTTCAACGGCAAATAAGCATCACCTCTCTTTGGTTTCATTGCTTCATTTGTCTTCCATTCCATTAATGATTAATCAGAGATAGCTTTGTGCTCTGTATCATGGGAGTTCTTGTGACATTTGTTTTCTAATTTGGTTCTTCAGCATCTTTAACCATCCAAAAAAGTATTCTCTAAATATTTCAACACTTGCTGCTGAACTGAATAGGAAACATTTTCTTGATACTTAGTGGTAGGTCTTAATCTGTTGCAGTTAGTTATACATGTAAGGTAATTTGTCGACTTAGAAGTTTAGTTCTTTGATCCCTGACTTTCATAAATCAAACTTAGCTTAGTGTGTCTGAGCAGAATGAATTTACTGATATTGTTTACATTAACTAAAGAAACACTTCTGAAGATTAGGCATTTTGGTTGGAATGTATATTTTGGTGCATTAATCCTCGCATGCTTCCGAAATGAACATTTTTTGTGAAACTGGATGGTACAGCTAGAGAGAGGGAGTGCAATGTGTATGTTACTTGGAGAATCTGTCCACAACCAACTCCCTTCCTAAATGAACATTGCATATATATGAAAGTATAGAAGCATCCTTTTGTATCACTAGATTTGTAACTTAAATCTTCTGGAGTGATTACATGGACCCTGCTTCAGGATTACACTCGATGAAGGCCAAAATTTCATTCATCCAAATTAAAGTAGTCATGTATTTCTTATTAGATATATGTGCTTTTTCTTTTCTCTGTCAAGTTTTGTTGGTTGAGACAAGTAACACCCTGCAAATTCTCGTTTGCTGAAAGGCATGCAGAGACACAGTGGAGTCATCAAATATGTGCACTGAAATAGTGATTCCTTCCACTAGTGACAATATCATTTTGTGCAAAAAATGTTGAACTGTACCAGATAGTTTTATTTCATGATTTTGTAGTGACATATACCAGTTTTATATGTTTGTAGGAGCTGATTTATCCTGTTACAGAACTTGGAAGGTTTCTTATATCACTCGCTTATTGGGATGATCCTTGGAAGTCTTTAATTTTCAGTACTTTATCCTCTTACATTATTTACAGGTATGAATCTGCTGGTTTCATTTTTGCAGATCCCACGAATTTGGTGGTGTGTACTTTTCTACTGTTATGTGAATGATTTTTTGGCGGGCTTTAGCTAATACTCACGAAGAATTTAGTTTTGCAAAAAAAGACCCTGGTGTTTGAATAGATGTAGAAACTAGAAACCCTCAAATTTTGCTTTTTGTTTGCATTTATCACCAGGGTTAATACACCTTTAACATGAGGATATTCTAAAAATATTCTGCTACTTTTCAATTGAAATTCAAAGTCTTTAATGCTCTTCCCCTCCCCAAATTTGACTACTGCTTGCAGTACCCCTATAGAAAAGCCCCTCCAAAGCTGAAACAGAGTTGGGAGAAGCAGGAAAGTTCTGATGGGTGGCTCTCAGTGGTGCCATCAGCCCATCACTAGTTCACTACCTTATTTCTCTGTTGCCCTTCAAGAAAGTGGCGAAGGGAGGGAAGGGACACAACCCCTCTCCCACCGTCAGCTGACTGCAGAAGAAGAAAGGGATATGAAGGCTACTCTGCTGCTGGCCGCAGCTTGTTCTCTCTGATTGCAATGCCGCCACCTGCAGCTTTGGTGCTGCTGCTACCTTATGCATGTTCCCTCTTCCTCTCCCGCAGCTGCTGCTCCCTCCTCCTCCCCCTCCCCATCTGGCCTTCTCTTTTCTTCCCCTGCTGGACTGCTTCAATCGCAGTGCATGAGGGAATAAAGTAAGGGAGAAGATATGGATGGGTGGCGGATCCCACATGCAAGTTCACCATCTTCTTGCACTCTCCTTAGAAATCCATGGATGAAGTTTGTCAGGCTGTGGGGGGTTCTAGGGCAGATTATAAAATGGTGGTGATGATGTGTCTGCAACATGCCACAACATGTCAAACAGTTTGCGCATGTTAGTGGATAAATGGCAGGGGCCAATTTTGAGATATGGACCAACTATGCATTATTTACATGTACGTATTGTACGGAAGGGTTTTCACACTTCTTAAATTCTTTAAAGGGTTATTTGAATAAAAGACATCCCTCTTGTCATAGATTTGTCATTTGTTTTTTCACAATGGTGAAACTTTTAGCTGTTAACATTTATCATGTAGTGACCAGTGCTATAATAATATTTCCTGAACTAGAGATTCCCTGCTGATGCACATTCTGATGTTTTATTGATAAAAAATTGAAATAAACAATAGTAATTGTAGATTGAGGTTGCATAGAACAGAGAGGAAGAGAGCTCAACTTGGAGGAGGCGGTGGTCTGGGAAATCTGACCTAACCCAGTTCCTGCCTCCTCATCTCTCTGTGTGTGTGTGTGTGTATATATATATATAGGACGATGTGGGAACCTTTTTTAACATATAAAATATGAAAAATTTTGTTGTTTATGCAAATGGTGTAGCTGTATGCATCGTGTAAATTTGGAGACAATATACACGCGTGCATCAAAGCCTTTTGATTAGGCTACAGATTCAGTCTTGACCTAATTCCCCAATAACCTGGATTGATTTTTTTTTTAAAGTGGGTAATACCATTAATGTATTAAATAAGAAAGGGGGATGTACAAAAAGGGGCCTATACAAGTATAGCCAATTCAAACCCAAAAACACCCTATATAAAAGGTCACACTAAGACAGTGTGTAGCACTCTAACCCCCCAGCAAAACAAAAAGGTTAGAGTTGAGGGAATTAACATTACAAAGAAGCTCAGCCTATTCCCTCACTCTATCACAAACAAAATTAACAACGGTGTCCTCAGCTCTAGCCTCTCCCTTGAAAATGGTGTTCCTTTCCCCCCATAGCGTCCACAGAGTGGCATGGTGAATGAGTCATCAAACCTGCATGTCACCCGTAAGGGGCCAACTCCTACTCCAATGCTCAATCAAGTGATGCACCCTCGTCTGCCAGCCGAAGATGCAGCTTGTCCTCCTAGCAAGCTTCCTCCACACCCCCTATGAGTAGGTACATCCTACAAGTAATTGATCAATGGTCTCGTCGTTCACCCCACAAAAGCAACAAGTTGACTGGATACCCGGAAGAAAGTGCAGTGATTTGTCTCGGGTAGGAAGCCTCCCATGGGAGATCCTCTAGGTCAAGATCTTCACCCTAAGTCGGCTCTTCGGTCTCCAGGCCTAAGGGAAGAGGCTGTGGCGAGTACCTCCATCAGAAATAATGGCGTAGGCCGATCTCACGAAGGAGCCCTCTTTATCCCACCTCCACGTCCACTCATCCTTACTGTATGGCAGAGGGTGGAGGTGAAGCAGGAAATAGAGGAGGTCCTAAAGCTGCACCACCTCGTCTGACTTGAGATCTCTCCAGAAGGTCGGGGCCCTGGTGCCTCATGAAAGGAGGGGGTCAAAAGCCTGGGAGACCACCCCCAGGGGGTCTGCAGCAACTGCAAAGAGGCTAGAGAACAGAGTCTTCAGGGGGAATCCACCACATCATCTGTCCTTCTAGAAAAGGCTCTGGTCGCCTTTTCCTAGACGGACTCAGATCACGGAAGCGATAACATCCCTGCAAGATAAGAGATCACGCCAGAGTGGTGAAGTCCTGTTGCGTGGCGGAAGAGCCAAGTCCCAGACTCTCCTCCTGTCATAGTACCTCTGTTTGATCACTTGAGCCCACAGCCCATGTCCCCCCTCTCCAGCCTCTACAACCACTTATACATTAGTGCTAAGTTGAAGCCCCTGATATTCTTGATCCCCAGATTTCCCTCTTCCCTGTTAGAGGAAATCCTCCCCCAGGCTATGTCATGCCAACCCCTGCATCTCGCTCCACTACCATGCTAAAGAAACTTGCTCTGGATCAAGTCAATCTTCTTCACCACCATATTCGAGACCTGGAACATGGAAAGGAAGTAGATAGGGAGACTATTCAACATTGATCTGCACAAAATTAGTCTACCTCCATAAGATAATACTCCAGCCTTCCAACCAACCAACTTGGACTTATATCTATGGATACTCGGAAGCCAGTCTGAATAGTGACGGGTACATGGGGTAAGCGGGAGACCTAGATAAGAAATAGTGAAATCACCAATCTTACACCCCAACAAGCAGGCCACCCTCTGGAGACTCCACTCCATTACATTCACCCCGACCAGTAAGCTCTTGTTGAAGTTCACCTTCAAACCAGTGACCTCCTCCAATAATTCCAGCAATAGCTTGACCATCAAAACCTGCTATACATCCTCTGCCACGAACAGTATAGTGTCATCTGCATACTGCAAGTGAGTAAGAGAGGTCCCCTCTCTGATCACCTGGAAGCCTCTAATCAGCTCGGTAGCCTCAACTCCCAATCACACCCTGCTCAGAACACTAGTCACAAGCTAAAAGAGAAGAGGGTACATACGGTCTCCCTGACGGAGCTCCCTACCACTATGGAACCACGGAGACAGCTTCCCATTGACAAGAACTGTAAAGGAAGCCGAAGAAATACAAGCCCTGACCCAGCCAGTCCATCTCTCTCACAAACTCATCATCTCCAAAACATCAAACAAGTATTGCCAATTCACCCTGTCATAAGCCTTCTCGAAGTCCAGCTTCAGGACCACCCCTTTATTCCTCTGCGATTTCATGACAAATAAACACTCCTGGGTCACCAAGAAGTTATCCTTGATCTGTCTCCCCCTAATGAAGACACCCTAGACGTTGCTGACCAGCCTATCCATAGTACTGACCAATATCCTCACTAGCAACTTAGTGATAATCTTTTAGGTCCCATGCAGCAAGGTAATAGGTCTTTTAAGTCTCGAAAATCTTGAGCACCTATCTTCTTAGGGATGAGGACTAGGAAGGTTTGATTGAAACCCCCGAAATGAGCCCTCCGCTCTTGGAACTCCCTCACAGCCGCCACTAGGTTATCCTTGATGACCTCCCAACACTTCTGGAAGAAGACCAGCGAGAAGCCATCCAACCTTAGAGCTCTGTCCCATGTAAGAGAAAAGATAGCCTGGTGGACCTCCTCCTTTGAGAAGGATTGGGAGATAGCATCCCTCTCCTTCAAGGAGAGATGAGGGAGAAGGTCATCTACCATTCTCGGCCTGTAGTACTCGTCCTCTGTAAACAAACTAGAGTAGAAGTCTCTCGCTTGTCCCCTAATCTCCTCATCAGAGGAGAAGGAGAGGTCACCCACCTTGATACAAGTGATGGTGTTGACCCTTCTTTTCCCTAACGCTATACGTTGAAAAGAAGTGGTGTTCCTGCCCCCTTCTTTGATCCATCTATCTCTCGATCTCTGCCTCCAATAGATCTCCTCGCTAAATAGAATATCATCAAAGTGGCCCCCCAATGTATTCTTGAGTCTCATGTCATCATCATCCATAAACCCTACCTCCTCCAAGGAATCAAGACCCTCGATCTATTGGAGAATTTTGTTCTTTGCTGCCCTCCATGGAAGTGATTTATCTGCTCCCCAAGACTTGAGCACCTAAGCAGTGTGCTTCAGTCTTCTCACCAGAGTAGCCATAGCAGAGGAACCCACTCCCTATCCATATCAAGCACCTCTGATAGTCTTCATAAAGTCAACCTCTCTAAATCAAAACTTCTCAAGCCTGAACATGTAGCTCCTATCGTGCACACGGTTGGTCTTCAAAAGGATGGGCTTACGATCCGAGACAGATCTCGCCAGAGGTCGCACCTTCTCATAAGGGAAGTGGTCCTCCCAATCAACAGAAACTAAAAACCTGTCCAGCCTAGAGCAAGAAGCATTTGCTCGAAGATTGGACTAGGTGAACTGACCATGCGTCATGCCAACATCAACCAGAGCTGCCTTATGGATGAAATCTGAGAAGTCCTCCATGTCACTAGTAAATATGCCGCCCCCCATCCTCTCCCACGGGATGGCCACTGCGTTGAGTCCCCACCAACACACCAAGGCCGCCCAGAGGAGAGGTGGTGGCGAGCCAAGTCATCCCACAACCGCACCTTCTCTTCCCTGGACTGAAGTCCATGCACCCCACTGAAGTCCTAGGAGAATCCTCTAATGCTCCTGAAATGTAAAGAGATGACCCATCTGCCAACCACTTTGTCCTTCTCCACCTCTTTCACCTCAAAAGGATTCCAAAAGATCATGATCCCCCTAGACCTGGCCACCGCCGGGGAAGCAACCCCCAAGGAAAGATGGACACCTCCAATCTCCCTCAATAGGGAGGCACCCTTCCCTCACACTTGGTCTTCTGGATGTAGAGAATGTCTATCTTACATCTCTTGATCAGCTCCCTCACCACTCTCTTCTTCTCTCCTTCCCCTAGTCCTCTCACATTCCACAAGACAATCCTCATTAAGATGATAGGATGCCCCCCTCCTTCTCTCCACCCCTTTCCTTCCTCACCAAAGATCTCTCTGCCCCCCAAGATACTAGCACTCCATCTCTTGTTAATTCTGGAGAAGGCCCCCCTTACATCGTTCTTTGTAGCTGAAAAGCAAATGCTCATCTTGTCCACCACCTCCTGCACCTACTCAGTTGTTACTCTCTCCACCTCCTTCAACATCTCCCTCACCTCGTCCCTGCATAACCTACTTCTGCTCTTTAGCACCTCCCCTTCTAGGTGCAGGTCCCCCCCCCCCCCCGTTGCCCTCCCCTTCCACCAGTAGCAACTGCAACCCATCAAGGTAACCCTCCTAGTACGAATCAGCTTTAGCCCAGCCATACCCTGACTCCTAGGAGGAAACCGCTGGGGCCGGAACCAATGTCAAGAAGGGTTGGCCCTCCTCGGTCACCTCCACCACTTGACAGGTCCTGCCTACCGAGACGACCACAAGGGTGTCGACATCCCAACTCCCCTCTCCGAGGAAGTCCACGACAAGGGCCACAGGGGACCCAACAACAAGCCTCCTCCCTGATGAACCTTATGGGAGCTCCCCAACCCCCCTAGATGGAGCAGGGTCCTGCGCCAGGATCGCTCTCTTCTCCTCCGAGCGAGAGTTGCTAGGTAGCTGGAGAGCAGGTCGTCCTCCTTGCCAACCATCCAACTCAGCTCCCTCCGCTGCTTCCTGAAGCCATCAGGATAGAGCGCCCAGTGGAGGAATAAGGCTCCCAGGAGCTGACTGGGAGGACTCTGCATCGTCTGAAGAGGGATTCCTCAACCAGAGGATAAAATTGGGTTGCCGGTGATGTCCCTTGCCGGCGGCCGGTGCGCCGGGGTGTGCTGCGATGGGGGGAGTTGTCGGGAGTGGCTTGGCACCACTGTGATCGACGCTAGGGACCATTGTAGCGACCAGGTCGGGAAAACGAAGGTTGTCGGATCCCCCGTTCTCGGAGTCACCGAGACTCTGGGTCTCAGGTAAGTCACGGGCAACTGGGTCGGAGGGTGGACCCAAAGCAACTCCCTGAGAGGCCCGACCCAAAGGCATCACCTCAGGCCTAGTCCCAAGACAAGCAGACTGGGGAGGCAAACCCGGCCCGACAGCCCGACGGCCCAACAAAAATCCGGCCTGGTTCGAATTTGAACCAGGATCTCCACGCTCGTAATTCGAATTAGGGTCTCCATGCTCGACACGTACCCCTCCCCCTCTACCGTTTGCCTCCTCCTGCTTGGGGCAAGGAAACCCTAATGCCCAGTGTCGCCGCCCTACAACTCCCGGCGACACCCGTACCTTGGCTGCAAAGTGCCTCCCCTCGATGGCGAAGCAGATGACGCGAGGCACCACCTCCAAGCTGCTCACCCTCACCACCAAATAGATCGTTGTTAGGGTCTTCATCGGGGAAACGTAGAGGTGCCTGGGACCACCGATCCCCCAAAGTCACGCACCAGGGTTTCCATCTCCCCCCCTCAGTGCACAGGAACAGCGGAAGGCCCTCGATGGAGATCCCCATCTCCAAACATCTGGGGTCTGGAAAGGTGCCCCTATCCATCTCCCATCGTTGGATCTACAGAAGGGTCCCTTCCCCCACTGCGTAACCCACCGCCACCGTTGCCTCAGCCTACTCCTTCGTCCGGCCGATCGCCACAAAACACGAGAGGTTGACATGACGAACCTCCTAGCCATCACCCCACAAGGCTAGCAGACAAAGGACCTTCTCCACTTGACGGTCGACTGGTGCCACCTACAGGCATTTCTGTAGCCAACTGACACAGTCAAGGACCATCTCACTTGGGATCTGGCCGATGTCGAATGCCTCCTTGTACTGGTTAGGCGGACTCCAGACATTCGAGCGGACCACTTCGGCGTATGAGCGGGCTAGAGGAGCCGGTCTCCCAGCGCCTGCTCCCTCCGTCAGTCGAACCCTGTTGGTCCTCCGAACATGGCCCTCTTTTCCACACTGAAAGCACACCACCTTCCTATTGCCAGCCAACCCACGAAAATCCCCAATCTCACATGGACCCCCCCCCCCAGAGGAATTGAACCGGCGACCAGAGGAGGTCGACCTCCGAGAACCCCCCCGAAAGGGCGAACCATGTTCGCCAGAGCTTCTCACTCTAGAAGGCTAGAGAGAGAGGTGTTACTACTCTGATGCTATAGTTAGCCAAGGGTTTTGGTTAACTGTAGTTAATTATATCGGTTTGACAACCAAAACCCTTGGTTAACTGTAGTTAATAATGTCTTCATCTGTATGTTGTATAACTGCTTGTTGTATAATTTGTTTGGCTGTTCTTTTCTTTTCTTCTTTCTCTTGGAGTACAACTTTGTTATTTTTGTTTTCCCTTCATGTTCAGAGGCAGCCACAACGATGTCATCATGGGCAGGAGTTTGAAGAGTAGGGGTGATCAGGCTTTCAACAGTATGACAAGGAATGAAGGGAGAGGTCATAGGACTCACAGGTCTCATGTCTAAAGAGATGACTGTCTCCCCCTCAGACAGATCCTTAGATTCATGGTAAGATTATACCTCAAAGAAGGTGACATCGTTTTGAGTATACTTCCTTCCAGTAGTGGGGTCTAAGCACATCTACCCCTTTTGAGTGGGGGAGTGCCCTAGAAAGATGCCCATGATGGATTTGGGATCAAGTTTAGAACTTCCTGGACTCAAATTATGAATAAAACATAAGCATCCAAACACCCTAGGAGCCAAGGGGAAAATGGGGTGATTTGGACAAAGCATAGTCAGAGGAGTATGAAATCCAAGGATTTTTTATGGGATGTGGTTTATGACATAAATAGCCATAAGGACAGCATTAGCTCAAAAAGCTTATGTTGAAAGAGGAATGGCCAAACTGTTTCCATCAGGTGTCTATTTTTCCTTTTTGTCACTCCGTTCTATTGAGGAGTGAGAGGACAAGAGGACTCACACATTATATCCTCATCTTCGATGAAAACATTTGGGCTGTCTGCAAAAAATTCTTTTGCATGATCAAATTTGAACACTTTTATTTTTGTTTTCAAACCGAGTTTGCACCATTTTTGAAAAAAGTTGATCATTGTAAGGCACTTTGATGCGGATAGAGAAGCTAGGGTTTGGGATAGAAGACAAAGAAGGATAGGAGGTGGGAATGTAGGCTTTGCGCCCTCCCCTTAGTAGGGACCACCTGGGGCTCTCTTCTTTGCAAAGATGGCTAGGGTTTCACACCCATCTTTTCACGGGAAGAAGAAATAGTGACAGCCACCAAATTTTCGTTCTCTTGTTCATTACTTCAAAAAGACAATTACAAAACCTTCTATAGTGGGTAGGCTAACCCCTAACCCTAATTTGATCTTCATAGACCAAAATACCCATGACTCAAGAAAATTGTGCAAAAATCGCACCGAAAATTATAAAAAATAAAAAAGACAAGATATTAACTTCAAATGAGCCCAATAAACTGTGAAAAATTAGAAATTTAATCCTACCTACTTACGACTTTTAGACTAGACTCAAATAAAATAAAAAATACATAATAAAAAATAAAATGACTTGATGCCATTCCGCCATCGTACGGCACGCCAATCAAACTTATTGTCTGATGTTACGAGTATCGCTTCGCGTCTGTCACGAGTCTCGCTCCGCATCAATCTCCCCCGGTTCGAAAAAACTTGTCCTCGAGTTTTGAAATGTTGTAATATGATGAAGACAATGACTGGAGCATAAAGTGCGAACACGGTGTCGATAGTCATACTGGGGATCTTGATCCACCGCTTCTCATGTGAATCGGATAAGTTTTGCCACATCAAATCTACATGAGATAACTCCCAAGTTAACACAATGACGGACGAACCAATCTCAAACACTGTGTCGTCAATCAAATCCAAACCAAAATTAACAAGCAAACTCTGATCCACACGTTGGTACGAGATAACTCCTCCTTAACTAGGTGAACTTGCAGCATAGACTATTTTCGCATCTCTTCTTCATACTCCTCGGTCAACGCAGGGTTGGCCTCATAAATCACTTCTCGCTTCTGTTCTTTATACTCATTAGCCATTGTTGGGTTGGCCTCATAGACCACGTCTTGAACCGTTGGTTTGGCAAAATTGGATAGTCGTCTCTCCATAACATGGAGTCGCCTCTCTACATACTTGAGACACTCATATAGATAGGAATAATCAGCCATAATGAGACTGTACCTACTCGCTATAAAGCGAGGCGTACAAACGAGGTCTCGTGAGTGTAGGACTTGTCCACACGGGCAGCTTGACAGGAGGGCGGCGCCTGCGAACGTGACTGCTGCAGGTGGGGAACGAGTGCCGGGCTTCCCAGACAGCAAACTCAGGTGGCCTGTGGTACTGCCACTGCGGCTCTGGGTTCGCTAGCAGTGGGACCGTGCAGACGGTGGGTTGCAGTTGGCGGCACTAGGCTCCTCACCTTGTGATGGCAGTGGCAACCTAAGCAGTTGCTGCTGCAGCGTCTGGTGGAGACGCAGGTGGGCAGCGGCTGGCCCAGGTGCTGGGGTCGGAGTGGGGTGGTACAGGGGCAGATGTTGTGCCGAGCTCCTGCTGCAGCGACCGTGGGCAACGCCTGAGCTGGGGATGGTGACTGGACGGGGGCGACGTGGCAAATCTGTGGGGCTGGTACGAGCGTCGGTTGCTGGATGCGGCCTGGTTTCTATTCATAGTCGGCAACGGAGATGGGGGAACAGGGCGGCTGGTTTGGTGGACAGTGGGCAGCAAGGCCGCTGCACAGGTGGAGATATGGAGGATGGCGGCCGGCAGAGCAGCTGTGGGCCTAGGTGGACCTGGCAGTGGAGGCCGGCCGGCCCCTGAGCAGGGGCAGTTGGGTCACGGACAACGATGGTCAGCAGGGGCCGATGGCCACTGTAGTGGCGGCCAAAGCCGTTGCTGCTATTGCTGACAATGGGAAGGTGGGAGGGGTTCTGCGGCTAGGGTTAGTGGAAGAGGGGCACCGCAGTGGGAGGGAGAAGCAAGACGGGCAGGGGAATGGGGGTGGCTTGGGTTAGGTGGGCAAAGGAGGGAAGGGGCAGGGAGATGGTGGAATCGGGAGGGCTCTATGCAGGCCGTGGAAGGCTGGCGGCGCTCGCAGTGGAGAGTGGAGAGGTGGGCGGCGAGATGCGGCAGCGCAGAACGGATCTCGACTCCATTGGAGAAGTCAAAGTCGGCTCTGATACTAAAATTGATGCGGGACCGAGAAGCTAGGGTTTGGGATAGAAGGGTAGGAAGGATAGGAGGTGGGAGTGTAGGATTTGCGCCCTCCCCTTCACAGGGACCACCTGGGGCTCTCTCCTTCACAAAAATGGCTAGAGTTTCACGCCCATCCCTTCACGGGAAAAAGAAGCAGTGGCAGCCACCAAATTTTCATTCTCTTGCTTATTACTTCAAAAAGAGGATTATAAAACCTTTTATAGTGGTTAAGCTAATCTTAACCCTAATTTGACCTTCATAAACCAAAATACCCTTGACTCAAGAAAATAGTGCAAAAATCACACCAAAAATTATAGGAAAATAAAAAAGACACGATATTAGCTCCAAATGAGCCCAATAATTTATGAAAAATTAGAAATTTAATCCTACTCACTTATGACTACTAGGCTAGACTCAAATAAAATAAAAAATACATAATAAAAAATAACAATGACTCGATGCCATTCTGAACGTCATCCATGTAAATGTCGCTATCGTACGGCACGCCAATCAAACTTATTGTCTAATGTCATGAGCATTGCTTCACGTCCGTCACGAGTCTCGCTCTGCGTGACACCTCCTCTCTTCATTTCAATACATAAACCCTAGTATAAAGAGAGAAGTCATCAATGCAAGTGATAAAACACTAATGATCATCCACCTCGAACATCAGAGTGAATTACTCAAAAGGAGTAGTGCTCTTCTTTATTGAATCTGAAAATTTTGTTCTACAATGCTTTGCCAATTAGCAAACTTGACGTTGAAGTGACTCTGGTTTGACTAAAGGAAACAAGGAAGGTAAAAGAATTTTATGGATTTAAATGAAAGATGCCCTAGACAACAATGCCATCGTTGGATGTCTTTAATTGACCGGCCGTGTTGCTGGTTGTACTTGATTGAAGAGCAATGCTCCCTCTGGATGCAAGATGATAAAGGTCCCTTTGCTCGAGACCACTCCCAATCATTCGGTTGGTCTCCGAATGCATAAAAATACAATGATCGAGCAAAAAAAGGTTACAGAGCAGTTTAGAGACTTTCGTAAACTGCTATTAGACAAGTGGTTATTGGGAGTGATGGAGCATGTGGAGTAGAGGTAAGGGAAAGGCATGGTATTCAATACCATTTGGTATGTTCCCTACCAGGGTACATACTGGTACCGACCTTGGTCGGTACGGATCGGGCCATGTGATCTTGGTATCGACCGGTACTGTACAGAGAGAGAAGGGGACAAGGGAGAGAGAGAATAGGGTGGGACTGTGAGCTGCAGCAGTCGCATCTCCTCCAGCAGCGGCGGCATCAGGCGAGGACGGCGACAGCAGGCTCAAGCGAGGACAACGGCAGCAATGGCGATGGTATTCACCAGCCGCAATAGTTGCATCTCCTCTGGCAGCGACAGGATCAGGCGAGGACGGCAGCAACGGGCTCAGGCGAGGACGACGACATCAGTGGCGATGGTGGCCTTTGCCCTAAGCTGGGCTCGATTGGGGTCGTGTTAGGGTGTTGGTTATTTATAAAAGGACCCTCAGAATAAAAGTTAGGGATTTTTACAAATAAACTGTTTGTTATAAGTGAATTTGTAAAAAAATCATTCCTGAAAATATATTAGGGAGTATACCATTGCATAAAATTAAGTAGTGCATAAATGCCATGTAAGGTCATCCAAGCATGTTTTTTTTGCAGATTTTTAATAAAAAAAGTGGTCTGCCTGCAAATAAAAATAGCATATTTGCACAATATATTTTACGTAGTGGTATGCCTGTTAATGCATTTTTAGGAGTATTTTTTTTTGCAAATTCATATTTAACAATTGTTTATTTGAAAAAAATTCCTAAAAGTTAATTATATAAATAACCAATTGCTTTTGATAGGATATATATAACATATATGGGCGAGGTGGAACCCGGGTTGGGGGGGGGGGTGAGGATCTGGTACCGTACAGGCCGGTACCGGTACCATCCCTGCCTAGTACCGAAACTAGTACCAGGTTTGAATACCTTGGGGAAAGGTGATTGTCCAAGTTAATAGTACCCTTTCCAGCAGTTGTAGCATGAGTGCCATCAGCCACCATCACCATTTCTTGTCTAGAACAAAGAGAACAAGAGAAGAAACTTGGGTAACGGTCACATGATCAATTGCTCCTGAATCGGTTATCCATGGTATGCTAGTTGGCTGGGGAAGGAGCACTAAGTGCTATCCCTCCCTTACCTGATTTTCCCATTGAGGTAGAGTAAGGGTAGAGGTGCCCGCTGAGAGAGGATCTTTTATAGGAGAGCAATATCATTAAAGGAGAGGCCTTCGATTCTAGACATTGAAGAATGAAGATCCACCCGATCCACCATCAGTAGAAGTGGTTTGGATGACTGTTTCTGTTCCTGCTTATTAGATTTGAAATTTGTAGGCTTTTTGTCTGGATAGAGCTCCTAACAATAATGAATGAGGTGGTTGACTCTTCCACAGTGATTACACTTCTTGCCCCCTTTACCTTCTTCATTTGTGGTTACACCAGCCTATTTCCCTTTTGTCACTTGGGGAAGAGCACTAAGTTCTATCCAGTTCCTGATTTTCCCATTGAGGTAGAGTAAGGGTAGAGCTGCTCGCCGAGAGAGGATCTTTTATAGGATAGCAATATCATTAAAGGAGAGGCCTTCGATTCTAGAGATTGAAGAATGTGAAGATCCACCCTCAGTAGAAGTGGCTTGGATGACTGTTGTCCCTGCTTATTGGATTTGTAATTTGGAGGCTTTTTGTCTGGATAGAGCTCCTAACAATCATCAATGAGGTGTTGACTCTTCCACAGTGATTACACTTCCTGCCCCCTTTACCTTCTTTATTTATGGTTACACCAGCCTATTGTCCTTTTGTCACATTGCTGGCCACCGCTGAATGGTCTGTGATATTGTGTCCACCTGATGTCTGGACACCGACAAGCATATCTTCTCTTCTATTTTCCTCAATGAACACCCCTTGATACTCATCCTATGGAGGTATGAGAATTTCATTAAGGATCTGTCCGTCAAGGGTTCCATTTCTGCTCTCAAACCTCCAAGGAATTTTAAGATTCTTCCTTCTCAAGTGTCTTTTATGGTTCTCGGGGATATCCCATCCATTTGCGTCAAAATTGTCCAGCTCCCTCGACAAGGTTTGGAGAGTGGTGAAGTAATCCATGACTGACAGAGTACCTTGCTTTGTTCCATAGATGAAATTTTCCAGCTGATAGATTTAGACAACATTCTTTTTTCTCCATACATCTCCAAGAAGACCCACAATTTTCCGTAGAATCAACTTCCACTGAGCATCTTCTACAAATCCAAGTCATGACAATATTGTTTCCTTCAGTCCAATCCTCCTACTTGTCACCGTTAATATTAGGTTTCTCAAGCTTCCCATTGATAAAACTAGACTTTCTCTTCCCACCAATGTACATTTGGCGGATGCGGACTATTCAACATAGTTGTTTTTGTTCAGTTTCACATGTGTAATCTGCGGGGCATAATATTCATGAGTAGAAGTTGATGCACCCTTGATTGTAGAGACTCTTTCACTGCCTTTGATGTCGCATTAGACATGGAAGATGGTTTGATCTACCATGACTATCCCCCCCTCTGTAGTAGCCGCTGTAGACCCCAATCAACTGCAGATGTACATGGGATGATAGAATCTGTCCTGCCGGATGAAAGGAGAGGAAGGAGAGGGCAGCTTCTTCTAGGCCACCTAATAGAGCCTCCGCTAACAACTCCAGGATCCAGATGTTGCAGCCTCTCCAAGGCCTGCGGCAAGAACAACACTGGTCCTGAAGGGGAAAGGAAGAGGGAGCCCCATGAACAGATCAAGGGAAGTTTCTGATGCAGGGAACCTTGATCCCCGGAGGTTCTATGAAGAAACCCTAGAGCTTAGAAGTGGTCTCTGCTGGAGTGGTCAGCGCTTCCAACTTGGATGCAGCTCCTGGTCAGGGAAGAGGTCCTCAGGCCCTTCTTCTTTGTCTTTCACCTAGTGGTTGTGTTACCATGAAGATTCAAGTCACACAGAACAAGGAGGAAGAGGAGAGGAAGAGACCCAACTTGGAGGAGGCTGCAGTCTAGGAAAACTGACTTAACCCGCTGCCAGCCTCCTTTTTTTTTTTTGGTAGGTAAGTTTTTTTTTAAATGGAGGGGGAGAACCGGCTATTGAACCCGGGACCTCCCCCTTGCAAAGGGGGAGGGTGTCCACTCCACCACTAGCGGGGGATGCCATCGGCCTCCTCATCTCTATATATATGATTAGGGTAACCAAAACAGTAATTGCATGACATAAATGCCCCTGGTTAAGTAACACACCAGGGCACACACTAACAGGGAGCAGAGAACTAAAAAAAACAAAGGGGAAAGTCCCGTAAACCCTCAGAACTCTCTACAGTAACTATGGTATGCTTAAGGTACTCAGAAAATGCATTAAGGGATGTTCATTTAAGTTACTTCACAATTTCCACATGCAACTTTATTAAGAGATCTTACTTTCATCAATGGCCTTTCCTAGTTTCCATGACAGAGAGAACAAGGCAGTAGGTCAAACAGGACAAACAAAGATGCTTGCCCCTGTCTTGGCTTGCTGCACCCCATCGCAGCGCTGACCTGCACAGCCGCCTGCTTTCCTCTTTGTCAGCCATCTGTTCTTATCAGACCCCCATCCTATCAGCCCTCCATATTGACCTGCAACTGTCTCCCATCCATCTTTCCCAGGGAGCAATGACGGTAAAATCTGGCAGTTGACCTTATGATCAGAGTGGAGAAAGAGCACGGGAACCCCTTATGGAGTTACACCGGCTTTCATGTGTGAGGTACCCTAACAAGGATATTTTGGTAAAATTGGATTGAGAAGTAATTCTGGTGGTAGAACTACAACTGTAATCAATTTTCAATTCCGAATTACTTCTTCCAATCTATGAAGTACTTCTATTTAAAGTACCTTGCCACAGGGTAAGGTTCTTCATTGAATTTCCCAGTGCTGCCGTAGTATCTTGCCCATGTAAATCATATTTATGTCTTAAGTTCCCAATAATCACTAAATCTACTATTTTCAAAAAAATATTATTTTCTGCAGGGAGCCCCTATGCCCCCCTCTTCTCTTTGATCTGGTTGCACATATTCTCAGTAGTAGTGGTTGGGAGCTGAAACATATGGATTGATCAAAGGCTTCCAGGTCGGAGTAGGCAGCGTCCACATCACCCATTTGCAGTATGCTGATGATACCATATTTTTTCTAGTAGAGGACTAGAGGCAAATATATGTCACCAGACTCATATTAGAGTTGTTGGAGGAAGTCAGTGGACTTTAAGGTGATATTTAGATAGAGCTAGATAGTGGGGTGAATATGGAGGATAGAGCCCTATGGAGAGCAGCTTTCACCGTAGGCTGTCATAGAGGAGATTTGCCCATCTCTTATTTGGATCTACCGCTATCTCTAGGGGTCTTACGCTTTGGCATAGTGTGATACAAAGATATGAGTTCAGACTTACAAGGTGGAAGGTGAGGCTTCTTTCATATGGGAGAAGTGTCTCTTTTGGAAAGATAGGTGGTGTAGTTACTATACCCTAGAGGACACCTATTCGCAACTATTTGCGATTGCCTCTTGGTCCGATGGCCTCAGTTTCTCAGATTTTTTGAACCACAACTATCGGGAGGAATTTGGGCTCCATCTTTTAGAATGAATCTTACGGTGGAGGAAATTGAATAGCTGGAGAAACTTCTTTCTTTCCTCCTGGATTTTGCTTCAGAAGTTAGCAGTAGTGATAGGTGGTGTTGGAGATGGGATAAAGATGGAATGTTTTCATTTAGCTCAGTGTACAATTTGATTGCAGATGGAGAGAGTGTGGCATGGATTGGCATCATAGATTTGGTTCCCGAAGAGCCCCCAGGTGAAGCTACTTATTTGGAGGATCTCACATGGGCGTCTGCTGACTTTTGACAGGTTGGCTACTTTCTTGGCCGATATTCCTACATTGTGTTGTCTTTGTGGAGAAGAGGAGAAGACCCTGCATCAATCTTTCATTGGCTGCCCCTCTCAAGAGATTTGGACACAAGTTACGAGCAGGTTTTGAGGTGCCACCATTTTACAAGACGGTGTGCAGCAATTGATCGGAAACTACCACAAGACATGGAATCTCAATCGAGATAGACTCATTTGGTTGCTCATTCTACATGGTACCCTATTGGTCATGCAGGGAGAAAGAAGTAATAGGGTATTCAGGAGGGAAGCTAGAATTTCAGACAAGATTGCTTCTTTTATTTTGGAGAAAGTGAGAGAGTGGGCTACAGTTCTATCTAAAGTGGACTCACACAACCCTTCTGTTTTCGCTTTGTTGGAGGGCTAATGAGTGCCACATTGACTTGATGTGGACAAATTTTGTGTAGGGATTTTTTGGGTGCACATTGCTTACACTCGTATATCTTTTCCTTTTTCGATTTTAATACAATTAGTGGTACTGTCCACTTTCAAAAGGAAATAAATAAATCTATGAAGAAGCAATGTTGTCTAAAATACCCTGATTAGTACAGTCTGTTAGAGGATACTGTGACAGAAAATACAAACCATTTAGATATTCTTTGTAATTCATATACCAGTCTCTGGGGCTTTATTTCGTCTTTAAAGTTTGTAGTAGTCCATGCAAAACCCTGCAAGCATGAAGACTGTTAATCTTTACGTGTAGATCATCATCATCATCATCATCATCATCATCAGAGCCTTATCCCAATTAATTGGGGTCGGCTACATGAATCATGTTCCGCCAAAGATTTCTATCAAGTGCAATATTCATATTTAAACTCAAGGAACTAATGTCCTTCCTAATAACATCGTACCATCTCATTTTAGGCCTTCCTCGAGCTCTTTTACTAGCATCCACTAAGATTCGGTCACATCTTTTAACCGGCGCTGAGTTAGGGCGACGAAACACATGTCCAAACCACCTGAGTCTATTTTCTCTCATTTTACTATCAATTGGAGCTATCCCTAAGTCCTTACGGATGCGTTCATTCCTAATCTTGTCTTTCTTAGTCTTGCCACACATCCATCTCAACATCCTCATCTCTGCTACACACATTTTGTGGATGTGTTCCTTTCGTACTGCCCAACACTCGGTACCATATAACAAAGTAGATCTCACAGCCGTTCTATAAAACCTCACTTTGAGTTTCACAGGCATACGACGATCACAAAGGACACCTGATGCACTTCTCCATCTTAACCAGCCTGCCTTAATCCTATGTGTAACGTCATCATAAATCTCCCCATTCTCTTGTATGATAGACCCTAAGTACCGAAAGTTACTACTCTTCGGAATGTTATGTCTATCAATTAGAACCATGTCTTCCTGAACCACTCTCCCATTACTAAAATTACAGTGCATAAACTCTGACTTACTCCTACTAATTTTAAAACCTTTAGACTCCAAGGCAAGTCTCCAACGCTCTAACTTAGCATTTAGAGCATCAATACTCTCATCAATTAAAACAATATCGTCTGCAAATAGCATACACCAAGGGATATCTTCATACAATTGTTTAGTTACTTCATCCATAACTAAGGCAAAGAGATACGGACTTAGTGCAGAACCTTGATGCAAACCTATAGAAACGGGAAATTCACCAGTCTCCCCAGCAATAGTTCGAACACTAGTAATAGCACCGCCGTACATATCCTTAATCAAATCAACATATCCTTGAGATATTCCTTTCTTTCTTAATGTCCACCAAATCAATTCTCTCGGTACTCGATCGTACGCTTTCTCTAAATCAAGAAAAATTATATACAAATCTTTTCTCATCTCTCTATACTTCTCCATTAGCTGTCGTAGTAAGAAAATAGCTTCTGTAGTAGATCTATTTGTCATAAAACCAAACTGATTTTCCGATACAGTAGTCATACAACGGAGGCGTTTTTCAATTACTCTTTCCCAAAGTTTCATAGTATGACTCATAAGTTTAATTCCACGATAATTATTACAACTTTGAATATCTCCTTTGTTTTTATAGAAAGGAACTACAACATTTTTTCTCCAAACTTCTGGCATTCTCCGTTCCTTTAAAATTTTATTAAAAAATTTAGTTAGCCACTGAATACCAATATCTCCTAGGCCTTTCCATACTTCAATAGGTAAGCCATCTAGTCCTAAGGCCTTGCTCACTTTCATTTTCCTTAAAGCATCCTCCACTTCTGACATCTTAATACGCCTAAAATATTGATATTTATCAAATATTGTGGACTCTTGGGTACCTTCTAAAGATAAATCCTTGACGGAATCTCCATTAAGTAACTTCTAAAAATAGCTATGCCACTTCCCTTTAATCTCAAGATCCTTAGTTAAAACCCTTTGATCTTCACCTTTAATGCACCGAACATGATCTAAATCTCTAGTTTTCCTTTCTCTTAATTTAGCAAGTTTAAATATGTCCTTTTCACCCTCTCGGGTTCCTAATTTATTATATAAATCTTCAAATGCCTTTGATTTAGCTTCGCTAACTATTTTCTTAGCTCTCTTTTTAGCGATTTTATAGGCTTCTAGGGTTTGAACATTTTTGTTAGTTTGTCAAACTTTAAAGCATTCCTTTTTTACTCTAATGGTATTTTGGATTTCCTCACTCCACCACCAAGTCTCTTTTTCTAAATTCTTTTTTCCTTTAGATTCGCCTAAGAGTTGTTTTACAACCCTCGTTATACAATTTGTAACATTATTCCACATTACATTAGTTTCTTGTTCTAAATTCCAAATATTTTCCTTGAATAGATGATTTTTAAAAGTTTCTAAACTTTTACCTTTTAAATTCCACCATTTAATCTTGGAATAATTATTTATAATGATCTTTCTTTTGAATTTAGGGATAGTGACATCCATTACTAACAACCTATGTTGAGGGGCTAGACTCTCACTAGGAATAACTTTGCAATCTTTACATAAAACTCTATCGACCTTCCTAATGAGAAAATAGTCAATTTGACTTATATGTGTTCCACTCTTGTATGTTATTAAGTGTTCGTCCCGCTTCTTAAAGAAGGTATTAATAATTGCTAGATCATAGGCCATAGCAAAATCAAGAATAGTGTTACCCATATCATTTCTATTGCCAAAATCAAGCCCTCCATGAATCCTCTCATAGCCTCTATTATCTATACCCACATGACCATTAAGATCCCCTCCAATAAAGATTCTCTCTTCACTAGGGATATTTTGGATCAAACTATCAATAGCCTCCCAAAATTACTTTTTAATGCTCTCTTCTATTCCTACTTGAGGTGCATATGCACTAATTATATTCAAAATATCCTCACCTAAGATAAGTTTAATTACCATTAGTCTATCCCCCAATCTATTTACTTCCACAACTCTGTCTTTTAAGTTTTTATCTATTATTATAGCAACACCATTTCTAGAGTTATTATTACCCGTATACCAAATTTTATATCCATCAATGTCTTTAGCTTTATGTCCTTTCCACCTAGTTTCTTGTAGGCAAGCTATGTTAACCCTCATGTCCTTCATTAACTAATTATATTCAAAATATCCTCACCTAAGATAAGTTTAATTACCATTAGTCTATCCCCCAATCTATTTACTTCCACAACTCTGTCTTTTAAGTTTTTATCCATTATTATAGCAACACCATTTCTAGAGTTATTATTACCCGTATACCAAATTTTATATCCATCAATGTCTTTAGCTTTATGTCCTTTCCACCTAGTTTCTTGTAGGCAAGCTATGTTAACCCTCATGTCCTTCATTAACTTAACTAATTCTAAACCCTTACCCGTTAAAGTTCCTATATTCCAAGTAGCTAGACGGATCCTATGTTTTTGGACTTGCTTCTTTACCCGTGTGCGTCCAACCCCACACGAGAACCCTTGCCTATTTGACACCGCAATCGGGCGCCATTGCGGCGCGTCGCTTACGGGGAACGCCCTAGCTAGCCCTTGCTTACTTGTCATTCCATCCGGGTTCCGATGTAACGCGTCGCTTACGGGGAACGCCCTATCTAGCCCTTGTTCACTTGTCATTCCATCCGGGTTCCGATGTAACGCGTCGCTTACGGGGAACGCCCTAGCATTAGCACAAAATGTATTTGGATCAGAATTCATGTTGGAGATATGACAAAATTTTACTGTTGGCTGTCGACCTAATCTTTACGTGTAGATCTGAATATAAAAGGTTTGCCGTCAATCAAAAATTGATTTATAGACAATTGTATAATACTGAATGCTGGGTGAGAAGGAAAGAATATATAATAGAAAATGTGTAGCAGAGATGGGGATGCTGAGATGGACTTGTGGGAAGACTAAGAAGGATAAGATTCGGAATGATCGTATATGTGAGGCTTTAGTAGTGAACTGGCAATAAGTTGAAGGAATCTAGGCTTTAGATTGTTTGAGGTTATTCATTGGCATCCCAGTTCTGTACAAGTTAGAAGGTGTTGTCAGAGTCAAGCAGAAGATGGTAAAAGCATTTGAGGACGGTGTAAAATGATGGTTTGATATAGTGAGAGAAAACATGACCTTTTGGTTTAGCTGCATATATGACACTATAAAATGGGATGACGGGACAGGATTCATGTGGCTGACCCTCCTTAGTTGGAGTTAAGGCTTTGATGATGATGACAATTTGCTTGAACCTGTATGTGTTTTTTTTTTGTTAGAAAACATGTTATTGAATATGAGGTACAGAAGCCAGTGAATTGATCCTTCAAGTTTTTGAGAAATTTTGGTTTAGATAAATGATAAATGACCGTGGTGTATCGTCTCCCACAAAGGAAGGATGTAGTGGGGGTACTCAGAATGAAGGATACAGGGAACCGGCTAGATGAGTTTACTCTGTGCTGATAAGCAAATAACTATTGTCTCCCCTTGGCATTTCTTGTTTGCAATATCACGTTTGATGGCCATAACAAGGTAAAAAGTTAGTTCTTCATGATGCCCCCCCTGGTTCTACTACCAAACATTATTAGTGATAATTCATAATTTAATTAACTGCATTAACGTTGGTTTCATTTTTTGTCATGATTTTTTTCTTTACTGTTTTCTTCCCCGTAATCTCAAAATCTTCGTGACATTCCTTTTGTGCAGGGGTTGGCTTGGCTATGTATTGGCTCTGCTTCTGCTTTTCATGGCAGTCTTTATGTTAATCACTAGGTTTTGTGGCCAAGGCAGGCTGGAAGAGATGAAGATAAAGGCACCTCCATCAATGAATACTGTGGAGCAGCTCTTGGCTGTCCAGAACGCAATCTCTCAATTTGAGGAGCTTGCTCAGGATGGAAACGTCATTCTGTTGAAGTTACGCTCTTTGCTGTTGGCTGTTCCTCCCCAGGTTTTCCTTTCCACCCTGTTCATCAATCTGGTCTCTTCATTGCTTCACCTAATAGGGGACCTCAAGATTTTAAGACGTGCCTGCATCTGCCATTTCACATACATATAAAGAAAATGAAAACACATTTGTGGCTTATACTTATTCATGTTAGTGATCGATCCATGCATCAGATTTGCGTGGAGCAATATTCCTCCATGTTTATACTTCCTGAGCCTCCCGTTTTCCCTTCCAAAATTTTCTATGGAGCCATTGTGATCCTACACTGCACTCATGCTTACCCTTCATGCGATGCGTAGGCTATGAACCAAGTCATACCAGCTCTGCTCCTCGTGGCTGTGGTCATGGTTTTCCTACCCATCAAGTTAATTGTCCTCGTCGTCTTCCTGGAGGTTTTCACTCGATACTCGCCGCCAAGGAGAGACAACACCGAGCGGTGCACGAGAAGATTGAGGGAATGGTGGTTCAGCTTACCTGCAGCACCTGTCGTTCTTGAAAGAGACAAAGAAGAGAAGAAGAAGTGACCCTGTCTTCAATCTTGTTGTACATATGATGGAAATGAGTTCCTTGTTCCACCACAAATCAAACACGTACTGTAGAGAAGAAAAAGAACGGAATAAATCATAGCAATGAAAAGGTTCTAATCATATCTTCTATGTGCATGCATGCTGAGTGTGGATGGCTATCCAGCCATCACTGCTTTTACAGGTCAAAAAGAAGGTATCCACTTGGGTACATGGTTGATGATGGTGCCAAGGTTTGTCGACTCGGTGATCCTTACCGGATCGGATCTTCTATGATCCAGTATGATACACCCGAGTCGCAACCGACTCGGTCTGACTCGATATGTATCATCTCCTCTCTCTCTCTCTCTCACTGTGACTCGGTCTGACTCGACTTGACTCGAGATGATCCGCATCGTATCGGATTTTTTTAGATACGGTACAGCACGCCCGAGTTTGCCCGAGTCGGATTGAGTCGGCAAACCATGATTGATACTCGTGGCAATAATGGTAGTAGTAACTCGGTGAAAGCACTGAATCCTCTGCCCGGGCATCGTGTGCTCCCTTCTACTGAAGCTCTTCGGGAGTGATGATCAATATTAAACCTGGAACTAATGTTCTGTTTGTTCCCTAATTTGTGGATTCGAAGTATGCCTTGTGTTTACACTGCTTACCCGCCTCTCCCTCCCTCGGCATGGTGGGGTTGCAACCATGCAAACTAATGTTACCAAGTTGCGATCTAGAAAACTGTGGAGTATTTAAAAATCATTTTAGAGATAACATGAATTGAAAACATAATAGCAAATGAAAAGGAATATGATTAATATGATCTTTTATTTCTCAAAAACATAGTTTTGCTAATGTTGCATCCATATGGTACCGTTTGGGGTGTGGTTGAGGTGTTTTGAAGTTTTTAATATTTTCTTCGTGATTTTCCATGATATTAGATGGCTTGAGCAAAAACTTTCCATTTTTAGCAGTTTGACTGATTTTAGGGGGTATTCGAGGTATCTCAGGTGTTTTACCATTTTTTTAGTTTTTTTGTGATTTTAGGTGACTTGAAGAAAATACTTTACTTTTTTAGCAATTTGGGCACTTTTTGGTGCATCTTACATGTATTAAGGGTTTTAGCCTTTTTTGATAATTTTAAAGACCTTTTTTGTTCAGGTTTTGAACTTTCTTACTGTCTTTGGAAAGTTTTCAGTTTGAGGAAGTGTCTTAGACCGTTCCCTCATTTTTGGTGATTTTTACTATTTTTTGTGTTTTAAATATGATTCTTAGGTTTGAGAGATATTTTGGGTATGTTGGTGAAATTCAGGGGGTATTTTGGGAACCTTGTAATTTTTTAGATAGTTCCGTCATTTTCAAGGGTGATTCATTTTCAGGGGTGATTTTTGATATTTTGTAGATTTTTCAGATTTAATGAGTTTTATGTGTTTTGGTTTTTTCGTCCTAACTTAGCGTCGATTAAAAGATGTGATCGAATCTTAGTAGATGTTAGTAAAAGAGTTCGACGAAGGTCTAAAATGAGATGGTACGATGTTATTAGAAAGGATATTAATTTTTTAGTTTTAAATATGAATATAATACTTGATAGAAATCTTTAGCGGAATAAGATTCATGTAACCAACTCTAAATGTAGATGATGGTTATGATATAATCAACTAATGGTAGTTTAGACAACTAGAGAAGTGTTACATGGTTCCAAATTCTATGGATGATGGGATTCTATCGCTTTGTATCCAACCATCACCCTCCGTGTTGCAACCCATTGCTCCACCTCTTGGCACGTGTGAACCTTTAGAAATTAAACCATACAGGACAGGTCACAGGTCATTGACAAGAACTCTCAGTTGGAAAAAGCTAATACAAATGGCATCCGCAGTTTAACAATACTCAAAAGACCCAGGTTGAGGATTTGCTCAAAGAAACTTCTTATTAGAAGTACTTTAGGGTTTTCATAAGCTTTCAGCCTGATTATCTGCAGAGGGGGATATCAGATCCTGGAAACCATATATTTTACAGTGTTTTGGTTTCCAGCCAAAATTTTCAAACTGGGGCCTAATAGACATATAGAAGAAGAAATGAGGTTTTTAGCAAATGATTGACTGGCGTGGACACCCATTTCTAGTTGGAACCACTCCTATGTCAATAATTTTTATGTTGAAAGTGGAAGCCATTTTTAAATAATAGTTTCATCAAACAAATCCTTAATTAAGCGTGAGGGCAGCCAGGCCTGTGGCCACCTAGGAATTATGCCCAGGTGGGCGGCCAGCCCTGGCCGCCATGGTCTGCTGGACGGCCAAAGAGTTGGCTGCCCAGTCAGGTGGGCGGTCAAGTTTCTGGCCGCTTAGCCGCCCAGGGTCTTTGTACTTGGATAGCTAGAGGTCTGGCCGCCTAGGTGTTGGACGGCTAGAGATATGACCGCCCAAGGTATTCTCCGCCAGGATGTATCTTGGCCATATTTTTCCGTAGAAGGTTGTTCCCACGCAATCCGTGTGGACTGGCGATCATTGGTTTCGCTGTTCGGCCTTGTGTTCTTGTGGTTTGGCAGCGTAGAGCCATGTCGTGTTCTCAGTCTATGTGTGTGTGAGCCGGTGGTACTCTGGTGATTTCCATTCCGACTGTGTGCTCTTACTTTGAGTGACACACCACTAGTCGTAGCCTTTCTGGGTGCACGGGTGTCGACCTACTTAGGAGAGGTGGAGGGTTTTCCTGTAAGATAATTTTTAGCTGGTTACCGTGAGCCCCCTACTATTGCAGCTTGAGTTTGGGCCAGGGGTAAAATCGACTATCTGACCGAGACGTCAAGCAATCTGTCTATGTATGCATACGTGGTTAGAGACTTCAGGCACATGCTGGCGAGCACGAAACTAACTAGTCCTAGTGAGTTATGTTAGTGTGTCACAGTTACTGCACTTGGGCCGAACACGAGACATAAGAAGCGTAGTATAAGATGTCAGTGGACGCGTCCAACCTTACTTCTAGTGGGTGGCTTCTCCTGTCACTTACGGTGGTGATACAATGTACTTGTGGTGGTTAGCGAGTTGTGGTTTCCAGACTATCGTGGTCGTGCTTTTCCGACCGTTGTGGTTGAGGTAACCATGTGACTTACTTGTGGGCATGGTTCCCTTGAGACTCGAGGCATTGCATTGTCCACGTGTGGCCTGTGCGATATAGTGTCACTGGTAGCTTAGTAGTGCTTACTTACTTTCTGCCAGTTATTGCATTGTCATTGTTTATTATTTATCCTTATTATTTATTATTGTTGAGTGGTGATGGGGATCCACGAGACCCCTAAAGAACCAATGAGATGAGGCCTACCTCTTTTTCCTTCAGGTGAGGCATTACCTCCATGTAGTTCGGAGGCCTAGCATGGCATCAGCGAAGTTTCTTAATTGCCAGTCTGCAAGAGCCGAGGTATGCCCTATGGTTGTGTACTTTTTTATTTTGTTTGACTGTACTTGTGTCTGTTTGGACTCTAGACCAGAAACTATATAAATTGTACTAAATGTAAATTTTAATTCATGCACTTTATTTTTTGCATTTATTTTAGATTCATATGCACTCCCGCAACGCTAATCTAACCATTCCGAGCCTTGTGAATCATAGATGGCGAGTCAAGATTCGGGTCGCACTGGTTACTTTCCACTACTTGGATCTTGGATCATTACAAAGCAACACCTGGCTTCTTGACGCAATTGCATCCTCATTTATCCTATCTATTCCATTGGGAAAAAAGAGTTTTTAGTAAATAAACCATCGTTAAATTATGAATTGGCAAAAAAAACTATGCCTAAAAATACATTAGCAAAGATATCCCTATTTTTGTCCAAATAGTGTACAAATGTCATCGTCGTAATCTCCCGTTACCAATCGTGAATCTAACCTGGATTAACTTTTACTTGGCGTGAAAAAAGATGATAGTGTCCATGGTTAAAAATTAAAAAATATTCATCTCTCTCCCAACTTCGTCCCCCTCTCACGTAGGAACTGTTGCCACATCAGATAGACTAATAACAGGAGAACGGCCATGACACGGGCAGTCCGTCGGAGAACAGCTACGACTCAAGCAATCCGACATGGGAGGGCGTAGTAAGGTGGGAGGATAGAGGGTTATAGCAAGAGGGGGGTCGCAAGGGGGGATTGAGTTTCGGCTAAAGGGGGGTTGCTGGGGGGGCGATGATGGCCTTGGATCTACATCACCAGACGCAGCGCCACCTAGGGGGCCAGCTTTGCTGGAGGAGAAAGCATGGAGGGGGGTCGGATCTGCAGCACTGGATGCCGCCACTTGGTCTAAGGCGACAAGTGCTGCAACCAAAGGAGCAGGGGTTCCGAGGGGGGCCAGATTTGTTGGAGTAGGGGCGGAGGGGGGGCTGATTCACTACAGACTGATTTGTTGGGGGTTGGAAGTGAAGCAGCAGCACCTACTGCAAGCGATAATAGAAGTCGAGATGGTGACGCACCTGCTGTAGACCTAGACCGCAAGGGCAAAGTTGTGGTTGGTTGTGCCAGAGAGGACGATGCAGGCGAGGCCAGATCTGCACAATATGCTGCAGGCGAGGACCGTGTGACCAGAGTAGGCTGGGGTGCCAAAATCCCCTCGCCCTCCCCTTCACGTCGAAAGCTTCCATGGGTACCCTCACCCTCTCCTTCGCATCGGACCGTCGGGTGCTCGCCAACCACCGCGTCCTCCGGAACAGCATCGACACCGGCCCCCTACTCTGTGTGTGTGTGTGCGCGCGCGCGCGCGTGCCAGAGAGGGAAGTCGCCTCTGGTGCCACCATCTCTCTCTTTTTCTATTCTCTCTCCGTCTCTCTCATCTCTCTTTTGATAAGGGTGGGGAATTTGGGATTTGAGAGGAGCAGTGTATGTAGTCATTTCATTAGAAAATAAAAAAGAATATATAAATCTTTGAAGAATATTCGTCTTTACTTCGACATAAGTTAAGCACGATGGTTTCTGTGTCCTATTTTGACAAAAGTAGAGATATCTTTACTAATCTATTTTTAGGCATAATTTTTTGTCATTTCAACTTTGACAGCGATTTATTTGCAAAAACCTCAATAAAATACATAAACTGATCCCGGCTGGACCCTTTTCTCTTAAGCCAAGGTTTTTCACCATCCTCCCTTCTTTCTTCCCATTTGGAACTTATTAGACAGGCTTCACCTTATTGACATTGATTTATACTTCCAGGTGTGCATGCATTACTCCTGTGTGACGCAGGAACAATCAGACCTGAGGGCTTGTATTAGCTAGTCTGAAAAAAATAATTGCTGATATGATTAAAAGGAGATTAATTAGGTTCTGATTAAGAGCAATATTTGCACACATCTGAATGCGCCATGCACGGCCTCATGACAGGTTACCCCTGACATGATTCGGATGGACATGTTTTTTGCCAATGGACATAAAATACACAGGGACTCTGCTGGAAAAAATTAACAATTTGTGGCCGTAAGAATTATTCTATTTTTTTCGGTTAATTCGTGGAAGCATTTGAATTTATATAGGTGCCATTAAGGGGCCTACTTGCAATAGGTTAGTTGATAATTAAATTGCAGTTCCTGCAGTCCCCATCACAGCGAGGTGTCTGCTGTTACTACTAGCTAGCATGCCCATCATTATTAATTAATTCCCAGCGCTTTTTTTATATATGCGTCTAGGTTGTGTGCAACATGGATTAGTTGATGGGGTTGGAACAAGGGAGAAGACAAACTGCAAGTTAACATGTATATGGAGGAGGAAAAGAGGGAAAGGATGGAAAGGCAGTGAAGAGTGAAAAGTGACTTGTTCTAATTTGTGGATAGAGCTGCGGAAAACAGTAAGCTTTCAGCTTTTGGACAAAACAAACGGTCACTTTGATAACGAACTAAGGCGGGTTAAGATGAATTATTCGTGGGTGGGTGAGTTATTTAAGTTTGGAAGACGAAATACGTCACTCGAAGTCGAATAGGGTTAAGGTCCTTAATCCAGGGTTAACTTATTCCACACCTTTCTCATATGAATACTTAACCCGACCCCGAATAAAATAGGTATCAGACTAAAAATATCAAAATTTAAGAATAATTTATTCCGGACCCACCGAGTTAGCTTATCCTAGTCTATTATCAAAGTGTCCCCTGAGAACAAGAAAATCACAGAGAAAGTTTTTGAGAATGATCACATGCACAGTCCCATATTGCAGCAAAGCTAATGATCTCTCCCGCTGGCCTCTTCATTTCAGTTGGAATTTGGGCATAGTCCTTGGACAATAGTCCTGTATTGGTTAAATGAGTCGTGGTTCATGTGTTTATGACTCTGGACCTGTGTATCTCAACACCGCGGTTTTGGGGATTCAACATAGTATTAGAGCGGGTCATGGACCCAACTCCATATATTGTCACCTCCATCTAATTAATGTCCACGGCCCATCTTTGACCACTCTGCAACCATCGAGAGGCGAGAAGCCAGCATTGGGTATATCAGGTGAAGATCCCGTTGCTTTAATCTCATCGTAATTTCTAGCTGTCAAGATGAACTCTATTACCTATATATGATGTGGGTCCTTCTTAATGACACAACAATTGAGCCACAGAGATCAAGGTGCCTGGCTTGCTAGAGCTACCGGATCATCACACAGCTTATACGTACTTAATTTACCAGAAGAACAACAACACCAATCGTGCACTTGTACACAGTCCTGCCTTCCGGTCCGGTGTAGTTTGCCGTCACTGTCAGGTTCTTCTAGTTCTTCTGCGTGGCTAACGGTATTGTGGGAGGTCATGGTAGGGAAGCTGGGGTTTACTTCTCCGATTTGACCCGTGCCATGTCCCAAGTAACCCCTACGTACGCAATAAACTAAGTGCCTCAGCGACTATATCCAAGGACAAAAGGGACGTCAACCAAGTGGCTCCTTGCATGATGACATGCATGAGCGGACTTAATTAAGGCAGTGTTTTAACTTCAAACATAAAACTATACGTAAGTCTACATGCATGGCGTACACTTATCAACATTGCTCACGGGGGGAAGAGAAACATGACTGGGACTTGGCAGATTTTTAATGCCATCTCTGATGGTAGATAAGAGAGCATCAGAGTCATCACCCAGTGGAAGAGGCGACGTTGAAAACTGCAGAATCGATGAGGGTTGAGACAAAGGTTTGAAGCTGTGATAATTGTATTAAAATTAATGTCCATTTCCTCGCTATATAGTACTGCTCGTCACAGTATTTTAAAATTGTTGTGGGGTGCTTCTATCATGCAACCTTATGTACCTCTCGTTGCCTTAGAAGTAAAATAACCTGCATGCAACCCCATCCATCGGCATCGAAGGTGGGGATTGGCATGACCTTTGCAAGCTTAGCCCCCCTAAAAATTTAGTTTGAAGCTGGCGGCGGCGCGCGGCGGGAGACGACAGATGGAGTTAGGGGTGTTCATAATTCGGTTCGGTTTGATTCGGTTTGAATTTAAATTCGGTTCGATTTAGTTTCATAACGTGTGAAATCGAATCAAACCGAATAAATCGAATTTATTGTTTATATTTATATTTATTAATATTATATATTATAAATATTTAAAAACATGATTTCACAGATGTATAAACATACAAAATATAAGTATTTTTATTCTTTTATTTTTATTATATATATAATTTATTAAATTCATATATATTATAATAAGATATAAAAATTTGATTTGAATCGAACTAAATCGAACCAAACCGAATTTGTTTGGTTCGATTCGGTTCGATTTAAGATTTAATTTACATTAGTTCGGTTTGAAAAAATAAAAATCTAAATCGAACCAAATCGAACTATAAACACCCCTGGATGGAGCTTAGTTCAACTTCTACTGCGCCTTCTCTTAAGGGATGACGGATCAGTGCAAGAGTCTGGCTTCTCTACCACCCATATATATGTTGAAGTACCGGGTTCCATTAGTACTAGAGCACCGGTGAGATGGTGCACAAAACTTGTATAGCTATAGCTTTGGATAAATCAAACTCAGTTAGTATTATTAGAGGTGAGAGCAAAACGCATTAAAATTACAGAAGATCTTGATATATCACGTACGTGAATGGGGTGCTTAGGTTTAGCTCACCCAAGACCAAAGATGATTAATTTGTATCTCATAAGATGGCCCTCATCATATAATAGGAAGGATGAGTACAATCTCTATGCATGTGTCGACTGTCCTCGTTAAAACTGACTGAGACCAGTCCACCAATGGCTGCGAAGGGCCTGACGTACTATCACTGAGCAGTTCACAAGATTCAAACATTTTTTAAAGACAAGCCATATGTGCATGATGCACCAAATGGTTCCTATTTTTTGGGAGATAAGACATGTTACTTGCACCGCCGCTAGCCAGTGGATCATCTATCACTTTCTTTAAGTTGGTAAGGGGGTTCTCAGTTATTTTAATCTCTAGGCCACACGTCCTCACGGCCATGGATAATATATATATATATATGCTTAAGTGTTTCGGCCATGTACAAATGCGACGAGGGTGATCAAGACGATATCAATACACACAAATGGCTTCAATTCTTTAGTCTGTATATCTTCCGTATTGATGTAATGACTTTAGTTAGCATATCAACTATAGATAATACTCATTGGGAGAGAAGATATATATGTAAAAATAATTAAAGCTCAAAACGCATCCAAGCTTTTAAAGATATATCGTTTGGGTTGACAGAAGCTTTTGATGTTTTTTTCGGGGGGTGCATGGGGGGATTAGTCTAAAAGAATGGCATCCCAAGTCGGTTTTGTTTGAATTAAGTAATCATTGAAATCTAAAGTCAGAAGTAGACATTTCATAAAGGATCCTCTGGTTTACTCTGCAGGAGAAATGGTCATCTAATTAACTAACTGAAGGATACTATTTTCACTAGTTTCCTAACCAATGATTTTAGGATCTAGGGATTTCACTTGCTTATGATGCTCAAAAAGAATATTAATGTGATTGATCTCATGTCAGTTGTATATGGAAAAACTTGTGTTTTGGGGTGTTTGGTTAATGATGTATCAAATACCTCTATCAATATCAATTTTGATATTGACATTGGTTAGGGGTATTTGGTTTTACTCTATCAATTTGAATATTATTATGTTGAAAGAGCGTAGTACGTCTATGTATCTGTTGGAGCCCCGAATGGGAGATAAATCACATATCAAAAAACACATGTTGGTTCCTTGAGTTTATAGTTCTGGGCCGCTTCAACCTTGGCACATAAGTTTTAAGGTTTGTAAGATGATATCAGAGTAGGGCAAAGCCCACTGTGATATTTGCGCCACCTCCCTTCTAAATTTAATTTTCACGGCCCATATTGACCGTGAGGGGGAGTGTTGGAGCCCCGAATGGGTAAAAATGATACAATCTTGATTGTGATCGAGAGTCTAAAATAATCTCTCTCTTTCCCTCATTTTTAATTTTATTATTCCCCTTTAGTTCGTTATCGTCCTTGATATATATTCTTTCTACATCAATATTAATAATATTGATATTCTATACTCTATAAATATTCATGTCAAAACTAATAATATATCAAAATTAATACTCCAACCAAACAAAGCCTATGGTCTTAGGCCACTCGTCTACTTGATCTAATTTGTATCGTCTGCATACTTTTGCTTTGATCTAATTTGTACTTCTGTCTCACGTATCAAGTCATCAAATTAAATGGACCTGTATGTATAAGAAAAAATTTCTGGTTTAACCCACATCGATTCTATGTATATGATAACTTGCGCTTTAAATAATTTGGGAGACTTTTTACATTTCACATGGAAGACTATCCGATTGGAACTTGAGAGATTTTTAATATCATGCTGATGCGTAGACAACAGAGATCATCATGCATGGTCATAACCCAGTGGAAGAAGTCATTTTGATGTAGTCGCATTTTAGCAGCTACGTACGTACTCCTGTATTCAAAAGATAAAAAGGAAAATATTCATATTGAGAGAGAAGAGGCAATATATAGAAACTAAGTTCAAATAAACGTCTAAACCGATTAAAGATTATTTGGATTGATGTGATTATACAAACTCGAAAGTCTTAAAATTCAAATTAAAAAAAAGGGAAAGATTAACCGGTTTACGAAGGATAATTCATATAATCTCTGGACAGAAAAGCAGTTAACCCAAGTTCGAAGTTTTCATTCATACTGTTTTCTTTGCAATATAGTTCTCTCATATATCATCCAAAGACCTCATTGGTTTACGGACATCCAAGCAACTTCTTCATGAAAACGAACATCTTGTTTGATCCTGCTTGGATCGTATAGTTAGAACTATCGGTTCCGTATAGTCTAGAGTTCAATGGCCAACAGTAATCGGTATCTTATGTGCGAGACTTGGACTCCGACCGGAACGGATGCTTGTTTGGTCTGCCCAGAGGGAGTGTTAGCAGTTTCTTATATAATTAATCAAACACTTAAAACCCAGCAACTTGGAATTTAATATTGTCCGGCGTGCATGACTTCATCAACTATCGCCAACAAATGCAAAGAGAATGTGCCTGCAGACCCTTCTCTTCGACGGCAAGCTTGCCTCCACATATCTAATAGCCTATATATAAACCCTAGCTAGCTTTAGGGGAGCTGGTTTGCTCACAAGGTCCTTCTCGGGAGACTCTCTTAAAGAATGCAGCTTTTCCCTCTACGTACATATCTATAATACGCCACGCAATATTCAAAACGGAAACAGTGTACAATCCTATAGGACACTTATGAACGTGCAGATATATAGCTACGTGTTAAAAGGGAAACGGACTGCAACTAGATTTGATAAATGCTGAGGCAAGTTCCAATGAAGTGCTCAGAACTGTGTTTGCAGACGTGGTGAACTCGCGGGCAAACTCAGAAGATATTCTTCTCATTCACAGCAGTGGGAAGGGTAGAAAAAAAGGTTGAAGTAAACTCCTTAGTGGTGGCTTAAGAGAAAGAAATTCTGTGGTGGGGGGGTGCGGAAGAGGGCTGGGGTGATAAGGGCATGGACTATCCAAGTCACCAAGCTGTTGATAATTACTTTTAATAATTAGTTTGGGAAAAGATAAGTCTTCTAACGTTAATGATGTCGTCGATCCAGTTTAATTACGATCAATAGAAAGGTTCAACGACGATCATTTAATTCCAATATTTTAAAAAATTCAAATTCATAAGCTGCCTTCTGATGGGGATCCCTTCGTTTGTATAACTCTCAGTTGGATGGAAAACTAGCTGTGCGGCCCTCATCGCATGTTTCTGCCATGATGCGCAGACGTGGGGTAGTCCACAGTTTGCCCCATCATATTTTTTATTTTTTCTTGTCGGTTCTTTCTTCTTGTTTTTTTTTCTTTTCTCCTCAGACCCCATGCTTTCCTCCCCTCTCTGTTGCAGTGTCATTTGAGGGCATGTCTCCTCTTGGGTTCTGAGCCCCTGATGAGGAGTGTTCCATTTGTCTCATGTACTTTGGCAGAGAACCCCAGCACCCCATTAAATAACTCATGCACAAGCTGTAGTAGATTAATAATGGAGTGCAGATCACCATTAATATAATGTAATTGGTTGGAAGCTCATAATGTATTCTAGCTAGGGTGAGTAACTAAGTTCCTTATTGAGGCACTTGTTCGGTATCGATCAATTGTACAAAAGGAATTAATTAATAAAGAATGCAAATGCACGTACACCCTTCTTGCATCACAAAATGCCTGCATTTGCCCTCACTTAGTAGCCTTGCAAGTTATCCACAGTCGAACTGAGGTTTCAATATAATTTTGAAGGGAAAAAAAACATCCTTTTCATAGGAAGCTGTTCTCATGATACGATATGGCAATTTCTCTGGAGGAAGAAAGACATTCGATTTAGCATTTGGCCAATACATGCATGTATGTATAACTTGCCCGACAGCATTTGTTTATATGTTATACAAACGATGTCATTGAACCTTAAACGGGCCTCTTTGATAATGGAATAAGTGTGAAATAAGGGGTTTAACTCAGAGAATAAGTAAAAATACAGTTTGATAAAAGATGGCTAATTTTTCTAACCCCTCACTTGGATTTTTATGGAATAACTCGTTCTAGTCAAAAGATATATAGAATGAGTTATTCCATCTTAATCCGGATAAGTTTTAAAATAAAAAAGTGAAAAAATAAGAATAAATTAACTGGGTTCAAGCTAACCCGATTTTTCCTGTTATCAAAGAGGGCCGAAGGGCATATCTTCAATCCCATGAAATGTAGGGAAGGTATACAGATGTACCAATGAACATTTCAGAACCCTATTTTGTCAGTTAAGCCAGTAGGAGAGGAACCTATGCAATTAACCTAACCATCAGAGAGACACCCCCCCCCCCTCTCTCTCTCTCTCTCCCATGCGCATGTCACGTCATGTAATGCATGTGCATGCAACTTGACTGTGGAGGTCTCAACAAGGGCAAAACAACGTACACAAAGATGCTGCAGGTACCATCCTCATGAGGCCAACAAGAACCTAACTCTAGCTCAAAAATATCAGTTACATGTGAGCGAATGAAAGAGGAAGAAGTAAGGAGCAGTCTAGAGAGATCCGAACAAGAGAGGCGCATACTTTTCTCCGTGGTCGCTGATGAGAAACTAGGGTTTTTTATACCCTACGGGATTCAGGAAGTGAGTGCCCAGAGTACAAGACAGCTCCCCAAAGTGAGCATCTGGTCTGGTAGATAGCTAATACCTGTACCGACCCTCATTTTGTGCGTACTATGTTCACGCCGATGGTTTTATAATTTCCTAGGAGTTCTTTTAGTTATGAAAGCCTACAAGGGGTCTAACATCAAGGTGACGGGCTCTCTGACATTGCAATAGAGACTTTTATATGCCGGTCAAGGTTACAGAGAAATCATTAGTATATGTGTAGAGTAATGAGGGTTCTTGTGTGTGTGTGTACGAGAGAGAGAGAGAGTTCTGCTTGCCATTTATTGGTTTAGCAAAAGGACCCTTTCAAACATATAAATAGAATTAACAAATTGCCATGTCTAGCTACCTAGAGGCTAAAAGCTCTTCTGCCTTTGTAAAAGCCAAAGCTTGGCAGTGCTCCCACTATGTATGTGATTAGTAAACTAGGTATGTTGTTGGGATGAGTTTTGTAGTTATCCACATAATGGGCAGCTAGAGCAGCAGGGGCTCTGAAGTAAGAATAATGGACATTAATAGGGACTGCACCGGAGAAAGAGCAAGCATGCTGTCAGCTGTGGCAATAAAAAGTTCTATCGGTCGGTCAAGAAGCAGGTTTTGAGGAGGAACGTTGACACTTGTTCTGTCTGGACTCCTCACAGGGTGGACCAAGAGACTGAGAAGGTAGCAACATGCATGTCCTACTCTCTCTCTTGCTCTCGCCCTCTCCCCATATTGGGGGTGAGTTGAAGTTGTTTCTGTCGTATGCCAAAAAAGGAAATTTGGAGGGTCATTGCAAAGATGATCTTCCAAATTTAGTAAAAGAATAAACGAAAAGTTCTCATGACAACGGTGGCACATGAGAGCATTCTCGATCTGTCAAATTTCGCCCACCCTTGCACCTTGCATACATCTCGTGCGCTGCAGGAGAGTTCTCCACCGTCAGGGAAGGATGCACAACAGAAACCCAATAGACCGCCGAGGGGTTCAACACTCGGAGGTTAAGGTTGGTTTAGCATCACCCAAGAGTGAGCAGAGACTAAACCTTTCTTGCGTCCGCAGTTCTTATATAAGGAGTTGCTTTCCGTAAACAACAGTTATGACTCCTCAGATGAGGAAAAATAAAGAACAGAAGAGACAAGAGACAAAAAGAGGTATTGGGCTCTCAGTGGGTTCCCCACCATACCCATTGAACATAGATTTGATATGAGAGGGTTGAAACCTGTTATAATAATAGTTTGGTATTGGAAACGAGATAAATTAATATAGTGTGGTTATATATTAGTGGAGTCCTCTCCACTCAACATCTTAAGATTTTAAATTGGATCGTCCAATCCAATAAATTTGAATATGATTTCAAAGATCATGATTATGATCTAGGTCGCGCATCTCGTACGTGTTTGTCACGGTCCACGTGACAGAGTCAAAATCGACCTGCATGTGAGTGTGCGTGTGTTAGAATAGTCTCGTATTATAAACGAGATCAAATGTAATGTGATCATATTAGTGAAGTCTTCTCTATTAACGACCTTAAGATTTTGAGTTTGACGACTCAATCTAATAATTTCTAATGAAGCCTAAGTTATCATTGTTCATCTCCTTAAACTAGCTAGGCGTGCCACCCAAGCCCTTTGCCCATGGATTCATGATGAGTAGCACGTAGTCCCTATTCCAGTACTAGAAATTGATATGCGAACAGGTCTAAGACCCCTCTATTCTAATATAAAGCCAAAGTTATCACTGTTCATCTCCTTAAACTAGGCGTGCCACCCAAGCCTGAGTTATAGTTGTTTTCACAAGTCCTGCACAATTTTATGGAGATTTTGAAACCAATTCTTTCTTCTATCTATTTCTTTAATTTTCTTCTTTCATAATTCATCTTTTTTTCAAGAACTGAAGAGTTCACAAAGACATATTTAGAAACACTTTTGAGGGGGGTGAGAATTACAATGACCCCTCATCATGAGAGTGGTTTCAAACGCGCCCATAGTTTAAGAGAGAATCCGTGGACTCCTATATATATATGTAGCTGAAGCTTGAGAAGGGCTCTCGTGCCGTCAAGAAATTTTTGCCTTTTCTACAGCCACGCTGAGGTAGAGTCTCATGCCAACAGGATCGAATTCCAGAAGATATAAAAAGAGCCGCGCAAACGTTGTCGTGGGATGGGAGTGCGGCGAGCCCGAGCCACCATCCCCACTCTGCCATTCTACAGTGGGTCTCCGGATGAATCCACACAACAATTTACGTCATTTTCTCCGGTGAGCAGTACTCCTCTCAAGCTGCGCCGGGCGATGACAGCGTTGCCCTTGTGACTTGTCGTCCACCGGCCGTCCCTGTCCGTGTTGCACGGGGGACGACTTCATCCTCCACCTGTAGTCACGATCAGTCTCCTCAAAAGAAAACTAATGGCCTGCATGTCTTAGAGGGGCCCTTGAAACCTTAAGAGTCCGGACAGAGCTGAGCAGTAACGACAGGGCCTGGAGATGGACATGTATGTGCCCGAGACGAGCTTGGGGGGTTGCCACATGTCACGACGCATGCACTCCTACATGATACAAATGCGACTGCACAGCCGGTGACGACGACGCCCTGGTTTGTACGCTCGTGTCGTTATCATTGCCCCGAGGCAAATGTGAGACAGAGCGTTCCAAAAGTTACAATGCGTGCGCCAGCCAGATCGAGCCGCAAATATTTGCCCAACAGGGTCACTGTGAGCAAAACAGTGAAGTGGATCATGGCGCGCAGCGCAAATTCCCATCCATGAGAAGCAGGGAAGGTCGTGAACAGACAGACCCACCATCACATACGGGAGTACTAAGACGAGCACCTCCCCACCAAGAACCTAAGGGGAGCACCAGAGGTGGGTACAGTGGCTCGAACACCGCCGCCACCACCCCCCCCCCATCCGGCGACCCGGCACGGTGAAGCTTTTGTGAGGCACAGGTGCTCGCCTTCGATCGATCTCCCGCCTCCGTCGCTGGGAAGTGAGGGCGGTGGCGCGCCATAAGCCCACGGTCGAGCGCATGCCGGCCACCATTCCCCGCGCACACCCCTGCTCCGGAGACTTATGTTAAACGTCCCTCCTGCCTTCCGGTGTTTGCCTCCCCTAATGACACCCACGTACCCACCCCCCTCCCCGCCAAAACCCCCCAAAAAGGAAAAATTTTAAAAAAACTACAGTGGGACCGAAATTCTCCCGACCTGTGTACGCCCTGCGTCTAACCAATGTGAAAGTGCCACGTTCCACATTCATGTCACAATTGTAGTAACCATTAGAGTTGTCTTATTGGCCGGATCCCGCAAGTAATGCGTCGACAACGCAGATCCCCACTCTCCAAACGGACATTCACACCATAACGACCCCTCTTCCCCAACGCTCCCCACCCCCACACCACCCTTCATAACCCCACGTCCACCCCCACAGTCCTAGTTACCTTCGGAAGGTACATGCCGATGGTTGTCCTCTTGTGTTCAATCAACTTCTCACCCCCAAAATTGTTATCAAGAGCAACTTCTCACTCCAAAATACGGGTATGCTATTTGCATGGTTAGTCGTGTATCCGTACGAGTTGCATAAGTTGACCGTATCATATTGTATCTGTGCCATATCAAGATGGTTGACTCAGTTTCAGATGACCCGAATCTTTTCGAGTCAAATTTAAATATGTAAAAATTAGATTGTATCATATCATATCTGAATCGAACCGAGTTAATATGAATCGTTGATATATCAAATCTTGACGACTTGTGTTGACTTGGACGACGCAAGAGGAACGCCGTTGACAAAATTTTATTTAGGGACTCTTTTATCTTCTACTTTTTATCGTGAAAAATTTTGAGTGAAGGCTTTTATAATTGAGTCTTATGAGATGCACAAGTTGGACTTTTCATAACAGCATTCATTTGATCTGATTCTTTATTACTTTAAATAATATAATAGTGACGTGATTTATGTCTTAAGTTAAGATATGTCGAGACTTATTTTATTTTTTTAAAAAATAAAAATTCTACACACTCGGGATGTGAAACACACCCGAACGTACATTGAGTCTTACTAAAAACAATGACAGATATCAAGATCTAATTTTTTTCTTCTAACAAATTTATTTTTATTCAAATTTAGGCATGCAGCTAGCTAGCTCTGAGTCAAAACCTTTGCTTGGAAGTCGAAAGACGCAAATATTTTCAAATACATGTTCTGCCCCCACAATACCAACTTGGTCTCCTCTGCTCCACATAACACTCTCGAATCTACAAAAGCTCTAGATTTCACTTGCAAACTAGGAAATACCCGCTTCTGTGTTTAGCCGCTTCATTGCACAAGTGTGACCCCCCCCCCCCCCCCGCCCCCACCGCGTTTCCATCCCCTCCAAGGAAATGGCCGCCAACCCACCAAAGCAGGGCAAACTGACCGTAGCCGTTATCCAGCGGCACCACGGGTATGTGATGAACCATACTGGCCAAAGTGTTTTGCACTCGAAGGTCCCAAGTGTTGGAGACCATTCCCCCGTCTCTCTCTTGGCCTCTCATCTCGATTAGAGATGTCAAAAATATTTGTAAATCTGATTATCCGTATCACTCGATCTGTGACGGGTCAGATAATATACGAATAAACGGATATGGATTCAAGTTCAGATATGTTTAAAATATTCATTTCATATTCGGATAGGGTATAGATTTAGTGTACTCGAATCCATATCCGATCCGAACCCGCTCTTAATGATTTATTGTGTATGTTAAGCCTATGATTTTAACATGAACTTAACCCGTTGCCCGTCTTGTTGAGTTTGTGAGTTTAGATTTCTTACTAAAATTGTAAGGACGCTTTTATAAAACATAAAAATTATTTTAGAAATGGAAGAATTGATTGAATTTCTATTTTTCTAATTCTCGTAAATCTCACATTTCCTTAAATGTGGACGTAGACTCGGTACTTTATGGACAGATACGGATATCCGTTGGTATATCCATACCCGTGACGGATATACCCGTATCCATACTCGCAAAAATAATAAGGTACAATCCGGGTACGATGTTTGTAAAATTTTCACGGATAGAGTATGATATTAGTCTATCCGAGACGAATCCGATCCATTTACATCCCTAATCTCGACCATGGTTTGCCGACTCAGCCCGACTCGGGCGTACCGTACCGTATCTGGCAAAATTTGATACCCTGTAGATCACCTCCAGGATCGGCCGAGTCGGACTGAGTCACAGTGAGAGAGAGAGAGAGGAGGAGGAGGAGGTGAGTATGGGAGAGAGAGAGAGAGGGTCGAGTCGAGCCGAGTCAAATACGATTCGACCGTATTATATCGGATCAAGAAGATCTCGATCTGATATAATTTAACGAGTCGACGAACCCTGGTCTTGACAGATGACAAAGAAGGACCATGAAACCCCGCAGAACACTATTACAAACTCCGGCCTGAGGTGGTGACTCTGGGGTTCTCTTTATAAACTCAGAGCTAACCCTGCCCAGATGTATTATTTTTTAAAAAGAAAAAAAAAGAAAACACCCATCAGTACGCTGGCTCATAGGGAGGAGGAGCGAACTGTCGCACACTTTGAAAACCGCAATTAACATAACACGCATGGAGTGCTTAATGATTATGGGTCTTTTTAGATTATAACGAGGGGGTGTCTGCGCGTGACTGCCTGGGATGTAGTTATATGTATATAAATGTATATATAAATGTATATATATAAGAGGATGGGCACGGGGAGTCGCCGAAGAAGAGAAAGAGCACCACCCCCCCGCCCCCCCCCCGCCGCGCCCACGCACCCGCGAGAAACACGCATAAACATAAAACCCACCCGCCCGGCCCTGGTGGCGCTGCGTCCCTTCTCTTTCAGTCTCCGAGGGGGGGAATTCGGACGAATAGCTTGGGTACGTACGGTCCCTCTGTCCACCTGCGTCTTTGGTGCAACGCCGCGCGCGCGCTCCGCCTCTCTATGAGGGGCCTTCTCTCATGCCGGCGGATACCGATCCGATATGCGGCAGAGCAGGGTGGCGGCGGCTCCCGCAGGAGTGGCGGCAGCAGCCGCGCCGGCCGGCGGTTCTGCTCTGCTGCCGCCATTGGCGACGGCGGCGGGGGCGGGGGGAAGGAGAAGGTGGTGGTGATCGTGGGGGCCACCGGGACGGGGAAGTCGAAGCTGTCCATCGAGCTGGCGCTGCGGCTGCCGCCGGCTGAGGTGGTGAACTCCGACAAGATGCAGGTGTACTCCGGGCTTGACGCGACGACGAACAAGATCACCGCCGCGGAGCGGCGCGGGGTCCCCCACCTCCTCCTCGGCGACCTCGACCCCGGCGCCGGGGTGCTCTCTCCGGCGGGATTCCGGGAGCTCGGCGGGGCGGCCGTCGCCGACATCGCCTCCCGCGGACGGCTCCCCATCGTGGCCGGGGGGTCCAACTCCTTCGTCCACGCCCTCCTCGCCGACCCGTACGACCCGAGTCGGGACCCGTTCACCGCTACGCCGGCGGCCCCGTCACCGGCCGGTCTCCGGTACCCGTGCTGCCTGCTCTGGGTGGACGTAGCGCGGCCGGTGTTGTACGAGCACCTGGACCGGCGGGTGGACGAGATGCTGGCGGCGGGAATGTTCGAGGAATTGGAGGAGAACCACGACCCCGGACGGCGGCGGCGGGGTTACAACGGCCCGTGGCGGGCCATCGGGGTGCCCGAGTTCGACCGCTTCTTCGAGGAGTACCCGCCCGGCGTGCGCGCGGGGGCCGGGCGGGCGGCGGCGTACTCCGCGGCGGTGGAGGAGATAAAGGAGAACACGCGGCGGCTGGCGGACGTGCAGATAGGGAAGATCGAGCGGCTGAATGGGCTGGGGTGGACGCTCCGGCGGGTGGACGCGACGGGTGCGGTTAGGGCGGCGCTGCAAGGGAGTGGGAAGGGGGCGGTGCAGGCAGCGTGGGAGGAGGGCGTGCTGCGGCCCAGCGTGGTGGCGGTGGAGCAGTTCCTGCTGGGGAAGGAGGAGGAGGAGGAGGAGGAAGAGGAGGTGGCCGGGCAGCTCCGGCTGAGGGTTGCGTAGTTGGAGGACGGTGGCGGCTCGTGCCTCCCTCGGACGGGAGGCCCCTCTGTGTTTTCCCCACCCGTAAATGTAATTTTCGGGGGAAAAAAAAAGAAAAGTAGCTGTGTATTTACCTTTTCGATGTTAAAAATAAGGGGAAATTACTCATATAGAGAATTACAAGGTTTTTTGATGTACTCAAGAGGGGGTAGAAAAGAGAATATATATAGAGAGAGAGAGAGTGTGTGTGTGTGTGTGAGAGAGAGAGAGAGAGGAGTTGTTCATACTTCATGGGAATATGGTACATCATGAGGAAGTTTTGATCATGGTGGCGTGTGTCACCCCCTTCCATGACTCTCTTGCTTTTATTTGCTCGGATTATTCCGTCGGGATGTAATGTAACTAGGAAATGCATGGAAAGAGGACAAGGAGGACCCCGCGGAGGAATGTGTTGCCCCTGTTGGCGCCGGCAAAACCCCAACCAAGTGGCTGCTTGTGAGTTATGAAGGAACCGGGTAGAGGGGGAAATCAGACAGTTTTATTGCAACGGCGACGAGCATATCATTACCACAACGGCGGCAGCCCAGCAGCTCCTGAGCAGCAGCGGCGGCGGCGGCGGCGGAGGAAACAACAGTGGATGGGAAGAGGAGCAGGCGCGTGGGGGCGCGGGGGTCGGTCGGTCGGTCGGTCGTTGGCACCTGCAGCGTGGCGCGATAGAAAAAAAAGTAACAAACACCCTTCTCGGCTTCACGGAACGAGTCCTTCATCTTTTCTGACTTCCGAGGGGCTACGAGGGGCTACCGAGGGGCCGAGACTAAAAGGAGATTGGGTGGAGGGGGCATCGGCGATGCCTCTATGTGCAAGGAATGTTTAAACTCCGCCTCCTCCCCGCGCTTCACCCCCCCCCCCTCCCCTCCCCTTCCCCTGCCTGCCATCATATGTTCCCAACGTGTACTGTAACGCATTTCAAGTTTTCTTCCTCTCCCCCTCAGGCCCTCACCACCCACCTCTCTCTCTCTCTCTCTCTCTCTCTCTCTCTCTCTCTCTCTCTCTCTCTCTCTCTCTCTCCCCCAAGAACAACCCCCCGTGCAATAAGAAAAACAAAAAAAAACACTTTTGTCTTCGTGTGGGTGGGTACTGCTCTACCTGCCATCTGCTTGTGCAGCGAGTTATGCACATTAATGTACAAAAGCGGTTTGTCATCTCTCTCTCTCTCTCTCTCTCTCTCTCTCTCTCTCTCACTTGGTGACAGGAGGGCCCATCAAATGATACTCAAATTTTAAGATCAAATTATGCAACTTCATACACAACACGGATGAAATGAAATCTATTGCGAGTTAATTTATCTCAGAGCTTAGGGCTGAGAATTTAATAGGTCGTAGATTATGGTCTAAAATTCTTCACCCATTTAAAATTCTACCAAATGTTTAAATGTCACATCGTATTATTCAAAAGTCATAATCTAACTTTTCGGATAGAGACATGATGAAAAGTCTCCACTTTTCATAATCTCCTAAAAATTTCTTTTCATTGAATTATTCTCACTCTAAAAGATTATGAAAAAAGTCATAATCCTATTGAGTTTTCAAACGAGACATTTAGTCTCATTTATTTTGATAGACAATGAATTGAATATAAGTATGAATTGTTCCGCTAATTTTGTTGGATCAATTTAATTGAGATACATGAAAGCTATCGCTCATTGTAATCGGATTATTTTTATTATCTTATCAAATTAGAAAATGAATAAAATATGATTTATTCTTGATATAAACAGGGGATATTCCTCTATCAAAGAGGAGCACAAGATCAAACATGATAGATCGGATAAACATTTAAGCCGCTAAAAACTTGATCAAACTATGGGCCACCCAAGGTCGATTGATCAGGTTTCATGCACCTTTCTAACACAAATCAAGTTGCACAAGATGTCGAATTTGTGGAATAATTAACACGTAATCAAAGTTTAAAATCTCGATCTAGCGATCGACATAAGTAGAGAGGATAGTTTGACAAAGCTAGCTTAAACGTCAAACAATTACTTTGACAGTCGAATTATGGGGGCTTCAAAATCTAAATATTTTTTACTGGAACAAAAGAAAAAATCTTGCGGGGATGCCTCCGCGGCTCCCATCCTTTGTGTACGTAGGGCATGAAAATATAGGCCGTGTACGAATCTAGAGAGCAACCTCTCCTCCTACGCACCGTGGAAAAGTGGATGGAAGTCGTTTTTGCCTTCCTACTTGTACATGAAAGATATAAATTGTGTGTGCAAGTTTGGTGAAGCATTCAGTTAGAAGTCACTTTTGATTTCTCTTTTCAGCATAAAAAAATATAAAGGTTTCGTTTGGAAAAGATTGTGAAAGGAATTTTAATCGTTGAAATTCCTGACATGACATAATCTTTTCCAAACAAATCATAAGCACTTTGGTGTACGTGAAAAGTGAATTTTGGTGAGGAGAAGAGATGTAGACTCAAAAAGTGAAGAGAGTGATAATCCCCCAAAAAATCTTTTTTTGTGAGCTTTTCAATAATTACAATAGATTCCGATCATTAGAATGGAGGAAAAACTTTTCAGAAAGGGGTGAATGGACAGCGATATCCATAAATTTTGAATGCAAAAGGTACGAACTTTTTGGACAACTCCACGTAAAATCCATTCACACTTGAGCACATTCTCAAATGAGATCATTGAACCATCATTTTCAAATCAAAAATTCACATCTTTTCAAAAAATATGTAAAAATCGAATTCTCCATGATATAGTCAACCCAAAAGCGTTTCCAAACGCAGTCAAAATAGGAGTGATTATAACATACTTTAGGTGGTTGCAAAAGTCGAATCTTTCATTTTAACTTTATTTTCATCCACATATTGAGCTGGACCTAACAATATTGTTTTCGATATATACTTTTTATTATTTTTTTTAATTGAGAGGGAGGAACTCACGTGATCAAATCCAAGACTTCTCAAAAAAAGGGGAGATGGTGAGACCACCGCCGGGCTCCCAATAGTCCCACAACTAATAAATGGCTTCCAAAGTTTGTCATCTTCTCCTCAAGTTAACTGGGGCAGAGTCCATGGAAGCTCAAAAGCAATTTCAGCTGAAAGCTATGCCAAACATGAACCAAGAAGATGTGTGACTGGTCTTGGGTGGTTATAATAGTCAAACATCCCCTGACAATCAACTTCATTCTTCATACCCACCTCAGTGAAAGTGATGATCTAGAGCTTTTGGTCGGGGAAATTAAAAAAGAAAAACAGTTTACAAGTGTCTGCCGAGGTCTTTCATATCCTTCTCCCCAACATAATTAACTCGAAATCCGTGGAATCCCAAGATCACTTCCAATCGAAAGAAAAGCCTTCCCAAACATGGCCGAGGTTTCTCTTTTAGAAGTGGGAAGTTTCGGTGCCATTGGGTCATTGGGCCGCTGCCGAAATATCTTCCATGCTCTCAAGTATGTGACGGATCCGAATAGCCCATTTTTTTTCACAATAAGATCCGTAGCGTCAACAATGAGATTAAGAGTACTCCCTGTTGCCCATCGGGGGTGCAGTTAACTGTTGCACAAACGGCGTGTCATCAGCCACAAATGACACGTACGTGGACCAATGATGTGGGTTTGTCCATACGTACCTAGGGTACACAAAAGTGCGAAGCAGGCATCGCTCTTTGTGTCTCTGAGAGAATGACAAGTGGGACCCACACCGGTGAAAAGAAGAGGGAGAAGAAGACAGGGGACTGGATTCCCGGGCGACGATGGCGGGGGGAGCGCTGCCAATATGCTCCCCCTTCGTACAAACGTGGAGTTCCCCCGTCCCATCACAGACTTGCCCTCTCCTGTTTGAGACTGCATGGATGGAGATTCCACGAGCATTAGAGACCCACAGCTCCTCATCAGCTCTCTCTCTCTTTTTTTTTTTTGTCATGGCCCGGTGGATTGGAATCGAGGGAACAGGGAGGGGGGGGGGAGGAACATGGGGTCGAGAGATCAATACCATCGACCCACAAGAGGACCCACAAGAGGTCTCCCAGCGTCTCGGGGGGGAGGAACATGGGGTCGAGAGATCAATACCATCGACCCACAAGAGGTCTCCCAGCGTCTCGAGGAGGCGCCGTACACATGCACGACTAACAAGCAGGAGATCATGCGTCTCACATTGAGACCCGAGATCGAACCCCCCCGACTTTTCCCTGTGACGAGGGGGACGGTATCACTGTTGGCACTGGGACGCGAGATCGTATCCACGATTTTCTCCCGTGACGAGAGGGAGGGTACCATTAGATGTGCAAATGGAGCGAATAGTGTGTGATATTTGAATTCGTATCTAATTAATAATTAAATTATTAGATATTTGATTAAATTATTCTTCAAATATTTTATTCAGATAATTATCTGATTAATATGAATTCGACTTCGATTCGAATTTTGAATGAATAATTATCATGCTTGTTTAGAGATAAATCGTGTGAGTCATGCAGGAGCATCGCAAGTTATTTTCTCACAAAAGAAAAGGGTATAAGTTATTTTTAGATTTTTTTACATGAAAATCATTGTTAAACAGAAATTTATAAAAAAGTCATTCCTGTAATGCAAATGTATCAGGAGGTATAGCACTATATAATAAATATGAATTGTTCAAAAATGTCATATTTATTTATATGCATGTCACTTCTTTTTATCAAAAATTTATAAAAAAATCACGCTTAAATGATATGTATGGACTATTTGAATTAATCCAATGATATGCTTGTTATTATATTTTTAGGAATATTTTTTTTATAAATTTAACTCTAACAATGATTTTCATGTAAAAATCTCTTATTTTTATTTTGAGAGAGATTATCAAAAGATTTGACTTCATTCTAAAAAATAAAAGAGGACTTACCAAATGAGTGTAAGTACGTGGAGTTCTTATTTCTAAATTATATTTTAAGATAAATAAAAAATAAAAAAGAACAATCAGATAACATATTAATATTTGAGTTAATAATATATAGAATATGTGTATCCTTAGATATTCATCTAAGGGTTCATATTCATTCAGATAATATCTAACACGGATACTCAATATCCAAATTCGTATCTGATTATTAATCGAATTATTTAATAACTTATTAAATTATCTATCAGATATTTTATTTGAATAATTATCTGATCGAACAAATACGAATTCAAATTCAATTCAAATTTTAAATAGATAATTATCGAGCCTAGATACCACTGTGACACACTATAGGTACGTCTAACTCTCAACTGCGGCATACCGTACTCTCCTAATCGTGTTTTAAAAGGAGCTTTTAAATCGAACTGTGCATTACCATCTGACTTAAATATCTTTCATAGATAAGAAGGAGCTGATCTAACGAGGACTACTAGAAACCCATGAAGGTACAGAAGAAGTTCTGATCCCCTGTGGTGGGTTCTCTCCAGATGAGGTTCTCTCTCATGTCAAACCCCAAGTTGCCGTCAGCTTTTCTACACTGACTGCTTGTACCATTCGGGGAATTTGGATCCCCTTTTTGGTGTAGAGACTTCACAACGCCTTTGATCCACTCGTGGGGGGCACTCGGGGGCATCCGCCGACCACACTTATCCGGACGTTGATCAGCATCTTGAGGGGAGGAAAGCTTGACTCTGACTGGTCTTGGGGTTTAGGGCTGCCACTCCAACAAGGTCACGTCCATGCCTTCAGAACTTGGCCTCCGTTGGGGGTTGGAAGGGGTAGTGACTTGTACTGGAATTGGATTAGCTCGTTAAGAACGCATTTGGTTGGGGTTGGGATGATAATGAGAGATTTTAAGATTTCAATTGTTAAGTCTTTATCGTCTCAATTAAATGTAAAAATAACACTCCGACTTATGTGTTTTAATTATAGATTTTAAAGTTAGAGAACGATAAACAAAGCAATCGTGACATCTTAAAATTCTAATAATCTCATAGGAGGAATTTTTAGGTGAATTTTGATAATATTTAACAATTAAATATCCATCAACCATTTAAACTATCGTCCACCATTTTAACCCATTTGAATCTCACTAACAGTTTTAATCATCCTATCACTTACTGTAATTTGTCATTCTCAATGTGATAGCATAAGAGAGAGAGAGAGGAGAGAGATTTTTTCGCTCAAAAATATCTGACAACTCAATAATTACATGATATATGAATTTTTCACATAAATTCACCGTAGACATCCGAACCAAACACTACTTAAGAGCCACTCACCCTCCAATGTGCTTAGTTTTAGGTCAATGACATCCCTATAAAATGAGCTCACCACAGCCCATTTTGTGCAAAATCCATAGAACTGAAACTTATCAGATTGTTTTGGCGAAGGGGATGGTGGTTGGTTTCAATTCTCGATTAGCTTTGAGGATGTCCTTCCAGTGAAATTATTTAATATAGCAAAGAAAAAATTGTTGAAATTAAGGATCTTAATAAAACTTTAAAAATATTTAATAGGGACACTTTAAGTTCAAAAGATCTACAAAAGACACTCCCCTCCATTTTTCATACTTGTAAAAGATCAAAGTATATTTTTTTATAATATGCCATCGATAATGCCCACAATTGTATCATTTATAGATGAATTTCTTTATTCTAGATCTATATTAAAAAGGAGGTACCATTTACATAAAATAGCACACTTCATTTGGGTCATCTTCTCTTTTGCATAATGATGTAAACAAGTTAAACTTTATATTTTGATCCCGGGCAATTAATGTAAACATCATCTATCTTTGACTTCATTTTGATATGTTAAAAATCACATTACATAGATTTGTATTGAACAAATTTACTTGTAATGTATTTGATGTAGAAAATATGACCGTTCGCCCTTATGGGTATAGATATCAAAAAAAATTCCATTTTAGATATTTTGAACTCAAATTGCCCTCATTGGCTGTTTTGAATTTTTTTAGCCACTCTTTGTAATTTTTCCTTTAATGAGGCTAAATTAGCAAAAGCCACTTTTACGACCTCCTCTTTATGGCGCCTCGTTGATGACAATCTAAGGTTCTTCTATTGGTCCAACCCTGACCACGTAGTCTAGAGCCCATTTCAGATCTAATTGGGCCACAGCGAACATAAGGAAGATGAACAGATGGGTTATATCTTCAGATAATGTCGTGGACCAATAAAAGAGTAAGATTCGTTACACACTCAGGGTGTCACGCACACTCTGTGTAAAAATTTTATTTTTTTATTTTTTTTAATTTTTTTAAAGTGACTCTCAAGATATCTTAATTTGAGATGTAAATCACGTCACCATTAAATTATTCAAAAAAACAAAAAAATTAAATTAAATAAATAATGTTGACTCGTTCTTTTAAAAATCGACTCATTTTATTTTTTATTTTTTTAGATAATCAGGTGGTGACGTGACTTACACCTTAAGTTAATATACTTTGAGGGTCACTTCAAAAAAAATAAAAAATTTAAAGACACCGTAAAATATGGGACTGCGTGCGATCAGCGAATTAAAGGAATGCAATGCCCTTTCAACGACGCGGATCGATCAAAAACGGATTTGCAAACTTGCCGCACACCGGACATTAAATGTGCTATGATCTTGAAGTCTTGGAGTTTAGAATGTAAATTCTCATGGATCAAACGAGACATGAAATAAAACTACAATCTACAAGAAAGGTATTTTATCACTTTTTTTTGTTATTATGTATCATGTCATGGAGAGAGTGGCGATACATACAGACTTTCCCATGTAACATACACCTCTCAAAGAATTCCTGTGGACACCCACCCACTACTTTGTCTAAGCGTCTCCTACTTGTTCCCTGAACTTGCACATGCATTGTACCTTTGCTGCCATGAGAACAAGAGCTGAAGAGGGATCCGTAAAGGACCAATAGAAGATGGTTGCAAGGGGAAGCTAATCAGCGGGGTTCCAAAACTAACGGATAGATCTATTAGAAATTTTTACGAATCAGTCCCTATAATTTAAGTTCAATTCCATGTTTATCCCTGTAATTTTCATTTTCGAAAAGAACTCCCCACAATCTCTTACCACCATTCTGAGGGGTAAAAATAAACGTTTAAAGGAAGCATCATTTAAGAGAATATTCTTTCTTCTTCAATTAAATGACAGATCTAACCCTTCGATATGTAAAAAATAACCCCTCTCCCTCGCGCGGCCTACTCCTATTTCCCCTCCCTTTCTCTCCGATGGTGATTTTTGAAACCCATCTTGTGTGAAGTCAAGTTATCAGCAAAAAGGATAATAGACCAAGCTAGCAGTGGGAGAATTCATGCACGATGAAGGGGTGTGTTTGGTGATGGTGCCGAAGAAGTTGGCCATGTCAAGGGTGAGGATGAAGGATTCCTCCTCTTGGGCATCGACGGCACCATCGACAGCCACGTCCTCGGCATGGAAGGAGTTAGGGAGGAAGCACAAGAGGGCAGTTGTGGCGAGGCCAGCCATAGATGAACCCTATCCCATGGCACTTTGCTCATGCAGATCCATTGGTGGCGGAGGCCATTGCTACATGAGTTATCCCTTAAGGTGGCGTAAATAAACTTGATCTTTAGATTATCTTAAAGAAAGCCTAGTAGTAAAGGGATATATCTCCAAATCTAAATATGTCACACCCCGCTACAACAGAAATATGGAGTACGGCACATGCATACATATATCCGAGAGTAATAGCACTGTGAGCATTCCACAACATAAAATCATTCGTCATTGACCACGCATTATAAAGAGAAAATAAGAAAGTAACATTTATCATTCACAATCCATACTTAAATACAAAAATGTCTTGGTACAAAAGTCTATCAATACAACAAAACTAACAAAAATGAAGACTACTATGGCGTTGCCGGCCTGCAGTCACAAAGCCACACCTAGAAGCTCCCCCTCTCGTGCAGCACTTCTAAAAATCTAAACAGTAGTACGATTACTGCACTACCTCATGGCTCGGCACCTAAAACGAATTACACAACATGTTGAGTATACTCAGTAGAACTCCTAACGCTAACCTAGCAGTCGCCCACTAACAGAAATACTTTACACTCGCGCCTAACTTATCTGCAAGTTCTACCATCTTATTCTGAAAGCACGCTACAATTAATATTAAGTGCAACTATTTCAGATGAGGTAAAGCTGGAATGCTTAGGTAAAAGTTTAATCAATTGAGCTTAGGTGGATCAGCAATGGGGACGTCCCATTCCACCGTCCAAAGTTGATGAGGCCAAGGAAGAAAATCTGAAAGCTAAACACAGTAGCTAAAGATATCATGGCAGAAAGATAAACTTGCAACATGAATTCATTCACGAAAATGAGTATCATAAGCATAAACTGCATATGGAAGAGCATAACAAATCATGTGGCATTTCATCATTTTCATGCTTGAATGGAAACTTGTCGTTATATATTTCTCTTATCAGGAAAGCTAACATGTGATCTCTTTGGGTGAGCATACTTGCACATACATATAGTGCGTATATACTAGCTAGCATATCATATTCATAAACATAATCTTAACATGGAACTTACATTCATATTTTCATCATATTAACTAGAGTAATCAAAGCTTAAACATGGAACATGGATCGTTAGCTAAACACAGAAAAAATATGCAACGACAACTTCACACTCTGGGCGACTTCACCTACGGGTGGCTCTACACCAGATTTTCCCTCTAAAACACCTAGTGCGGGTAGCCTTTTCCACCGGTAGTTCTTTCCATTGGTAGTCTTTTCTTTTGTACATTCGAGTAGAAATTTTAAGAAAAAAATGTGGCTCAAAGGGGCGATGGGGTCTAGGTTCAAGTTAAATCGTGACATGTAGTGGACCTTCTATCCGAATTGCCCTATACTCATGCAATGTAAGGTTTATTGTCCTTAAAAATGACCTTAACCAAGATCAGGTAATGATGCAACATGTTTTATTGCTTCATTCCACCTTATAGGGAAATCATCTTGAGTCTTATTAACTTACCTTAATTACTGTGTATCTTATCATTCATGAAAATCTTAGTTAACACTTTGGAGAAAACTTAAATAAGTTAGAGCACGAGTCTCTACTCAATCTGAACACGTGCCATTTGTACTTATTAGGGAACGATTTAGAACACAGATCAAAGAAACTAGGCATAAGGTTCACGCCTAGTTCATGCTTAGAAATCTTATATCAAGGAAGCTGGAAACTCTGAGCCGTCTACCATTCCCTTCACACAACCCGTCTTACTCTCTCCCTCATTCGCCCTAAGGAAAAGAGGTTGGAGGAACATGAAACCAAGTCTCAGAAAGGAAAAGATGTTGAATGGTGATCTGAGAAGCTTGTATAAGACTCACCACTGTGAGGCAGTAAAGTTCTCCCAAGAATGTTCTGGGGAGTGCAGGAAGCTAAGGAAAATGAGAAAGATAGGGATAAGAGAAAGAAAATGAGTGAGATCTTATATGTCTCTCTCTCTCCTATGGTTAGGGTCTGCCCCTTCCATAACTCCCTTTCCGGTCAAGTCAGACTGTCAGACCACTCTCAGACCTGCAAATCTACTCCATGCCCTGACACCCTTCTTCTATTCGTCTAGTCAACTCTTGTAGAAAATCTAGCGGGTTCAGATCCTGACAGTATTCTAATCCAAGGAAGATCTAGTATTGTCATGTTTCAACATTATTTAGGCACAAAGAGAGTCTGACACTGTCAAAGTTCTACGACTTTTGTCGTTTACTCGGTGTCATCGACTCTCATTACCTAATTTATCCCCAGGTCACATCGTCTAAGTATGGTCATACATTTTATTTCATAACGACCCTGATGTCTAACCCTATTCTGGCAGCTAACCAACATCAAATTTATTATCACATATTCTTCTTATCATCTTTTCCTTCAAATTTTCATCAATTTTTCATCCATCTACTCGTCATATCGTCTAATTCCTCAATATATTGTCTATCCGCTCAATATATCATCTATTCCTTAAATATATCGTCTATATATGAGTCGACAGAAATAATTCATTTAATAGGCTACTTCATCTAATGCTTCTGACTTAGACAATACTTCATCTATTTTCTACATTGTCTAACTCTCCTGACAATATCATCGTCTAACTACTCCCCCTTAAACGGAACATCGTCTATCTACTCCCATTTAGACCAAACATCATCTAACTACTCCCACTTAAACAAATCATCATCTATCTACTCCCACTTAGACGGAACATTATCTATGTCTCCTTTTTCGTCTAACTTTCTACCGTTCCGTCTACTTTCGTTCCATCTAGCTACCATCTACCACGTTGGGGAACTTAACATGCATGAAATAAATAAAGAAATTGATAATTAAATGTAGGGCTTTTGAATCATGAATATTTAATAAATTTTAGTCTTAAATTTGTCAAAATGTTACAATTTTCTCCCCCTTACGGAATTTCGTCCTCAAAATTAAAAAAAAACTCGAGCTCTAAATTGGTAAACATACTAACCGAATAACTCCGGGTGTTGCTCTCTCATGCTAACTTCAGTCTCCTACATCATCTCCTCAAATGCATAACTCTGCCACAACACCTTAACCATGGGTATTGACTTCATTCTAAACCATTGAACCTTCTTATCCAAAATCTGGACGGGTTGAATCTCGAAAGAAATCTTGACTGACCTCTATTGGGGGTTCACTCAAAACATGAGAAGGGTCATACACGTATTTCCTCAGCACAGACACATGGAACATAGGATGAACTCCGTCTATAGAAGGTGGCAACGCTAACTTGTAGGCGACTTTCCCCACTTTGAACAAAATCTCAAAAGGACAAATATACATGGTGTTCAACTTACCCCTCCTGCCAAACTTGATCACTTCTCGGGTAGGGAAAATCTTAAGAAAAATATGATCTCCCGCCTAGAACACTAGGGCATGCACTGCCCCAGTCTAAGCTACAAGCCATGAGCATATCCTCCAATATTTGTATTGTCCTTTCTGATTGCTGAACTATTTGAGGGTGGTATGCGAAATTAAACTTCAACTGGGTGTCAAAAGCTGCCTGAAAAGTCATCCACAACCTGGACATAAATTTGGAATCTCTCTATCAGACACTATTGAAACTAGGATCCCATGCAAATGTATAATCACTTCCACGTAGAGCTTCAGCAGGCTATCTAATGACTACTTCATATTGATGGGTAAGAAATGAGTTGACTTAGTCAACATGTCTACAATCACCCAAATAGAATCATGTTACCTTCTAATCCTTGATAAACCTATCATGAAATCCATAGTTATGTGCTCTCATTTCCACAATGGAACATCTAAGGGTTGTAACAACCTTAAGGGTCTCTACCGCTCAACCTTACCCTGCTAACATGCGAGACACCTGGCTACGAATTCCTGTACACCCCTCCTCATACCAAGCCAGCATAAATTCCTACTTAAAGTCACAATACATCTTCGCACTACTTGGATGAATAGTATATTTCAATTTGTGCCCCTCCATTAAGGTATCTTGCTTCAAGTTGGTATCATCAGGCACATACAATTGATCCTTGAAAAATGCGGTATCATCTGCCGTGTGGGCAAAGTATGGTCTATCTAAAATCCTCTGCAATTCTACATCCTTCTTGTGAGCTTTTATAACTCTATTAAAAATTGATGACCTGATAGATAGTTGTCCCAGAAAGTGAGTCTGTCCACACTAGGCTGTGGTTTGAAGTCAACTACTGCTAAAGAATTCTTCCACAGTCCCCTAAGTCTCATGCTCATCAATCTCTTCCTGCTCAGTGCATCCACGACCACATTTGCCTTTCTCCGGTGATAGTTCACATAAAAATCATATTGCCCCAACTCTTGTAGAAAATCCAACGAGTTCAGATCTTAGTAGTATTCGAATCCAAAAAGATATAGTATTGTTTGATTTTAGCATTATTTAAGTCCAAGGAGAGTGTGACACAATCAAAGTTCTAAGACTTTTATCATTTACTAGGTGTTACCCACTCTCATTGGCTAATTTGTCTCCGAGTCATACCGTCCAAGCATGGTCATACATTTCATTTCGTGACGACCCTGATGTCTAACCCTATTGTGGAAGCTAACCAATGTCAAATCTCTTATCAGCTATTCTTCCTATTGTCTTTTCCTTCAATTTATCATCTATTTACTCATCATATCGTCTATCCTCTCAATATATCATCTATTCCCTTAATATATCGTCTATCCATAAGATGATAGAAACAAATCATTTAATAGGCTACTTCGTCTAATGCTTCTGATTTAGATAATACTTCTTCTATTTTTTACATCGTCTAACTCTCCCAGCCACGTCATCGTCTAACTGCTTTCCCCTTAGACGGAACATCATCCATCTACTCCCACTTAAATAAAATATTATCTACCTACTCCCACTTAGACGAAATATTATCTATCTACTCCCACTTAGACGGAACATTGTCTATGTCTTCTCTTTTCGTCTAACTTGTTATCCTTCCGTCTACTTCGATTCCATCTTGTTACCGTCTACTAAGTTGGGGAACTTAGCGTACATAAAATAAATAAATAAATAGATAATTAAATCTGAGACTTCTGAATCATGAATTAATATCTAATGATTTTTAGTCTTAAATTTTCAAAGATGTTACAAAATAAGGTGAAGGTGCTTGTCCAATATGAGTCTTGATGGGTTGACTCTACATAAAAGGATCCTTAGCCCCTCTCTCTCACTTACATACACTTGAGGTCACCATCAACCACCAATATAAAGGAGAAGATGTGTGGAGAGAGAAGATCTTGTACTCGTGCGATCTCGTGTAGATCTTCTTTACGTTGTACGTTCTTTACTAACTAGATGATTGATTCTTGTATGCTTATGTACATGAAATCTGACATCTCACTTGGCCTAAATTTAAAAATAATAAATAAATTTATACAAAATATAGTCCTTGGATTACGATTTGAAAATGACTAGATGAGTGCACTCAATTTTTTAAAACTATATCTAGTTAATATATCTCCAAGTCAACCTTCGTACTTAAATTTAGAAAATCTATTAATACTAATTATAGTATTTGTTTGCAATATATGACATATTCCCTTTCATGCTTCATTATATCAACAAGTTTACTTAACCAAATATTTAATGGTGGAGTAAGCATTATGGCAATACATACTATCCCCCTTTAATGTCATATAGATTGTTCTCTCATTCTTTCCATTCACACATAATTGTTAAGAAAATGGATAATACAGTAGAAGAAAATAATCGCCTGATCTTCAATGTATCAATTACATCGTTACTTATCCCATGCAATAAGACACATATTCTTTACATGTTCTATAAAAATTTCTAAGGTTTTGGGCCGGATGGCAGAGTAGAATTCTTGCTCCTCTTAGTTACTTGGTGACTCTCAACACCCTACTAGCTTTGTGAGAGAGTCTACTAGTATCCACACATTTTACCCGGGATATTTTGGGGAACTTTAAATGAGGACACCTGAATCTCCTCGTGGAATGTTGAAGACTAACATCTTGACAAATATGGGGATGTTCTATGAGTTCCTCTCTCCTTCCACATGTGCATCAAGATCTATAAAGAAGCATTTCAGCATCAAAGACAATGTCATCAAAGACAAAATTCATCTGCAAAAGAGAGATGTTGGCCTACCCTATTCAATCAGACATTGCTCTGTGACGAGGTTCTCAAGTTTCTTGAGAAACACCATAGATATTTAGGGTGTCGTCTAAAGCTCACATCCTTTGACGAATGGCATGGAGTTCGACTTGAAGAGGCGATGACCCACCATAAACGGAAAAATCTAACAAAGAAGTTGTGAATTGCCTCAAATGATGAAGAAGAGACACTTCAACCATTATTGTTAGGCAAGGAGATGTAGAACTCAATCCTAATCTATTGAGTGCGTGACTTGAGGCAATACAAATCCTTCTAGCCATTTGTGTTTATGACAAGAAAGAAATTAGAGCGAATGACATTGACCATAGGGTTCAAATTCTACTCCCTACAAAACATATAGAAGTTAAAAAATGCCTATCTCGCATTAGGCCATAGTTGGATAGGAGCCAACTGGAGGTCACTAAGAAGTTCATTAACAATGGGTGCTATGGGGACCCTAAACCTAGCGTCCATCATGTCTATAGAAGCATACAATCCTCTGTGATAGCTATGTTGTAACCTTGACTTTCGTAGAGAAAGGAGATCTCATACTCTTGCGATATTCAAAATCTCTCCCTCAACTCTTTAAAGGCTCTGAAGGGGACTAAACACATAACACAGTCACTAGGAGGCACCCGAAAAGCTTAAAGTTTATCTTGGGGGCAAGCTTCTTCCCCTTTGTTGATTTTTTTCATCTAGTCATCAAAGGAAAGAACCCTAAGACTCTATTGAGTCTAAGGAGCAAGATGCAGCTCAAGCCACTCACCTCACACGAACTCTACGAAAGGCACCGACGAGAGTTGAATGATGACAGAGCTAGGAAAGATGGCAAAGTAATGAGTCCTTCAACATCGTGCACTCTAGATTTTGAAGGGGAGAAGCCATGGCTGATGTGCTCATGGTCATGATCGATGTGATGTATCGATCCCATGATAGGCACAAGTCGCTTGGCTAGAGATGTGATCCATCATTCTCACCCCTCATTATAGTGCTGCTTCAACGTGAGTGATCCCTTAGCCTTCCCATGCAATGAGCAAGAGCTTTAGTTTGACATCCAAGCTTAACATCGATATCACTCTCCTTATGGCATCAACGGATATGCTTGACATATGCTATAACGGGAGGCCCAAATAGTTGTAATGGGAAAGAAGCTGTGTCTAGATAGCAGTTTAGGCCATTTCATGTTCTTAGCCTTCCTCCCAAATAAGAAATCGATCCATGCAAAGGAGTGGGGGATAAGTGAGGATGATAAAATTGGGCTTCTCCAGATTGCGGCCCACTTGGACGAACAAGCCCATTAAAGGGGGAATGGGGCCAGTCCATCCACAGCCATCTTCGCGAGCAAGACCAGAGAGTTCACGATCCAACAACTATACTCCTAGATGGAAGCCTTCCCCCCATAAATAACTCAATAGCCCCGAGTAGTTGGAGTGCAACCTGAGATCGCCAAAGGTGATGCCACTCCCTTATTTGTGTGTAGGGATGTAGTCAAAGAGGAGTGAGACAAGGAATGAACATGAGAAACTATGTCCTTCCTCGATCACGATCCTCCTAGATCCTCTCAATTGCTTCGACAGACGATATCCCTCAAGTAGGTCAAGCCCACGTCACCCAACTCCACAATGGAAGGGCTTCTCCAATGAGGGGATCCATGATCCTCCGTGTATGGGAAATCATTTTGAACACGATCACCCCCCTCTGGGAGGGTATAAAGGTATGATCATGTCCTCCAACGGGGACAAGGGCAATTTAGAGCAAGTAAGCCTAACTCATCCTCGCTTTTGAGTTCATCACATTATCTTTTTTCAATTCCTAACTTAAGTATCAGAGAGTTTTCCCTCGAGACACCTCCTAGGGCTTCTTGAATGCTTTTCCTTGTATGCACAAGTCATCTCTCACTTTCTCTCTTTCACCTATTGGTGACGCGCTTTTTATAAATAATATTATTATTTCATTTATTTATTATTGGCGTGCCAGTCACTTTCGTGACAAATTCATTATGCGCTCAATCTGACTTGGTCAGTCGATTGTGAGGTTCGTGTCGGGACCAGAAGTCCGTCATACCATAAAGGCTATGACGTTAATTACATCTTTCCAGAGGAAGGAAAACCCTTGATTAATCGTCAGAGATTGAGGGCCCTTGGGGCCGAGGAGAAAATACGTGACAACAATGTTCATCGTGCAAAGCAGGTGATAACATATGTAGATGTAACAAACCATAGAAATAGACGATATCACTAAATCAACGGTCCAGGGACCGAGCTTAAAAGGGAAGGGAGATTTTCAGTCATGGGCAAACTGAGCCATGCCCATGATAGGGATGACCCCTGGAATCCAGACACAGCTGCTGGGACTACAAGTATATATTCCCCTTGTAGGGTACGAGAGAGATGAGAAGTCCGCAAATTCCACCAGAACGTATGGCTTGTTTTCTTTTGTTTTATTATTTCCCCTTTTTATTGTTATTATTTATCCATTTTTTTGATGCATTTATTGAGGCTCAAACCGAGAGGGGATCAAAGAAGGTTGGCCCAAAGACTGAGGTCGGTGCAGCAATGGGCTAAAGTCTGTGCAGGTTTGTGGCTTAGGTCGGGGCACATTGGGTTGGGGTCGGGGCAGGTTTGGGGGTGTTCAAGGCAGAATTGGAGGGCATGGAGTAAAGGGTGCCATTCTCTTGAGGGGTGTGTACACCCCACTTTTGCTCTCCATCTGGTGTCTCCACCACATGCGCTGCACCATCGGTCATCTACAATACAATCTGATTTGGCTCAGGTGGACGAGAGGCAATCACCATAGGGTACACTGCCCCGCTGCCAACTGGGGGTGTTATACATGCAGATGGACCAATGCGACACCGCAATCTTAGGCTCTCTGCATCGAGAACTCCAGTTGCTCCATCACAGAATCCAGCAAAGACCAGCATACGATCACAAGAGTAAATATCACTTGAACTTGGTGCAGAAAGTGCATCCCTAGGAGACCACATTCATATGCACCCAAGCTTTGCATCATAGATAGCAAGATGACTTTCATGTTCAATTAGAAGATGTATCTGGTCATTGTGGAACTGAACTTTAGTTTCACCAACAATTGGGCCAGAGCGGCTGGCTGGTGGTTGAATAGATCTTGCTTTCTTCTTCTCCCACCCATCAATACTCCAGACACAAAGCCGTGCATCAGCAGCTCATCAATTTGGACATTATATATCTGAACTGTAGAATCTTCCATTCCTATGGCAATAATATTATTATCCTGAGGATGGAATGCTAAGAAGGTGGCTGCTGGAAGAGGTGGCATGAAAGTTGTCATGGCCTTAAAGGTCATCATGTTTGAACAATGAGACTTTCCCACCAGATGCAAACATAACATGTGGATCATTTTTTTTTAGACAAAGCAATACAGGCAACTGATTCATCAGATTGAGTATTTTCAGATGTATCATTGGTCATAGAAACTCCATTGGCTGGTTGCCATAGCTAAGGTGCAAGGGATGCAGTCAACTTTCCAGATGGATTCCTCTCAGTACGCTGCCATTTCCAAAGTTTATGTACAACACTAGAGCGGAGGGCTAACACTGCCAATCCAGAATGGGTATATGAGATCTGTAGAATCTTTCCGGCTGCCGTCATTGAGTCTGGTAACCTTAAGGCTTTGAGCTAATTTGAATCAACAATATCTGCTAATTGCCAGCTTTTAAATTTGTCAGAATCATCTGATATCATTGGTTTAACATCTGTTGTTCTGCTACTCTCCATCGCAGCCAGGCCAGCCGTAGCTATTGTAGGAGGTGGAATTCTATCAGGCAACTTCATGGCGCCTTGCCCCCTTTTTTATGAGCACATTCTTTAAAATAACATCGATGATAGATCCATTACATCTCCACCTTCGGTGCTTCAATTCAAACAGATAACTGTAGTCCAAATTCCCCTTCAAACTTGGTTTCAAACTAACATAAATGGATTCATGTTTCCCATGAACACTTAGAAAAATCATGTCTGACTTGAGAGATGTTACAGAATCAAGAATCATGGCCCCATTCTTGCATCCGCATGAGCATTTCCACCAGCACACGTTATCTTAAGTAACTCATCAACTTAGCCAAATTGCGGTACCTTACTAACTTTAGAGTTAAGATCTGATGGCTCCAATATTCCCCTGAGATGAGGAGCTCTACTTAAAATTAGAGGTCTGCTAGCTCCATTAGACATGCTAGCCAGTCATGGTCCTTCAAGCATGAACATGCACACATTATATGAAGGCATATGAAAGAATGCACACAGGAGGACTCCTGCTGCCATGGGTGGTCCAAAGGTGTGAGCATTTGCTGACAGCAGTAATGCTGGTACAGTGCAAGTGAAGCCAACGGGCTGAAAGACATAATGTTGCATTGGCTGGGATTGTGGGCAAGTGAATTAGTTGAGCCCAGGGATCCACTCTTTTCACTGGAGCACCCCAAAGACTTCTGATCATGTAGCAGACATGGATTTAAATTCACTTTGAGTTCAGAAATGTTGGGAGGCTCCTTTTTCCACCCAAATTACACCTTGACCTTGTTGTCCTTGAGAAGCTTCATGAGGTATCTTTTTTCTTTTATTGACTTAACCACACCCGCAGATTTTGCTGAATCGCTTGATCGAGGTGTGCTGACTTTGTTAATTTGCAAACAGAAATCTATTCATGTGGACTGCAGCTGTGAAGTCCGCTGAGTTTAGGTTCTCAGCTAGAATGACCAATCTAATGACTTGACATCGAGAACTTGTGCTGATGTTCTCACAGTTTATCCAAAAATTTATATCCAAATGCCCAATTGATGGGGTCAATTGTCTTCACCTAGCTATGTATTCACATGAACTGGGATTTTGAGCAGGTGTATTTGACTGGTCCTCATCAGATCTGCCAGCCATATGTCAAAATCTGAACTCTATGGATCTTGATTAACCTGACTGGCCTTCTCTGATCTCTCCCAATGTTCATGTCAGCTACACTCTCTTATTCATGCCATGCATATGAGGTGAGCAAAACCTGAACGGGGTTCACTTGTGCATATGATATATGCATATTCCAGTACAGATGGGGACTGATCGCCTGATGCCGAAGGATATGTGAGGAGATGAACCACCTGCTCATACAATGTCCAGTGAGCACTGAGGCTTATTGTTGAGCATGCAGGGGCTTGATTTCCAGACTGCCGAGGAGAGACACTCATGATGCATAATGAGTGTTTTTGGTTTCAGAAATGCAAAGAGGCTCTGCCCTTAGTTTTAAAATGGTGCAGTCACAAGGATATTCAATGAATGGGTTTGATTCGCTGGGCTGACAGCACGCCCTTGGCTTCAGAAATTTCAGATGCACCCTCCTCTGTTCACTGATTCAGCAGGCAATGATACTGGTATCAACACAAATTAATTCGCATGCACAATTCACAGTCCAATAGACCTGAGAAAATCTTGATCAGAATTTAATGCCTTCATCAACCCTTCCCCTTTCTTTGCAATGGCTCATTTCAGCACCATCATATAGTGAGTTCCATTCAAATCTCAATTCATTGTAGCATTGTTTTATTTGTTTGTTTTTATTATTATGTTTATATCATCGGTGTTGGTTTCCATATTTTTCTAAGTGCCAAATTCTGGTAAAATTTCGGCAACATCTCCCCCGGACCGAGCATTTGCCGGGGCGAAGCAGAGATTCACCCACGGGGTTCCCGAGGCAAGTTCCTAAAAACCCGGGAGGCCGTCGCGGCGACCGGGGGAACCCAAATGGACGGAGACCCCGAGAGCTAGCCTACGAGGGGTACCGGTACTCCACGGGTTGTCAACATAATTCCGACCGAATAACCCGAATTAGGTAGAGAGTCCCCGAGGCTAGCCTACGAGGGGAGCTCCACATACCCGGGGTTTATCCTTCCATTCCTTAATGTGCAGCCCATGACTGCTGGCCCTAGGGCCATTGATATTTATCCCTCAGGGAAATATTCCCCAGAGTTTCCATCATGAAGGGGTAAACTCCAGAGATTTGGAAATAGTGACAAAAGGTGGTTCAACAAATAATTCACTGTCCATGCATGGTAGACGCACAAACCTTAGTATAAAATAAACATGACAGTGGGATTTAGAGATTTCAGAGAATGTTGGGTTAGACTGGGATCTCGACAATCCATAGACTTAGGAGACTAGGTCCTCAGCCTTTTCCACGGAGATAACATATGCTGAATGTGAAGAACATGCGTATCAATGAATGAAAGTCATATATACGTATCAAATGCACAGACTCTGCTCAGCTCAAGAACAGTGACCATAGCCCATCCGACACACCGGGGAGAGGACTCATACACCTAATGCAGCCCACGAGGCTGTTGACACAGTGAGGCAATGACGCGGCGACGACGTGAAAATAGATCGACGGCAACTCCTGACGGCACAGACGGGAACGGATAACTTGGTACCTCGCGTAGCTCGGCCTCACGTGAGACGGTCTCACACTGGCGACACTCAAACTCACAAGGAGAAAGAGGGAAGGAAATGCAAGAGGGGAGAGCTCTCACACAAAACAAGCTTTCATTCAATTCTATCATTCATACGTAACACACCCATTAGCCCCCTATTTATAGGGAAGGCTCATTACACACATACCTTCACAATTTCCCTTATTTGCATATATATCATAGCCTAATAAAACAAAGCCACCCACCCACTTTTGACTTGTGGGTTTTAATCAAATAAAATACACAAAATACACACATGTTATTTGACTAGTCTAATAAGACGAATACACACAAATACATACAAATACGTGTATCACACAAATACGCCGAGTCTTCATAAAGTCGGATCTCCGAGCCATAAGTTTGGTGCAGTCGGGGCGGTGCGGCGTCGGCTCCGAGTAGTGGGCCCGGTAGTGGACCCGGTGTCCCACCAACCCTCCAGGGGCGGCTGGAACTCGACTCGTCGAGTAAGGGGGGACACTGCTGTGGTAGTGCTCCAGCAGATCTGGATCGAGGCGCTGAGATATTCCCGGCTGATCTAGGAATCATCAGAAGGTGGACGGTCCCGCCAGCGGACAAGGTAGCGCTGGTACATCATGCTCCGTGTAGTGGTCACCTGCTCATCCAGTATCTCTCAATGTGCTCGCGCGGTACTCTCGAGGCTGTGGGACGCACATGGGTGGGCTCACTCTCAATGGGAGGAGAAGGCTCGAAAGGGTCACTAGGAATCGCTGTGGTTCCTTGTAGGCTACTAGGTCTGCCACATTAAAGGTCGAGCTAATCCCATATTTGGGAGGTAAGTCACAACATAAGCATTGGAGCCAATCTTCCGCAGAATTGAGAAGGGTCCATCACTACGGGCTTGCAACTTTTTAACGGCTCCCGAGGGGAGTCGTTCGGGTCGAACCCGTACCATAACCATGTCACCTTATTGGAATTCATGGTGATGCCTATGCGAATCAGCCAAGCGCTTGTAAGTTTCATTACTGAGGTTTATTTGTTTGCTAATTGACCTATGCAGACTTGTGACATGCTGTGCAAATTCCTCAGTTGTCCTGGATGTCCTAGACTCGAGGGGAAGGGGAATGAGATCCACAGGTTTCCTAGGTTTGTATCCATGCACGACCTCAAATGGACTCATACCTATGGACCGATTGACCGAACTGTTGTATGCAAATTCGGCTCTAGGCAAGAGAAGATCCCAAGTGCAAGAATGTTCCCCTACGAGACACCTCAAAAGGTTTCTAAACTCCTATTGACGACCTCTGTTTGCCCATCGGTTTGGGGGTGATAGGCAGTGGAGAATTTGAGTTTGGTGCCAACTAGGTGCCAAAGTGTCTTCCAGAAGTAACTAGTGAACGGACATCTCGGTCAGACACGATGATTTGGGAGAGACCATGCAGACGCACGACTTCATCAAAGAATAAATTGGCTACTCTAGATGCATCAGATGCTTTGGAATATGCAATGAAGTGGGCCATCTTAGAGAACCTATCAACAACAACAAAGATGGAATCATGCTTGTGAGCAGTGCGAGGTAAATCAAGGATAAAATCCATACTCACATCAACCCATGGTCGATCAGGAACGGGGAGAGGAGTGTAGAGACTAGTGTTCTGTTTGACCTGTTTGGCCATTGTGCATGTCCTACACTAGGCTACAATCTTGGCTACATCTTTCTTCAGGCCAGGCCAATAGAAATGCTCCTCCACAGAATGGATGGTCTTGTTGTGGCCAAAGTGACCAGCAAGACCTCCAGCATACATTTCCCAAATCAGGAAGTCCCGAACAGAAGTCCTCGGGACACAGAGTTGCTGCCCTCGAAATAGAAAATCATCATGGAGTAGATAGTCAGAAAAGGCTATCGAGGGTCCAACAGACAGAGCAGAGTAGGCAGGGCCAAAATCAGGACACTCTCCATAGAGTTCCTTCATGCGGTCAAATCGGTGACCTCTACCCGAACAGTAGAAAGAAGGGAGACCCTTCGACTCAAGGCGTCGGCCACCTTATTATCCTTTCCAGCCTTATGTTTTAGGACAAAGGTGAAGACTGGAGGAATTCTACCCACCGACCATGCCTTGGGTTTAAGCCCTTCTGAGAGCTAAGGAATTTCAAAGCCTCGTGGTCCGAGTATAAGATAAACTCATGTAGTAAGAGATAGTGTCTCCAATGTTTGAGGGCTTGGACCACGGCGTAGAATTCCTTATCGTAGGTGGAATAGCGAAGCTTTGCATCAGAAAGCGTCTCACTGAAGTAAGCCATAGGGTGGCTTTCCTGGCTGAGCACTCCTCCTATTCCTACGCCAGATGCATCACAGTATATCTCGAAGACTTTGGAAAAGTCTGGCAGGCGGAGGACTGGGGCTTTGGTCATGAGCTCCTTTATGGCATGAAAAGCCTGGGAGGCGGCTTTAGTCTACTCAAAATTCCCCTTATAGATACAATCTGTAATGGGTGCCACCCTGAATGAAGCGTATGTAGAAAGTGACTAGCCCATGGAAACTTCGAACGTCATGGACATTCTGGGGCTCTGGCCAGTCTACTAAGGCTTGGACCTTAGACTGGTCCACAGACACTCCTTGACTCGATACCATAAATCCAAGGAAAGTGACCCGGTCTGCCATGAATTCACATTTCTTGAGATTGGCAAACATGGTTTCTCTCCTCAAAGTCTCGCAGACTTCCCTCAAATGATGGATGTGGTCCTGAAGGTTGTGGCTATAGATGAGAATATCGTCAAAGTAGACGACAACAAAGCGACCAATGAGGGGTCGAATGATCTATGTCATAAGCCGCATGAATGTGCTGGGGGCATTGGATAGCCCAAACGGCATGACGAGCCACTCATACAGACCTTCTTTTGTTTTGAAGGCTGTCTTCCACTCATCCCCTGGTCGAATCCGGACCTGATGGTAGCCACTTTTCAAGTCAATCTTGGAAAAGATGATGGCTCCACTCATCATGTCAAGCATGTCATCAAGACGGGAATGAGAAACCTATACTTGACAGTGATCTTATTGATGGCGCGGCTGTCAACACACATCCGCCAGGTGCCATCCTTTTTGGGTGTGAGTAAGGCAGGGACAGCACATGGACTCTTACTCACCTGAGGAAACCTTTTTGGATAAGGTCATCAACAATCCTTTGGAGCTCAGCATGCTCCTTTGGATTCAATCGATAATGGAAAGGTTGGGTAGGGTGGACCCGGGGACAAGATCAATAGCGTGTTGAATGTCACGCATGAGAGGGAGTCTAGAGGGCAAGTCATCTGGAAAAATATCTGGAAGTCCTGTAGAATTACCTGGACCTCGGGTGGGACTGAGACTCGGGACTCCTCGGGGGTGATGGTGACAACAACAGCCCAGACATGGGCACCTTCGGCAACCTCCCTATTCAGCTCACGAACACCTATGAAGTTAAGGCGCCTAACCGGGTCATAACCAACCTTAAGGGCCTTAAGAACGGGTGTGATAGGTGCAGGAGGATGTGGACACCGAAAATTACACATCCAAGTGTCACATTCGGCCCAGCATCAACAACGGCGCCAAGTGAAGAAACCCCAGAGAAATCAAGCACAAAAGGCCCCACAGTCCGTGGGCCCCAAAGGAAATCAGACGGGCCATGACTCATGTTCGCGACGGGCTCAGAACGGGCCCCAAAAACACACCCCCCCCCCCCCCGGGGTGCTCAGCGGCACGCCCCCTGGTGGGTTCACCGGCACACCCCCTTGGGTGCTCAGCGGCACAGCCCAAGGCTGCTCAGCGGCACGCCCCCAGGTGGGTTCACCGGCACACCCTTTTGGGTGTTCAGCGGCACACTCCCTGGGGCTCGGCGGCACGCCCCCGGGTGGGTTCACCGGCACACCCCTTTGGGGTCTTCAGCGGCACGGCCCTTTGGGGTCTTCAGCGGCACGCCCTCCAGGCCGTTCAACGGCACGCCCGTTTGGACCCCAGCGGTACGCCCTTTTGGCTCCCCCATGGCACGCCTTTTCAACCCTCCAGCGGCACAGCGTGAAGCTTTTCAACGGCAAGACGACGTGCAGCCCATGCCCTACGCTTCCATGGCGCGCAGTGAGCCGTCTGAGGGGGCAACCGTCCATTGGGCCACGTGAGCTACCCCCTGACGACCCAGGACAGGGCAGGTCAAAGGCCATCATCACAAGGCTACTTCCCGCCTTCAACGGCCGGGCTGGAGGGCTTCGACTGTTGAAGGTATAAAAGACCCTCCGCTTCAACAGACACAAAAGAGGAGAGACAGACAGAAGGGGAGAGGCTCCGATAGTAGAAGACACACACACACAGGAGAAAGAGGGGAAGGGAAAAGAAAAGGGGAGGCCCTCCCGGCGTGAGCCCCCTCTGACGACCAGCGGGAAGAAGCAAGAGTAAGGGAGAGAGAGCTTGGTGTGATGGGGGAGAGAGTTGGGGGCAGTGGCTGGCGTCCAAGTCCCCAGCGCTCCCTGTCTTCTTGTATTCCGTTTTCTCCTTTTGTTTATGTTCTATCTTTCCTTGGTTGTTCCCTTGCCCACGGCCTCGTCCTGGGCGTTTTTTCCCTTGTAAGGGGTATGTAGGGCCACGCCCCTTTTGCTTCCCATGAATGAAAACAATCGCCCTCCTTGGGCCTTTCCTGCTACTTCTGTTGGTTTGCTCCCGCCTCCACAATCCATGTAGTGCGTTGCCCGTTTTCTCCGTTCCTCCGGTTTCTTTCGAACCGCTACATCAACGTGATGCCTCCCCTATGAAGCCCGAATGTGTGAGCCTTTCACTCATTTCCAGCAGCCCTACCTTGGCCTCAAATCCCCCTCTCTTCTTGAATGACCTCCAAGTCCCCCAGCTTGTACACTCTGTTTGAGCCCCCCAACGATGCACCCTTTTGGCCCCTGGGCGGCACACCCCTTCCTGCCCTCAGCGGCACACACACCCTGTCACCCCTGGCCGGCACACTCCTTGGCCGGCACGCCCGATTGGCCCTTGGCCGGTACACCCCCTTATGGCCTTCAACGGCATACCTTTCAGTCCCTTAGCACACCCCTTCTTGGCCTTGCCCCCGAGCCCTTTCCTTCACGTTTTCCGAGGCTCTATAAAGGTGTTGCTCCTCCGGGGGCCCACCTCCAGTTGTCGAGTTCCGCCACTCCATGTGGGCGCGTTCCCTTTATCTCCCTTACGCCCCGGGTCAAGGGGAGATGCTGCCGAATTTTTGTGAGAAACTAATAAACAAGTAAAAGAGGCAAAAGGAGGCAACAAACAAGCAAGATAACTGACGATACCTGCCAACTCATCAGACCACTGTCGGCATCACGGCGGGAACTGAACCGAGCTAATTAACCACCCGGCAGCCCTAGCGTCCGACCCGCAAGAAAAGAGACCGAACCGAACGAAGAGAACGAACGAAGGGAGGAATTTTGTATAAAACCACACGAAATTTAAGATAAGAAGAAAAGAAAAGCCTTAAAATAAATAATCGAAAACTGATCGAGCCTCCACCCTCACGCCCCCTTGGCCTTCAGCGGCACGCCCTCATTGGCCTTCAGCGGCACGCTTGTGGACGCCAAAAAAAATGACGATGATGGTGATGGCGACATTCGCGTCTACACATTAGAGCGCGAGTCGAAGACAGAAATGCCGAATAAACCTCATGCCTCGCCCGATCAGGATGAGAACTCACTTGGTGGTCCGCTACCCGCTAAGGAGGCCCCCTAAGCAGAAGATACAGCTACAAGGCTCCGACCAGCCATGCCGAGAGCTGAATCAGAGAAGAGTCGGGAACTCCGGCACAGTCTCGGCATGCACCGAAAGTCACGCAGAATCTGGGACCGAGTCCCAGAGGCTACAAACGGAATATTACGGAGGTCACACATCGCAACCGGAACATGCCGGGAATGCCAACATTCATATAAAGGGTCGCGACTTCGAAAGGAATCCGTTTGATGCTTAAAACGGTGCGAAGTGGCCCTAAAACGGCGCGCCTTAAAACGGCGCGCCCCACTTCATGCTCTAATACGAGCTCCCCTTTGCTTTGGTTTAAAAACGGCGCCACCATCTCCACAAGCTACCCGGCGCGCTAAAATTGAAGGACCCATCTTGCACATTTTAAAAGCTTCTCCTTCGAATGTTAAAACGGCGTGGCCCTTCAATGCTTAATCCGGCGCGCCTTTTTACACCCGCTAGTGACGTTTCATCGGCGCGACTACCTTCCCTCGCGCCATTTTAACTCGACGGCCATCCCATCCGCCAGCCGATACTCTGTTCGGCATAAATGAGATGCACAGAGAACATTCAATGCCCGACGTTCTGTCTCAACCTCCGTTCGACAGCACAGAAGCTCGATGGCGAAGCAACCCCCAGCAAACCTACGAGCATCCCGTCCTCGGACGAGCAGCAGCGTACGGGACGAATCAACGGCATCCAGCACAGACAGTCAGCTCCTGACATCGTTGCGGACGAGGTGGAATTGGCAGGGACGCTCCCAGGCCGGCTGATATATATAGGGCAGCGTTGTGAAGCCGAAGGGGGGGGAGAGAGAGACGGATGATCAAGAGAAGAAGGGAACAGAAGAAGAGAGAAAAGAAAAGGGAGAAGGGAGGAGAAGGAGCTACTGGCATCCGAGAGCTCCACGGTTCTAGGCTGAAGAAAAGAGAAAGAGGTAGGGGGCGAGAGTGAGAGGTGAGTTGGAGGGGGAGAAGCCAATGCTTCCCTCTCCCTCCCCCGTCTAATGCATCTCTCTTTCTCTCCATCGAATGTATTTTCCCTTTTTTGTTTGTAACGCCTTCTCTTCTATTTTATCTGTATCAAGTTTCTTTCCCCGTTGTGTGGGTGAATAAAAGAAGAAAAGTCTGTTTTGCAACTCTTGTGTTCTCTGTTCCATTCTCTGCTCTGTCTTCTCATTCTCCGGTCATCCCTGGCCCTTGAGGGCTGCCCTTCCATGGCATGACCCACAAAGGTACCCACTGTCGGATGAACATTCATTGCCCTACTGTGGCATAGATTCCGTCTCGCCCCGAATATCGTCGTCCATGAGTCATGGTCGCTCTCGTAGGCTGGCCCTCGAGCGTTCCACACTCATACTCGGACTAACGGACTGCCGTGAGGCCGCTCCGCATTTTTGAGAGTTTACCCGGGAGTAATCCGCGTGGTGACTCTTGCTTCTCTCTGGCAAGCCCCGGTCTAGGGGAGGTGCTGCCCGATTTTCGCCAGGGCTAAGAACGCTCAACAACTAGCGAACGAGCTGAACTAATGAAGAACGAAGTGAGGCCTCTGTGAGCAAACTGATTGAATAAAACTCTTAGACGTTCATACTGTTTCATCATAATAAACGATTAAAATGGTTAAAACTCTTAAAACCTTCTCATTACCAGCTTGATATATCAACAGAACTAATAAATCAAACCTTGAATCAATCTACGGGTGAAAGGAAAAGAAAACACAGTAAGCAGAGCTCTGAAACACCCCCATATGGCTATCCCGGCGCGGGTTAAAACGGCGTGGCCACTGTTCCACCGCGCCGCTTCAACACTCCTCACAAAGTCCCCCTATCTCTTCTCCAAAGGATGAAACGGCGCGCCCTCCCTCATTCCCTCCTTACTGAACTCTTAAGACGGCGCGCTCCCTCCTCCCTTGCATCATGTCAAACCGGCGCGCCCCCCCTATTGTCCATCTAACCGGCGCGCCCCTCCTCTCTTCCTTCATATTCATCTAACCGGCGCGCTTCCCCTTTGTTCCGGCGCGCCCCTCCTTTGGGGTCCTTAACCGGCGCGCTCCCCCCTGGACATCCCTATTCCGGCGCGCCCTCACCTTTGCCAACCTTAAAACGGCGCCCCTATACCCGGCGCGCCCTCCCCCTTTTGTCTACCTGTTAAGACCGTTAAAACGGCGCCACCATCTTCCTTCCCATATCCGGCGTGCTTCCTTAATAAAAAGGGGATAAATGGCTAGTAAGAAAAAGAATAGAAAGGTTCAAAGGGAAATACAAGAGATCAATGCCATTAATAAAAGAGAAAATGAAAAGAATTCTATTACCCGTGCTTCAATTAAAATTTTATTCCGGGGGCGCTGCCCCCGAAAACCCCCGCAAGGGGCGCTGCCCCCTTGACCCCCGCGACCTGACCGGGCAGGTCGAACCCCGCGACCTGACCGCGCAGGTCGATCCGCGTGTGAGGGCGCACGTTAGTAAGCTCGGGCTATGCACTTAATAATTCACTCCCTCGGACTGGGTGCAAAGAGAAAACCGACGACGCCCTATGGTATAGGACGTGGTTTACGGAATTTCCGACATGGCCACAGTTCGAAATCATCTCCGGCCAACAGTCTATCAACTTGACCCGTTTCCACCGGGATCCAATTCCGTATTCTCATTAAACTTGCCTTGTTCGTGGCAGACATTCACGCGGTTTTGTCATCGTCTTTTATACTACAAGCACGGAGCTTCGTCCGAACATGAAGTGGCCCATGAGTGGCCGACATAGTCTGAACATTCACGTCCCAAGACGGGTTTCTAGCATAGTTCGTCTTTCACTATCCTCCTGCATTATTAGTATTCTCTTTAGGCCGTAGGGCCCTTATTCCCGGCAGTCAATCAAGGGTGTTCCCCCGTATGGGGGATGTAAATAACGCCGTGACCTTTACGGCACGGCGGGTTTCGGTCCCGACACGAACCACACAATTGTCTGATTAGTCAGATCGAGCGCACAATGAATCGTCACTTTGTGACTGGCACGCCCTCGCACTAAATAGAAGAATTAACCCCGACCAACAAACGAACGGACCCGCGCCAGCGAATTTTAGTGTGTCCACAACGCTCCCTTGGCCTTCAGCGGTACACCCCTTTCAACCCTTCAGCGGTACACCCCCCTCTCAACCCTCAGCGGCACGCCCCTTTCAGCCCTCAGCGGCACATCCCAAGCCTCCAGCGGTACGCCCTATCCCCTTCGCCGGCACACTATATACATATACGTATATATAACCTGATAAGGGCATTAACAATAGCGAATAAATCAATAAAAATCATGATAATTAAAGGACTTCAAATGTATAATATTAATCACAATAAAAGAGGTGGGAAGGGTAATAAAAAAATAATAAATAGCAAACAAATGATAATGGTAAGAATAATCATGAACAAAAGAAGAGAAATCACCCCGGACCAAGGCATGGATGAACAATAAGCATCAAATCAGAAATCCCGGAAGATATAACTAAGAAAACCCCAGATCAAAGACATCAAGGCTCACACTGCAGCCCCTACCTCTCCCCGTGACCCGGGACAAAAGGAACAACAACGCCGCCCTTTCAGGTCAAGCCCGAGTCTTGGGAATTACCCCGATATGGCCAGGTCTCGATCTAACCTCGGGCCGACAGCTTAATCGGACCGGATTTGTTTCTCATCCCGGATACCTTCCGAATCCTCATTGAAATTGCCATATGCTCGGCAGACATTTGAAGGGAACTACCACGGTTTTCTCGCCGCGTTCCTGTTACGGGCCCGTGTCCGAATATGAAAAGGTCCCCGAGCGGCCTATGCGGCCGGCAATTTATGGCTTTAATAAAACCCCCAGTGTGATCTACCTATATCTCTCTCGCATAATTAGTATTACTCTTTTAAGTCGCGGGGCCCCTAATTTCGGCAATTAATCAAGGGTATTCCCTCGTATGGGGGATGTAAATGACGTCGTGACCTTCATGGCGCGACGGGATTCGGTCCCGACACGAACCACACAATCATCTGACGAAGTCAGATCGAGCGCACCATGGGCTCTTCGGAGCCCGAATAAATCGTCACCTCGGTGACTGGCACGCCCACGCACTTAATAAACCAACGAACGAATAAAAAAAAATAATTGTCAAACCAAAAGTGCGTCCACAAGTCTGGCACGCCCGGTGGGACCAATCCACCCTTCATCTCTTTGCCGAAATCAGGGGCCCCGCGGCCCCCTTCTTGTAATACTAACTGTACTACTTTCTTAAATGCAGAAAAAAAAAGGGAAGAGAGATCATGGGACCAACCATGGCGGTCGTCTGCGGCCCTCAGCCCGTCCAGAACCACGTTCGAGGCGGCTACCTGGCGGTGCCCCTCACCTTTGGGAGTTTCCCTCCCACCGTGGGCTTCCCCAACTTCTTGGGGGTGGCCTTCGCCGAGATCCTCAACGTGAAAACGCCCGAGGACACCCAGATCAACGCTCCCGCCCCGGGGGCCATGGGAGCCGCTGCCGGCCGAGCTGTGGCCGAATGCGACAACAGCGTCCTCACAACGACGCTCAGCTGCAACGTGCACCACGTGCACCACACTACCGGCCCGCTCCACCAAGGGTCGACATCCCACCGGAGAAGGCTCCGGAGAAACAACACCGGCACCGGCTCAGGGCGTCGCACATCCAACTCCGGAAAGTCAATGACTGTTGGAACCCTCCGAGTCCACCTAGACAGACAGAAGTCCCAACCTGCGCCAGACCGCGTCGTCTCGACCGTCCCGGTCCGTAACTCTTTCCGGGGACTGGAGAAGCTAAAAGAGAGCGCAGCGCCCGCGACCCCGGCCAGGGTACCAAAGAGGACGCCGGCTCACCGACCGGCTAAATTGAAGCAAGTCTGGGTGCCTAAGGAGACCCAGCCCACTGCACCGGCCCAGGCAGGGCCCAGCACTTTCTGCCCCAGGAGGGCCCGACGCGATGACAGGGTCGAGGTAGTGACCCCCATTCTCCGGCCGGCACCCGTCATCCCGGTGCCGTCCGAGAATGTTCACCGCCGTCGCCGAGGGCGCCGGCACAATGCCGCCCGCCCGGCTCTCACGGCCTACTCCCCTCCTACCACCGTCATCGACGCGCAACCCCAGGCCGCTCTCCCTGACCAGGAGTGGGAAGGGATCGAGCAGGCCATGAGGAACTACCTCCGAGGCCCGGGTAGCACTCCCGCTGGCCGCCAAAGACTACTGGGGGCAATGGCCTCCGCCTTCCAGGAAGAAAGGGGGGAACCCGCACCTAGCATGGAGTCGAGGACCCGCCCGGAGGAGCCGCACCAGTCCCCTGTACGGGAGGAAGCGCCGCCCCGACGGTCGATCTTCGACAGGCTGACATTCCCAGGAGGATCGTCCAGGAGGGCGTCAAGAAGAAATAAGAATAGGAAGTGGCAGACATTCACCTGCAATATGGCAGGAGTTCATGGCCGGTATGGGGCCTTACCCACCGACCCGGAAGAATTGGCCAGAATAGCCGTCAGGCCGGGACCCCTTACCAGAAGAAGGAGAGCGGCGGGCGGCGCGACACCCACAGGCGCCGAAGGGGCCCTACCTGAAGAGCCCCTTGCAGCCCTCACGGCCGATGTAGTCACCACCGGCGACACGAGTGGCGGACCCTCGACATCATCCGAGGACGCCCCGGCAGAAGAGACAGGGGGCATGCCTAGTCTTCCCACAGCTGACCCCACAATGCTACTCATGATGCAACGATTCCAGCAGGAAATCGAGTCACTCAAGAAGCAGCTAAGTGAGCGGGACGCACCTCCCCTGATGTCCTGACAGACCGAGGTTATACCCGAAGTACCCAGGGACAGGGGGCAGTCTTCAGAGGCAGCTCTTCCAGCAACCCTCAATCCTCTCGGGGGCGCGCCCCCACAGCAGACACATTATACAGTAGTGGCCCCGCCACAGGCTCCGCCTTCGCAAGGGTCCCCTATGGCCCTTCGGGCGACCGTGGTAGCCACCCCGAACGCGCAGCCCGCTCACTTTTACCCGAATCCGGTCGACCCGGCAACAGTTAGCCGGTTGATGCTGGAGCAGATGATAGATATGAAGCTGGCCGAGAGGGGCGAAGGGGATCAGACGCCGTTCGACGTCTACCGGGTACCCTACCCGGCTCGTTATGCTGCCAGGAAGTTGCCGGCTGGCGTCACCAAGCCGCCGAAATTTGAAAAGTTCAACGGGCAAGGGTCTCCCAGGGAGCACATTGCCTATTATGTGAACGTCATGGGAGACCTGGCTGCCGATGAGGCCTACCTCCTGAAGTTATTCGGCTCAACACTTACCGGACTTGCCTTTGAATGGTACTCCGGCTTGTCGCCCGGGTCGGTGGCCGATTGGCCCGACATGCAGAAGAAGTTCAAGGAAAGGTTCTACGTTGCCGAGAGAGAAGTTACCATGGCCGAACTCTACGCCACAAGGCAGAAGAATGACGAGTCGGCTCTCGACTACATCAAAAGATGGAGGAACCTTAGTATGAGGTGCAAACGCCCCCCGCATCAGGAGGACGTAGTGCAGATCTGCAAGCAAAATTTAAAGAAAGAAATCCTAGAAAGGATGATCGGCACTGAGGTCAAGACATTTGACCGCCTGAACAATGTGGTAGCGGAGATCGAGGCGTTCTTGGCCCGATGCTCCTCCACCCCAGCCATGTCAAGCCAGAGAGCCAGGCAGGCGGAGAAGAAGCCGGCTCCCCCGGAGGTTCATGCACTAGACTTCCAGGCTTTTGAAAAGCAGAAGGAGAAAGCCAAGGGAGCGGCCAACCCTCCGCCGCCCAGAATTACAGAGCGGCGGGAAGGCCCCTCGCTGAGAGAGAAGATGAGAAACAAGTTATATTCCTTCTCCCGGGACAAGTCCAAGCTCCTGTTTGAATGGGCAACCAGCTACAATAAGATCACACTGCCAGAGCCGAAGAGGCCTGGCGACTCAAAGAAGAAGGATGACCCGCGCTTCTGCATGTACCACCGGGTGCTCGGGCATACTATTGAAGATTGCTACGTCTTCAAGGATGTTATTGAGTCCTTAATCAGGGACGGGGAGCTGGACATGGGGGAGCATAAAGTAGACCCCCCGCAGCCACACGAACTGCCCAGCATAACCTCCTCCGTCAATATGATCTCACTATATCAGGAGTTGCCAGAAGAATGGGCGGAAGCCTGTGCCCGTACCACTTATGAGACCTTTATCATGGCCCTAGCTCAAGACCAAGAAGGGTGGCAGACTACACCCAGAAAAACTAGAAAGGCGCGCGCCTCTCGACCTACCCCAGGAATTCACTCGAGGGTAGCAGCGCCCCTGCCTGCACCGCCCCCGATAAACCCGGTTTGCCACGACACGGCCCCTCGGCTGGTCATGAGGCGGCCCACTCACAACAAGAAGAGCTCGGCCCCGTTGCGGATGTACAAGAAGGCTAGCCCGGCGGTTGAAAGACTCCAGGCTATTATTGACGGGCTTGAAGATTATGAGCAGCCCAAAATCCAGTCCGTCGAATTAAAATAATACGTCCCCTGGGAGGAGTTCGAGTCACTTGAGCTGGCTCCAGGAACAGAAGCTGATGCAGATAAAGAGCCTCCCCTGTGGGGTGAACCTATTCGGGAGCAGCCATCCGCTGCGGCGGGTAAGAAGAAGAAGAAGAGAAGACCCAGGGGCAAGAAGAAGAAGGAGGTCGTCTTCACCTGCAACACCCTCTCGGCGTTGTTCGACACCGTTCTCTCCCTGAAAGAGAAAGAAGAAGAGCCACCCCATGAACCGGCAGAGGTGAGTCAAGCTGAAACATCCACCTCCCAGCACGCCACCAGGTCAGGGAGGAGGTGGGGGCGCCCTCCTCAGGGTAGCCTCAACATCATGCTCAAGGGGGAACAACCATATCAGATTCTCGACCCTGAGGTCCGAGGCACCGAGATCCCTCCCCCATCAGGTCTCTACCCCGGGGGTACCAAGAGTCAAGGCGCCCCGTCGTTCGCCGAGTTCCTGTCAGCTCGAGCAGGAAGGCGGGCGCACCCTTAGGGGTCCGCTGCGACCAGTAAAGCAAGCATTCCTCAAGCTCTACCAGCTACAGCTCTTGCCCAGCCAGAAGGAGAATTCAGCGGCATCCCAAACCTCGCCGAGTTCATGCGAGAAACAGAAGAAGCCCAACAGGCCCCGCCAGCTCAACAGGCCGCATCAGAGCCCACAAAACAGGCATCCCTTGAGCTGGCACTCCAGCCTCAGGATGAGGGCAGACGCAACAAGCCCGAAGAGATGAAATTGCTCAAGGTGCGGGCTGCCGAGCGAATAGTCAGACACCTCAAGAAAATCCTGACCCGGTTCACGGTGTGGGAGATGCTGTCCTCGAATGAAGAAACGCGGCAAGCCATCATCGCCGCACTCCAGACGCCAGCACACCTTGAAGCCTGTTTGGCAGAAACACCACCTGAAGTAGCAGTGGCTTTCACAGAAGATGACATGCTCCTGCCGACTTGCAGCCATAACAGGCCCCTCTACATGAAAGGGCAGCTGAACGGCCAGCCTATCAACAGGGTCTTGATCGACCCAGGGGCAGTAGTGAATATACTCCCGTACCGGGTATACCAGAAGCACTACTTTGACGTATACCTGGTCGAAGTTAAAAATGTCAAGATTGCCGGCTTTAACCAGAAATGTGAGGTTCCCATGGGGGTCGCAGAGTTCAACTTGACCTTTGACGACTTCACCTCCAACGTCCAGTTCCACGTCATCAATTCCAACACATCCTACAAGGCGTTGCTCGGCCGGCCTTGGCTACACCAAAATAGGGTGGTGCCCTCCACCTTGCATCAATGCATCAAGTACCCCTGCGAGGGAAAGGAAGTCAGAATCTTCGCCGACCTCCACCCGTTCGAGGTGTTCGAGTGTCACCTGTCAGATGCTAATCTATACTTAGAGAAGGCGAAGCAAGCTCCTCAAGTCATCCAAGACAAGGGAAAGAAGAAAATGGAATCGGGAGGCTGGTTTCCTCCGCCGCCCCCAGGCTATGTGGCTCCCCCACATGTACCATTTATTGCACAAGAGGAAGGGGTATTTAGGGCAGCCCCTCTCCCTATCTACCCCACACCGGGGGCACCCTGCCTCGAAGACTTGCTAGAAGATGTCAGGGTCCCGCCAGGGATCGTCAAGCCGATAGCGGAAATTGAATGCCAAGCGGCTGAACAACTGAGAACCTTCGAGGTGCCTAACCCCGAGGGGCCGCCCACTATTTTCTATGTGGCCGGGGAGAAGCCGATCAGGGAAGACGACGATTGCCGATTCCCTGACGAGTTGCATGACCCGCACGTCCCCATTACGGGACTTCCCCACATGACTGACCGGGCAGCCAGAATGGTCAGGAAGCAGAAGATTCCTCCCTACCAGCCCGCCAGCCGGAAGGAAATGTTTGAAAGAATGTGGAACCCACCAAACCTGGATCGACGGTTGCTGAAAATCACCAAGCACCCTGGTCTGGGCTTTTCACTAGAAAATTACTACGAGACTGATGTCATATCGGTCTCAACATGGCCCGGCGACGATCCCGCAGAAGCTACAGATTCGCGGGAAGCCTGTCGAGACGCACGTCCTGCACCCCCAGTTCAGGAGGCACAAGACGAGGAGATCTTCCTTTGGAAACCTCCCCGCCGCCGTTGCATAGAGAAGACCCCCTCCTCCTCCGAAGTGTTGACCTCGAAAGGGCACACCGGCGAAACACCTTCGCCCCGGCCGGCCGGCGAAGCAAGGAGCAGCAGCATGGGCCATGCTCCGAATTCCCCTCGATACGACCCCGTCATGTACGCCTTGTACCACAGGCAGCAACGGGAGATCGAGATGCTGAAGAGGCGGCTAGCCGAGTTAACCTCGCTAGTCGCCGACCTGATCCAGGGCTCCCTCCCCCCATGGGGTGGCCGGATGCCTCGGCCCCGAGGCACCAGTCCCAGCACCCCCGCTTTGTCAAGGCGGGAAATGAGAGACATGGCAAGCTCGCTGATCGAGCGGCCGACCAGGCAAGGGCTGACACTCAAGAGAAGCTACAGAAGCCTTATTCCTTTCCGAGAGAGAAGACCCGGGGCATCTTCGACTGGGCTTGCCACTACGGCAAAGTCTCCCTTCCACGGTCCAAGAGGCCGCAAGACACCCGAAGAAGCGGGGACCCACTATTTTGCCCTTACCACCAGATGCTGGGTCACGCCATTGAAGACTGCTATGTCTTCAAAGACATTGCTCAAAGCCTCATCGACAGGGATGAGCTCAGAATGGGGGACTACGTGGTAGCCCCGCCACGCCCCCACATGGCGGACAGCCCCAGGGCAGGAGCCTACACTGTGTCCGTCCAATGCCAGGCGCTTGAAGATGCGGCTACCCCGGCCCCCGCAGAAGCGGTCTATGATGAATACACAGAAGAGTCGGGATGGACCTGTGCCCCTCCGAGCCAGCGGACCTCGCTTACCCGGCAGCTACGGCCCAGGAGGAGTGCGAGGTGAATGCAGCCTCCATGCCCAGTCATGATGAACAAGAAGAGGGAGATGGCATCATCGAGCCCGAGGACGATGAAGACCAGGATTTCGTTGACTTGTCATCGGCCCCGCCAGAAATTGAAAAAGGCGGCCAGGCCACAGTCGACGAGTTGATTGAGATCAACCTTGGCACAGAAGAGGACCCCAGACCGACCTTCCTAAGTGCCCTTATGCCCCTACAGGAGAGAGAGCAATACACAAAGTTGCTACAAGAATTCGGGATTGCTTTGCCTGGAATTACAAAGAAATGCCTGGGCTCAGCACCGAAGTGACTCAGCACATCCTGTCCATTGATCCCAAAGTGAAGCCAGTGAAGCAATCACCCCGGCGCATGAGGCCGGAATTAACCAGCCAGATCTGCAAGGAGGTCGACAAACTCATAGATGTCGGCTTCGTGGCGGAAAACCAATATACCACATGGTTGGCCAACATTGTACCAGTGAAGAAGAAGAATGGACAGATCAGGATTTGCGTGGATTTCCGTGACCTGAATAAAGCCTGCCCAAAAGATGACTTCCCGGTGCCTATCACCGAAGTGATGATCGATGCAACTACTGGCCACGAGGCCTTGTCCTTTATGGATGGGTCGTCCGGCTATAACCAAATCTGGATAGCCGACCACGACCGGATTCACACCGCCTTTAGGTCACCTAAAGGGATATTTCACTACAAGAGGATGCCCTTCGGCCTCAAGAATGCTGGTGCCACATATCAGCGGGCGATGACCAAGATCTTCGACGAGCTGCTATACAGCAAGGTCGAATGCTACATCGACGACCTGGTCGTCAAGACTAAAAAGAGGGATGAGCATCTGAATGACCTCAGGGTCGTCTTCCAAAGGCTCCGTCTGTACGGGCTGAAAATGAACCCCATGAAGTGCGCCTTTGGCGTGTCCAGTGGAAAGTTCCTCGGCTTCATTGTCCGACACAGAGGGATCGAGATCGACCCCTTTAAGATAAAAGCTATCCAGGAGCTGCCCCCTCCGAAGAATCTGGGAGAGCTGAGATCCCTACAGGGGCGTCTAGCTTACATCCGCAGGTTCATTTCCAACCTGTCGGGGCGCTGCCAGCCATTCCACAGACTAATGATGAAGAATGCACCTTTCAGCTGGGGTCATGAATGCCAGCACGCGTTTGACCAGTTAAAGGAGTATCTGAAGACCCCGCCTGTCCTGGGGGCACCTGTCAAAGGTAGACCGCTTATTCTCTACATAGCAGCTACTGAATATTCACTGGGGGCAATGCTCGCCCAGAACAACGATGAAGGAAAAGAGCATGCTCTCTACTACCTTAGCCGGAGACTGGTAGGGGCGGAGGCCAAGTACACTCCAATAGAGAAAGTCTGCCTTGCTTTGGTCTTCGCAGTCAAGAAGATGAGGCACTACATGTTATCCCATGAAGTCAGTCTAATATCCAGAGCTGACCCCATCAGGCACATTCTCTCCCAGCCGGTCCCGAAGGGGCGCCTTGGCAAATGGGCCGTGCTACTCATGGAGTTTGATATTACCTACGTGCCGCAGAAGGCCGTTAAGGGACAAGCCGTCGCGGATTTCTTCGCAGCACACCCCGTGCCCGAAGACTCCCCGTTGGCCACAGAGCTGCCCGAGGATGAAACACTGGAGGTATACCATATACAACAAGCCATCTGGCAGCTGTATTTTGACGGAGCCTCAAGAACAGAAACGACCCCGTCCGGACATACTAAGGTGCGGGCCGGAGCGGGCATCGTCCTCAAGTCTCCAGATGGAGAAGTGCTACACACGTCTTGTTGCATCAGCAAGCCCTGTACAAATAATGAGGCGGAGTATGAAGCTCTGATTATCGGCCTCCAGGTGGCCCTCCACATGGAGATCAAAATGCTCCAGGTATTCGGCGACTCGCTGCTAGTCGTCAAGCAGGTCCAGGGACAGTTTGATGTCCGGAAACCCGAGCTGCTCCCTTACCACGCTAAGGCGAAGGGGCTCATGGAGCGATTCTACCTCCTCGAAATAGGCCATGTGGCCCGAGGGGAGAACGCCTTGGCAAAATTGGCAAGCTCATTAGCAGTGCCTCCAGATGGATCTCTCAGCATCCAAGTAATAAACCAACGCCAGATGCCCAGCATGGTAGAAGAGGAATCAGAAGAAGAAGACCTAGAGGTCACTACAGTGGAAGCCGTCAGCCTGCCCGACTGGAGAGACCCCTTGATGCAGTGGTTCAAACACCAGCGGTTGCCTGGCCGAAGAGAAGAAAAGATCAAGCTAGTCAGAACCAAGGACTCTTATGAGCTCCGAAGCGGAATATTATTCCGAATTGTGGCAGATGCCAGGCGGAAGCTGCTCCTCCGATGTTTGTCCACCGAAGAAGCTTGGAGGGTCATGAAGGAGGTCCATGCCGGGACGGCGGGTGCACACCAGGCGGGACCAAAAATGAAAATTGAGATCAAGAGACTTGGCTACTATTGGCCTGCAATGTTCGACGACTGCTGCAAATATGCTAAGTCATGTCAGAAATGTCAGGAGCATGCCGCCATACCCAGAAGGCCTCCCGTGCAATTGCACCCAACGGCGCCCAGCTGGCCGTTTGCCCAATGGGGAACAGACGTTGTTGGTCCCTTACCCGCGTCTTCCACAGGATGCAAGTACATTTTGGCGGCAACCGACTACTTCTCCCGTTGGGCAGAGGCTGTAGCCTTGCGGGAGGTCACCGGAGAAATCGTGGTCAGGTTTGCCCGCCGCAACATCATATTCCGGTTTGGCGTGCCCGACCGGATTGTGTCGGACAACGGCAGCCACTTCCGTAACCAGAAGGTTTACCGGCTAGCAGAAAAATACAGAATTGACTGGAGGACATCGACTCCTTACAACCCACAAGCCAATGGGCTGGCCGAAGCTTTCAATAAGACACTCTGCACTCTCCTGGCCAAGACCGTTAGCTCTAATAAAAGGGACTGGGAAGAAAAAATGTATGAAGCGCTTTGGGCGTACCGAACTGTATACAAGACCCCAACGGGCTGCTCGCCCTTCTCTCTCGTATACGGCTCGGAAGCAATCGTCCCCGTCGAACTGGAGATACCGTCCCTCAGGGTCGCCATTCAGCAGGGGCTTGTCCCCGAAGGGCAGACCAACACCGAGCGAAGGCTCGACGAACTCTCCAGTCTGGAAGGAAAGCGGCTTCAAGCCCAACAGAATATCCAGGTCTACCAGGCCCGGATTGCACGCGCCTTTGACAAGCTCGTCAAGGAACGCGAATTCAAGAAGGGCGACCTTGTTATGGTCAAGAGAAGAGATCTCATGGCAGCCAACCCCAAGGGTAAGCTAAACGAGAACTGGCTCGGACCCTACGTAGTCCAAAAAGTCTACGAAGGTGGGGCCTATGTAATTGTCAACCACCGCGGGGAGGTTCAATTCCCGCCCCTTAATGGAAGGCACTTGAGATTGTACCACGCTCCGGCGCCCCCATTCAGGTAATAATATTACTCTTCGCCCCATTTTGGGGGCGGATTTGCGTGATTAATGTCCGAATGACTTGGCCACCAGCCGGGTTTCCAAAAAAAGGGAAAGAAAAAATAGAAAGAAAAAGAGAGAAGAAACAAAAAAAAAGAAGAAGAAGCAAAAAAAAAGAGAAAAAAATACAGAAAGAGAAAAAGAGAAGAAGCAAAAAGAGAAAAAAAAGGGAAGAAGCAAAAAAGAGAAAAAAATAGAAAGAGAAAGAGGAAGAAGCAAAATATATATATAAAAAAAGAAAAAAAAAGAAAAAAAAGAGAGAAAAGAAGAACCAGAAAAGGGGAACGCCCCCATTTCCAGTCGCCGCCCCGCATCAGCGGGGGTACTAGAAGTGGGCTAAACAAACTCTTCTCTCCGTCCTCCCCGGGCGGTGGGTACCCCTTTGGCTCGGACCTCACGTCCGGGTCATTGACTAAACAAACTCTTCTCTCCGTCCTCCCCGGGCGGTGAGTACCCCTTTGGCTCGGACCTTACGTCCGGGTCATTGACTAAACAAACTCTTCTCTCGTCCTCCCCGGGCGGTGGTACCCCTTTGGCTCGGACCTCACGTCCGGGTCATTGACTAAACAAACTCTTCTCTCCGTCCTCCCGGGCGGTGAGTACCCCTTTGGCTCGGACCTTACGTCCGGGTCATTGACAAACTCTTCTCTCCGTCCTCCCCGGGCGGTGAGTACCCCTTTGGCTCGGACCTCACGTCCGGGTCATTGACTAAACAAACTCTTCTCTCCGTCCTCCCCGGGCGGTGAGTACCCCTTTGGCTCGGACCTTACGTCTGGGTCATTGACTGAACAAACTCTTCTCTCCGTCCTCCCCGGGCGGTCATTGACTAAACAAACTCTTCTCTCCGCCCTCCCCGGGCGGTGAGTACCCCTTTGGATCGGACCTCCCGTCTCAGTCACTGACTGAATAGACCTCGTTGTCCGCCACCTCTGAACGGCGAAAGGGGTCTCTGGTAAGTACCCCTCACTCGAGACCAGCACGCGCTTCCAATACTGCGGCAAAACCAGGGAGTTGCCGGTTCGGTATGGTGGAGTGGTCCTCTCGTCCTCCCCCTGGGAAGGCGAGCACTCTCCTGTACCCTGACATGGGTTCCTGCCTGGTCCTCCCAAAGTGAATCCCTGCAAGGACTCATACCTTGCCAATGGGTCTCTACACAAAAAGGGGGGAAAGATACAAGAGCAAGGGAAGAGGAAGAAGAAAACAATATGCAAGGAAGAGAAAGAAGGGTAGGAAAGACAAATGCATATACAAAGAACGCGTGAAATCATAACTGCTTCGCTCTATTCAAAAAAGGATCAAACTACATGTGCTGTGGGGCATACCCCTGTGTTACATTCAAAAAAGGAGAAAGGAATTAAGGGATGCAACGCTTAGTCGATGTCCCTGAAGATGTCCTCGAGAGGGAGGATCCCAACGTAAGGGAAGTTCGTCATATCGCGCAGTCGGCCCCTCAATTCCTCAAGACGGGCGAGCTCCGCTTCGACGGACACCATTTCGACGTCGGCGACGGCAAGAGCTTCCCTCTCCTCCGCCACCCTCCTTTCCGCCTCGGCAAGGCCAAGTTTAGCCGCAGCGAGGTAGCCCTCCAGCTTCTCGATCCGGTTCTTGAAGGAACGGACGCTGCCTTCGCCCTCCTCCAAGGCCTTTCCGTGGCGTTCTCTATTATGGCGTCGGGCCTCCAAGGTCTGCAGGTACTCGTCTGCCTGAGCGTCAAGGGCGGTACGTTCGTCGGGAGCCTGGCTCTCCAGGAACTCGCGGCGCCTGACATACTTCAGCAACAGCAGAACCCGCCGCGACCATTCCTCCAGTGGGCAGCTGAGCACTTGCAACGCCCCAGTCAACTGCGTCACTATGGTATGCACCTCCCGATACGACAGAGGAGGGTCGGCGAGGAGCATGGTCCGCAGAGTGATCAGCATTTGACGGACTGGTGCTTCTGATGACATATGGCTGACTGAGGGCACGACCGGGGGAGTGAATTCCACGGTGCTGTCCACTTCTGCCCATAGGTCAGCGTCCACAGCCGCTGAAGAGGAAGGAAGGGCAAGGGTCAGACCGCCTGGGCGGTGTAGCTCAAACAGAGACCCTTGACCAGCCACTGCCTGGGGAGTAGACGAGACCATTGCCGAAGCCTCCGGTACTCCCGTTATTTGGAGCTCCTCTGCCTCCGCCTGACTCGCTGCTGCCACTCCAAGGGGCAGGGGTGTGGCTGTCGCTGCTCCGGCTAGAGGAGGGGCTTCAAGTAAGGCTGGGCCCGAAGTAGTCACCCATGAACTTCTCCTTCGCGGCTGGAACCCCTCCAGATGTGCACGGAGCCCCGCGAATATTTGTCTCAGGAACGGGTCCTCCATCTGGGCCGGCAGCTTCGGAAGAGGTGGAAGGGGGACTAATAGATGGGGAACGCTTCCTGCCTGCACGAGCGCGGCAAGGGTCTTCACCTCCGGAATAGATGCCGAAATCGGTCCCCCCGCTCGTGGCTGACTGGTAATCGGCCTCCGCTTGGCGATTGCCTTGCGGGAGCGGCCGGGCATCTTCCCGGTCGTCGGCACCACCTGCCCACGTGAAATACGGTTAGCCGCCCGTCGCCGGGAATAATTTACGCAAGGGCGAGGAGTGGGAAGAACCATGAAACCCTGCTTACCTCAGCCTTCGTAAGGACGCGGTCTGCGGGCGCAATCTCTCCTTCCTCCAGAGGCTCGGCCGCCGCTTCGGAAATATTTGAAGCCCCTGCGGCCGACTCTTGCTCAAGAGCCTCGAATAGAAGGGCTAGTTTGCCCGAGCCCACGTCGATCCCTACCTGATGGTCGATCGACGCAATTGGGGCACCCTCCTCCACAGCCTCCGGCAAGTCAAGCCCCTGAAACCCGGAATTGACAAGAAAAGGTCATTAGGTAACCAAGGAAGAGAGGAAGGAGCCGGCCCAAGCAAGCCCACACTTACGGCAGTCTTCCCCACAAAGCTCGGGGAACCAGCAAGTAAGGGGGCCCCGAAGACCGGCTCGGGCGGCCCCGATGCCCCGGACACGCCCTCGTCAGGAGCCGCTTCATCGGACGAATAATTGTAGTCTACATCTTCGCCCGACGATGACCCGACTGCCGCAGGCTCTGTCGACAAAGGGGCCTCCACTTCGAGGCCGATGGCTGGCGTGCCCTCCCCCGGGCTAGACGAGGCCGGTACGCCGGACTTCAGCTTCCTCCTCACATATAGAAGCGTCGTCGGGGGTTGCACGCGGGATCCGAATACTCCAGCGACGGCCTCTGCTGTGCCTGTCACAAAAAAAAAGAAAAGAGTGGATTACCTCAAACCCAGTCGGCTCTCCGAAAACAAAGAAGTCGTTTAGGCTGACAAAACAAATACCCTCTTCGGCCCCTACAGCCCTGGATGACCCACGGGCTTCCTCGACGGGCAGAGCCTCCTCGGGAGTTGCAGCCCTGCCCTCGCCCGGGATTGACATAGGCGCCGGCTCCTTTGCGCCGCCCGCGGAGAAGAAACGCATCGTCGCCATACGCGAGTGCGAGGCCAACCCAGGAGGCAAATCGATCACGGACGACGCAGGCGGCCGATGAACCTCACCAGCTCCGTAGCTCGGCCCGGTCCGGGTAGCCTCGAATTCCTCAAAAGACAGGACAGGGGCCACCGGAGGGGCTACCGTCGGAGCCAGGAATTCCTCAGCCCGCCTCCGCTTTGCCGCTTGTGGCCCGGCCACCTTGGCAGCAGCCAACGCCTCCTTAACAGGCGACTTTGCTATGGCCACGGCTTCACCCGTGTCAGGCGCGGGCACAGGAGCAGGCTCCCTCGCGTGAGGAACAGGTGTGGGCACGGGCTCTTCCACAGGAGCTGAGACACAAAAAACATTCAAGTGTTAGGGATCTGCTCCAAGATGGAAAATAAAAAGGGGGGACTTAAAAGACACGGCGATAGTCGAAGGTACTGACCGGCAGGTTGGCTGGGCTCGGGTCGGGCAACCTCGAATTCCTCAAAAGAGGGGACCCGTGGCGCCGAAGGAACGGCGGTCGGGGCCTTGGCCGCCTCTGTTTTTCTCCGCTTCGTGTCCCTCTGCTTGGCCACCTTTGCGGCGTCCACCGCTTTCTTCACGGGAGATTTTGCCCGGGGCCTCTTCGCTGCCTTGGGCAGAGGAGCCGCAGTCGGGGCTAGTGGCGCGGCTTCAAAATATGCAGGCTTCTGCACAAGCCGAAGGAGATTCCGGTACGTGGCCATTTGCGCGCTATCGGGGTGGTCTGTCAGAAAGGAAAAGAGAAAGAACAGACACGCACTCACGATTAGCATCCAACTGTCCGCAAAGGCCGCAATGATAAGAGACGAAGACAAAGGAAGAAAAAAGAGATCAAGTACCATGAGGGCCAGTATACAGTCGCAGGGTAATCGGCCAGTAGCTCAGGGATGGCTCTTTATCCCGACGCGCCGCCTCTCGAACGAGCCAGCACACATCCTCGATCTTCTGGCACCGATCCGTAAGACTGGCCAAATCCGCGTGTTTCTTCATGGAAAGGTGGCAGAAGAGGCTGAAGTGGTCTATGCCCCACCCGTCAGCGTAATAGTACGGGATGTGCAGGCGTTTGCCCAGGACGGAGGCCCTCTGGTCTTCAATCGTCAGTCCATTCACCCGGAGAAGGACATATAGCCATGTGGTGTCCTTATAGTTCTCGGGCTTCCTCTCCTCCCGCCTCATGAAAGTGCGGTATGGGCAAAGTGTATCTCTCTCCGGACGCCAGCTCTTGGCGGGAGTCCCCTCTTCCTCTATGGGGAATGGATAATTGATGAGGTCCAGACGGTCGCTCCCTACCCGGCACAGATCCCTCAGCGTCTTCTGATAGCTGTCCTTCGCCACTGGAGGCAGCTCCACTTTCGGCGTCGGCCTCCTATCCCGGGCTTCCCGACGAGCTATCATATATGTCGCCACCTCCTTCTCTTGCCTGTTCTTGAGCCGAAGAAGATGATCTGGCTCAATGTCAAGTACTGGCACCGGTTGCCGGCTAAGGAATCTCCTTTCGGCGCCATCCCAACAATCGGTCTTGTGCAACCGATAGAAAGCCGTCCGGGCATTCCACCACTTTATATAGTCTTCGGTCACTCGGGGCACGCGACCCGGGGCTGGCACCCTGAAGGAGGCAGAGTCCGCCCGGTGGAAGAAGTCCCACCAGCTTCTAGCGTGCTCGGCGACCGCACTTCCCCGGACGTTCCGCGAAGGCAAGCCGAATTGCGCATGATAAGCAGGGATATGCTGGTCATACCCGAAGTTGCGGCCAAATCGGAAGGGGTAATACGGCTCCAGCAGTACGTTGTCTCCCTTCCGGAACACCAACACGCTCGGGCGGATAGCCAGCGCCCAATCCCTCAGCTCGGGCTCCAGCAACGGGCGCACCACGTTTTCCTGGCTGATAGGGTGGACATACCTCTCCACCTGGTCATCCTTGCATTCCCTCTTATTATTCACGAGGGGGCTTGAATGTGCGGCCAGCGTCCAGAAATGAATAGTACCGGTTGCATCCCGGGGAACCGTGGTCAACCGGCCCCGAATATCATACATCCGCATGGAGGTAGAAGCCGGCTCTGCACTCGCGAACTCCAGCATCCTCGGCACCAGCCCCCAATCCTGAAGGACTCGCGGGGCGAACTCCGGAAACAGCGAACAAACCCACGCGTTGAAGAAATGCAGTGGGCACACGTACCGGGCCTGCCTCGGGAACTGGTGCGTGCTGATGTCTCCCAGGGCCTTATAAATCAAACAGAGCGCCGCCGGGCACAGAGAAAGTTTAACACCCCACGCCATCTGGCACGCCGGATAGATGGCATCTGGCCGGATCACTGTCTCGTCCCCGTACGGCATGGCAAATGAACACAGCCAGTACGTCAGATAGGCGGCACAGTGAGTCTGTGGGTCGACCCCCATCGGATTGGCCCCGTTCCGACGTCCCCTGGAGGGGATCTTCACATCATGCTTGGGCTTCGCACGTTTCTTGCGAGCAACGGCGGTGCCAACGCAGGGAAAATCTTCATACTGCTTCAGCCCATCATAGAAATATTCCAGCCATACTGCCATACGCACCCGTTTTCTGTCCCCACGGGCGGGCTGCTTCCCTTTGTGCGACAACTGGTACAGCTCCCGGTACGCCTTCATCAGGTACCGGTATGAATACCCCAGAGAATAATAGCCGTCCCCGTTAGTCTCGTCCTTGATCAAGTCCGGGAGGCATACTTCCTCATAAGGCTCCCCGTCAATGGGCAAGCCGCTCAGCTGGCTTAGGCTCCACAAATCAAGTGAAGCCTCCCCCTCAGCCGTGTAGAAGGTATTGGTCTCCGCGCTGAATACCTCTATCATGCCGCAACAGAGACCCTTGGAGATGGGATAACCATACCGGGAGGCGTACACGCTGTGGTAGATGCCAACCCGGACCAGCAACGGGGCGTAGTTGAACAGTACATATTCAGTGAACTCCACCGCCCCTTCTCGGAAGCTGTGGGCGTCTTGAAGCTTCAGTTCCCCAAACCAGCCCAGTGATAGTTCGTACTTGAACCTGATGGCCAAACAGTCCAATATGAACGGCTCCTCCCTATAACCCCATTTTAGGGGAGCCAGGAATAAGCCAAATCGGGGCGACTCGCCACGCACCTTCCCCGCAGACATGTCCCACCTTGCTGGTGTGAATTGAGGGGCTCGCACTAATTTATCTTCAGCCGGCAGCACTCCCTCAATACCCAAGACCGGCTTCCATTCCCGGGCTTCTCCCACCAGATACATCGGAATGCTCCTGGGGACGCTGTACAATAGACTGTCCCGGGCATGCAGGATGGCCCGCTCGACGGCTTTTATAGTGCGAAAGTCTCGCCCCTCTCGGGAGCGCAGGTGCTTCAGGAATCGAACAAGGTGCCTATCCTTCGGGAAGTCTTTCCTGTACTCCCCGGTGGCCCGGTCAAAAGTGAAGCCGCTGTCAACTCTGGTGAGCCGGCCGAAGTCCATGCTCTCCCGTCGGACCCCGACGACTCAGCCAAGGCAGCTATCTCCCCATGTTCACGGTCCAAGTCTTCCACGTTGAGCCATGTCACTGCCGGCACTGGACCCCGCGGAATGAGGTCGGCCCCGATAGCAGCAGCGGGGGCGGCAGAACCACCTGGAGCAGCCATATCTCTGCAAAGATATGCAAAGAAGAAGGTCAGGACAAATCACAAGCAAAAGGACTGCAAAGAAACTTTACTACAAGTCAAGTGAACAAAATATTACCAAATTCTGACGAAATTTCGGCAGAGTTTCCCCTAGGCCAAAGGCGTAAGGGAAAACACGGGTGCGCGCCCACAAGGAGTGACGGCCCCAACAAAACATGGTGGGCCCCGAGAGGCAACACCAGAAGTCCGCCGATCGAAGGAGTCTTCTTCCCTAAGCTAAAGTCCCCACATACTGCCTGAAGTCCCTTGGCTGATGCCCCCCTACAACGGCCCTCACCGGTACGCCCAGCAGTGCCTTCCCCGGCACACCATGCAGCGGCCCTCACCGGTACGCTGCTCAGGGCCTACGCCGGTACACCCAGTGGCGGCCTTCCCCGGCACGCCCTGGAAAAGCCCTTCCCCGGCACAGCCCCTGGGATGTCTTCCCCGGCACACCCCCCAGATAGGCTTCCCCGGCACAGCCCCGTGGCACTTCCCCGGCACGCCCACGGAGGGCTTCCCCGGTACACCCTTAGCCCCCCTTTGCCGGCACACTCCCAGCGTCGCTCCCCGGCACGCTTCTGGCTGCCTTCCCCCGGCGCACTCTTAGGGGCCTTCCCCGGCACACCTGAAGGCGCCCTCGTCGGCACGCCCTAATCACCTTTCCCCCGACACACCCCCAACAGCCGCTCCCCGGCACGCCAGGAGAGCTCCTCCCCGACACGGTGCCAACGGCTTCACCGACGCGCCCTATGGCGGTTCCCCCGGCACGCTCCGACGCCCCCTCGCCGGCACGCCTTCACGCTCCCTCACCGGCATGACAGGCGCCCGACGGCCTCCCCTACCATGACGCTAGAAGAGAGGAAGGAGAAGAGATGAAGAATGGAGAAGAAGAAGAAAGGAAGAGGGAAAGAAGAGAAAGAAGGGGCTAGGGCCCCGTCGCCCCACGGCGGGAAAGGGAAGGAAGGAGAAGAGAACGGGAGGAGAAGGGAGGAGAGGAGAAGAATAGAGAGGGGGAAGAGAGAAGAGAAGACGGGGGGGGCTCCGCGGTGGTGCCCTCACCACGACGACGACGACGGTGGCAGCGGCGGCGGCTCCCGGTGACAGAGAAGACGAAGAGAAGAGAAAGGGGGGGTGTTTCGCCCGTTGAAGAAAGAAAGAGAGAGGGTAGAGAGAGTTCGAAAGAGGGGGGGGAACGTTAACCGCCCCCGCCCCCTTTTATATGTGAAAGAAAAGAGGAAGGGAGAAATAAGAAAAGAAGAGGAGAAAAAAGGGGAAAAGAAGAAAAAGGGGGGGGAAGAAAAGGGAGGCAAAAAAAATAATAATAATAAAAAAGGGGGAGAGGAAATAAAAAAGAGGAGGAAAAGAAGGGAAAAAAATCCTGAATGAATAAGAGGAGAAAATAAAAGGAGAAAAAAATAAAAAAAATAGATATGAAGGATATTAAATATATATATATGTATATATATATATATATATGTGGGTGTATATATACGTACCCATGCATGTACACGCGTTTATATACTCGTCCGCTCACACACGCAGGGGAGTAAGTCGATGAGATCGAGTAATAAATGTCTTCAGGGAGAACATTCCATCCCCACGATCCCAGTTGGACGAACGTCCACACTGGCAAAGACGACTCTACCCCCACGGCTCTATCCTTGTCATAGTGTCACTACCCTACCAACAAACAAGGTTTTCCCCGGCACGTAGCCTCGTGCCTCAGCCACCTTCCGTCACACAAGACCACCATTACGGACCTTACGTCCGAATCGGCACAAATTCTCCCGTTGCGCTGGCATTCTATTTTTGCCAACGAGTGAACCTCATCTTCCGGCGCAAGGCTTCGTGCTCTAGCCTACACTCGTATATTCCTCGCTTGTCAAAAAATATATAAAATAAAATGGGGTTAAAAATGGAGATACTCCGCCGGACTTGTCCCTACACGGGGACAAGGGCAAAAATGGCAACAACCCGGCTGTGGCGAAAACCCGAAAGGGCGCTACGGGTAAAATCGGGTACCCCGCCACGCGAAAACCCGAAAGGGCGCGTGGGCAAAAGTAAGAGGGGGCCGGTACCGGCGAAAACCCGAAAGGGCGCTTGTATCGGTAACGTGGTACAAAAAAAAAGGATAAAGAAAAGACAAGAAGAGATCAACAAACCAGGTCAGCTCCCGGCACCCTGTCGGCACTGACGAAGAGACGAAGAGACCAACAAAGTATGTCGGTTCCCGACACCCCGTCGGCACTGATGAAGAGAACAAGAGACCAATATGCTACTTCAGTTCCCGACATCCTGCCGGCACTGACGAAGAGACTAAGAGACCAAGAAACCAGGTCAGTTCCCGGCATCCCGTCGGCACTGATGAAGAGACAAAAGACAACAAACTGCTTCAGTTCCCGACACCTCGTCGGCACTGATGAAGAAACCAACAAAGTGCTTCAGTCCCCGACACCCCGTCGGCACTGATGAAGAGACAACAAACTGCTTCAGTCCCTGGCACCCCGTCGGCACTGATGAAGAGACAAAGAGACAACATGCTGCTTCAGCCCCCGACACCCCGTCGGCACTGATGAAGAGACCTACATTCTCCCGTTGCGCGAGCATTCAGTTCTTGGCAACGAAAGAACCTTACTTTCCGGCGCAAGGCTTCGTGCCCTAGCCTACACTCGCATATCACTCAACTTCAAAAAAGGGGAAGAAAAGAAAATGGGGTCAAAAAAAAAAAATAGAGATACCCCTCCGGACTCGCCCCCACACGGGGACAAGAGTAAAAATGGCAACAACCCGGCTATGGCGAAAACCCGAAAGGGCGCTACGGGCAAAATCGGGTATCCCGCCACGTGAAAACCCGAAAGGGCGCGTGGGCAAAAGCAAGAGAGGGCCGGTACCGGCGAAAACCCGAAAGGGCGCTTGTATCGGTAATGTGGTACAAAAAAAAGAAGAGAAAGGACAGACAAGAAGAGATCAACAAACCAGGTCAGCTCCCGACATCCTGTCGGCACTGACGAAGAGACTAAGAGACGACAAACCAGGTCAGTTCCCGGCATCCTGTCGGCACTGGCGAAGAGACAAAGAGACAACAAAGCATGCCAGTTCCCAGCATCCTGTCGGCACTGGCGAAGAGACAAAGAGACAACAAAGCATGCCAGTTCCCGACATCCTGTCGGCACTGGCGAAGAAACCAAGAAACCAACAAAGCAGGTCAGTTCCCGGCATCCTGTCGGCACTGGCGAAGAGACAAAGAGACAACAAAGCATGCCAGTTCCCGGCATCCTGTCGGCACTGGCGAAGAGACAAAGAGACAACAAAGCATGCCAGTTCCCGGCATCCTGTCGGCACTGGCAAAGAGACCAAGAGATCGACAAACCAGGTCAGTTCCCGGCATCCTGTCGGCACTGACAAAGAGACAAAGAGGTAACCAACCAGGTCAGTTCCCGACACCACGTCGGCATTGATGAAGAGACCAACATACTACTTCAGTTCCCGACGCACTGTCGGCACTAACAGAGAGACCAACAAACAACAAACCAGGTCGGCTCTCGACACCCCGCCGACATCGACAAAGAGAGAAGAGACGGAGACACCCGCGGGCACCGCCCGGCTCATCCTTCGCCTGCGATACCCGTGGGTGGGGGGCATTTGTGGACACCGAAAATTGCACATCCAAGTGTCACGTTCGGCCCAACATCAACAACGGCGCCGAGTGAAGAAACCCCGGAGAAATCAAGCACAAAAGGCCCCACAGTCCGTGGGCCCCAAAGGAAATCAGACGGGCCATGACTCGTGTCCGCGACGGGCTCAGAACGGGCCCCAAAAACACACCCCCCCAGGGTGCTCAGCGGCACAGCCCAAGGCTGCTCAGCGGCACGCCCCCTGGTGGGTTCAGCGGCACACCCCCTTGGGTGCTCAGCGGCACAGCCCAAGGCTGCTCAGCGGCACGCCCCCAGGTGGGTTCACCGGCACACCCCCTTGGGTGCTCAGCGGCACAGCCCAAGGCTGCTCAGCGGCACGCCCCCAGGTGGGTTCACCGGCACACCCCTTTGGGTGTTCAGCGGCACACTCCCTGGGGCTCGGCGGCACGCCCCCGGGTGGGTTCACCGGCACGCCCCTTCAGCGGCACGGCCCTTTGGGGTCTTCAGCGGCACGCCCTCCAGGCCGTTCAACGGCACGCCCGTTTGGACCCCAGCGGTACGCCCTTTTGGCTCCCCCACGGCACGCCTTTTCAACCCTCCAGCGGCACAGCGTGAAGCTTTTCAACGGCAAGACGACGTGCAGCCCATGCCCTACGCTTCCATGGCGCGCAGTGAGCCGTCTGAGGGGGCAACCGTCCATTGGGCCACGTGAGCTACCCCCTGACGACCCAGGACAGGGCAGGTCAAAGGCCATCATCACAAGGCTACTTCCCGCCTTCAACGGCCGGGCTGGAGGGCTTCGACTGTTGAAGGTATAAAAGACCCTCCGCTTCAACAGACACAAAAGAGGAGAGACAGACAGAAGGGGAGAGGCTCCGACAGTAGAAGACACACACACACAGGAGAAAGAGGGGAAGGGAAAAGAAAAGGGGAGGCCCTCCCGGCGTGAGCCCCCTCTGACGACCAGCGGGAAGAAGCAAGAGTAAGGGAGAGAGAGCTTGGTGTGATGGGGGAGAGAGTTGGGGGCAGTGGCCGGCGTCCAAGTCCCCAGCCCTCCCTATCTTCTTGTATTCCGTTTTCTCCTTTTGTTTATGTTCTATCTTTCCTTGGTTGTTCCCTTGCCCACGGCTTCGTCCTGGGCATTTTTTCCCTTGTAAGGGGTATGTAGGGCCACGCCCCGTTTGCTTCCCATGAATGAAAACAATTGCCCTCCTTGGGCCTTTCTTGCTACTTCTGTTGGTTTGCTCCCGCCTCCACAATCCATGTAGTGCGTTGCCCGTTTTCTCCGTTCCTCCGGTTTCTTTCGAACCGCTACATCAACGTGATGCCTCCCCTATGAAGCCCGACTGTGTGAGCCTTTCACTCATTTCCAGCAGCCCTACCTTGGCCTCAAATCCCCCTCTCTTCTTGAATGACCTCCAAGTCCCCCAGCTTGTACACTCTGTTTGAGCCCCCCAGCGATGCACCCTTTTGGCCCCTGGGCGGCACACCCCTTCCTGCCCTCAGCGGCACACACACCCTGTCACCCCTGGCCGGCACACTCCTTGGCCGGCACGCCCGATTGGCCCTTGGCCGGTACACCCCCTTATGGCCTTCAACGGCATACCTTTCAGTCCCTTAGAACACCCCTTCTTGGCCTTGCCCCCGAGCCCTTTCCTTCACGTTTTTCGAGGCTCTATAAAGGTGTTGCTCCTCCGGGGGCCCACCTCCAGTTGTCTGGTTCCGCCACTCCATGTGGGCGCGTTCCCTTTATCTCCCTTACGTCCCGGGTCAAGGGGAGATGCTGCCGAATTTTTGTGAGAAACTAATAAACAAGTAAAAGAGGCAAAAGGAGGCAACAAACAAGCAAGATAACTGACGATACCTGCCAACTCATCAGACCACTGCCGGCATCACGGCGGGAACTGAACCGAACTAATTAACCACCCGGCAGCCCTAGCGTCCGACCCGCAAGAAAAGAGACCGAACCGAACGAAGAGAACGAACGAAGGGAGGAATTTTGTATAAAACCACACGAAATTTAAGATAAGAAGAAAAGAAAAGCCTTAAAATAAATAATCGAAAACTGATCGAGCCTCCACCCTCACGCCCCTTTGGCCTTCAGCGGCACGCCCTCATTGGCCTTCAGCGGCACGCTCCCTTGGCCTTCAGCGGTACACCCCTTTCAACCCTTCAGCGGTACACCCCCCTCTCAACCCTCAGCGGCACGCCCCTTTCAGCCCTCAGCGGCACATCCCAAGCCTCCAGCGGTACGCCCTATCCCCTTCGCCGGCACACTATATACATATACGTATATATGACCTGATAAGGGCATTAACAATAGCGAATAAATCAATAAAAATTATGATAATTAAAGGACTTCAAATGTATAATATTAATCACAATAAAAGAGGTGGGAAGGGTAATAAAAAAATAATAAATAGCAAACAAATGATAATGGTAAGAATAATCATGAACAAAAGAAGAGAAATCACCCCGGACCAAGGCATGGATGAACAATAAGCATCAAATCAGAAATCCCGGAAGATATAACTAAGAAAACCCCAGATCAAAGACATCAAGGCTCACACTGCAGCCCCTACCTCTCCCCGTGACCCGGGACAAAAGGAACAACAACGCCGCCCTTTCAGGTCAAGCCCGAGTCTTGGGAATTACCCCGATATGGCCAGGTCTCGATCTAACCTCGGGCCGACAGCTTAATCGGACCGGATTTGTTTCTCGTCCCGGATACCTTCCGAATCCTCATTGAAATTGCCATATGCTCGGCAGACATTTGAAGGGAACTACCACGGTTTTCTCGCCGCGTTCCTGTTACGGGCCCGTGTCCGAATATGAAAAGGTCCCCGAGCGGCCTATGCGGCCGGCAATTTATGGCTTTAATAAAACCCCCAGTGTGATCTACCTATATCTCTCTCGCATAATTAGTATTACTCTTTTAAGTCGCGGGGCCCCTAATTTCGGCAATTAATCAAGGGTATTCCCTCGTATGGGGGATGTAAATGACGTCGTGACCTTCATGGCACGACGGGATTCGGTCCCGACACGAACCACACAATCATCTGACGAAGTCAGATCGAGCGCACCATGGGCTCTTCGGAGCCCGAATAAATCGTCACCTCGGTGACTGGCACGCCCACGCACTTAATAAACCAACGAACGAATAAAAAAAATAATTGTCAAACCAGAAGTGCGTCCACAGAGGAGAGGGAATGAAAAGTTTCCCTTCAGTGGGGGTCCGAGGACTCTGTTGAACCTCTGGGGTCCCAGTGGGGGTGGAGGTGGAACTCTTTCCCGGGATCACCTTTGGGGGTGTCGGGTACAGTTGTATCTTCTTCCCATTGTGTGAGAAGGAACACTGATTGGACCGACCAAATGTAGTAAGGTCCACGTCATAGATCCACGGTCGTCCTAGGATGATGCTACCGACCTTCATAGGCACTACATCGCACAAAATCTGTCCTTGGTAGGACTGGAATTGGATGGGAATGACACATGTAGTGGTGACTGGGATAGACGTGTCGTCAACCCAAGTCACGTTGTATGGCATCGAATGAGGATGGGTATGTAGACCTAGACGGGAGACAAAGTCTTAAGAGACTGCATTGATACAGCTCCCGTTGTCAAAAATCACCTTGCAGGGTTGTGATTTCACCATAATGTATGTTTGGAATATGGAGGTTCGACGCCAGTCATCCTCCTGAGGGTGTGTTAGGATGCAGTGAACTACACCCAATCTCCCCTAGTTTGAACTCTCGGCAATATCTCCCACTTGCATGTACTCGACATGCGTTCTGTCATACCCTACATCCATCTTCTCAAACTGGGCGATGAGGTCAGGATCGGCCTCATACCTCTCAATGGCTTATCATTCCTGAGGTGGAAGCTCCACAGGCTGGGGGTCGGTGATGACAAAGGCTCGAGTGGGGCAGTTGGTGACAATATGTCCTAGGTTATGGCACCTAAAGCAACGAACTCCCGAGACAGGGGCTGGTTGGGATGTGCTAGGGACGGGACCCTTTCCCTTGTCATCCCTCCTATCAATTGGCGGAGTGTACTCTAGCCTGGGCACATCAACAAGTGCAGGTAAGGGGTTCCTTTGGAAGGGAACGGTAGGGGCAACGGCCCTAAGTGGGGTAGCAGTTGAAACATAGGAAGTGGAGGGGCCGGGCCTCTCAGAATAGCGGACTATGGGGTTTCGGGACTCAGGTTGGCGGTAGGTGGGGACCCAAGGTGGGGCCACCATTTGAAACCGCTCGACATCCCGAGCAACCTGATAGGCATGCTCGAGAGTGTTAACTTCCCGTAGGAACAGCTCCCGCTGTATGCTCTAATGTAGGCCAGCCCTAAACTGTGAGAGGGTGACCGAGGCATCCTCCATGACTCGACTCCGAAGGAAGAAGTCATCAAATTTGGCGATGTACTCGTCCACGGACTTTTCATCTTGGGTGAGTTTTTGTCACTGGTCTAATAGACGCTGGTGGTAGGAGGGTGACATATACTTCTCCCTCAATTTCTCCTTCATTTCTTCCCACGCGTTTATGGGCTCCTCTCGTCTCCTTGTTAGGAGATTCTCGATGTTGCACCAGTAGGTCTTGGCTTGACCCAGGAGTTTCATTTTGGCAAACCTCACCCTTGTAGCAGGGGTCATGCGGCGATGCCAGTCAAAATATTGATCCATCCCGGTCTCCCAATCAAGGTATGTTGCGGGGTTTAGGGACCCATCAAAGCTTGGAACGTCAATCTTGACGTTCCGTAAGATGATATCCTCATCATCGTGGTCTCTCTCCCGAGGCACACGGGCCTCTTGTTCTCTACCTTGGGGAGCCTGATTTTGGCGGGCTTGCTCTCTTTCCTCCCTAGGATTGGCTACGGGATCGCCGTGGCCATTCACTCGTCCTTCCTCTCCATTCAGTCGTTCCTCTAAGGCTCGGATCCTCTCATCTAGCTCTACTCATAGTTGACCTATGGATTCTTCAAAATGGGTCAGAAGATTATGCTCGAGCTGAGCCAACATAGCACTCACGCTCTTCTAATCCATGTGGGATTGTAGAGTTGAAGGGCGCTCTAGACGGCCGGATGAATTCCTAGACCAGCGTGGCATGCACGGACTCGGACCTAAGTGATGCAATCTTGGGACCGAAAATTAGCAAGCTATATCCCTGAATCTTGTTGGCTAATAGGCAAGGGGGTCAACTTGGAGTGACCGGTCAGGGAGAGTTGCTTGCCCGTAGGCGAAGTAGTTGTGGAACTACCTCCTGAGAATTAGGGTGTCCTAATGCGGCAGTCTAGGGCCTAAGGATGGGTGCAAGCAAGCTCTCTCTTTCCGCCCACAGTGATGCACTCAAGAGAATGGATGCATGGATCGGGCTTTCTCTCACTTCGCGCGGTAATTGAAAAGATACTAAATGAGCAAGTGAGGGGAGCACGTACCTAGCTAGACTGAAAAGTCTAACTCCGACCGGAGATGAAGGCGAGCGGGGACGTGCGTGCCCGCACGGCGTCGATGAAGCTTCACGGTTACAATGAATTCACTCCGCACATGGAGGATTTAACTTATTACAAAACTGCTTTAAAATTTTCCACGCAGGGGAACAAATTATTTCAACTTTCTCCGCGCAAGGAGACTTACGGACACTCACACTCCGTGAATTACGGACTGTGTGTCGGTGACCGGGTGACTCGGGCACCTGACAAGCCGTCGTTTGTGGACTTGGGTGCCACAATTGATAAATAAAGATATATATAAATATATATATATATAAGATTATATATATCTCAAATATATATATATTATATATATTTAACTCCTTTTTTAATCAAATAATATATATATATATAACATTATATATATTCCATATATATATTATATATATTCAACATATATTTTTTTTCAACTTTCAACCTTTTTTTTTCAAACCTCATTTTTGACTGCTCTCACATATATATTATATATATATAATATTATATGTATGCTACGCGTGAAACACGCGGCTAGGTGAGGCGGACCGGCGCCAAACGCGGAAGGGGCGGTCAACCTGGGGCCCGGGCGACCAGGGGCGCGCAGAGGCAGGTACAGGCGGGGGTGTCGGGGTGGGCGTGGGGCGCTCGCGGGCGTGCCTACCGGTGCGCTGGGCGCGCTGGGCGGGCGTGCCGGGCTAGTTGGGCGGGTGCGGGTCCGGGCGCGAGCGGGCGCTGCAGGCAAGCGGGGAGGCGGCCGACTTCCCGTGGGCACGGGCGACGAGGCTGTTGGTGCGAACGCGGGCGTCAACGCGGCTCGGGCACGGTCGACGAGGTTGGCGGATGGCCACGCGGCCAGTGGCCAGCGGCGGTGCGGGCGTCGAGGTGGTCGGCCCGTGTGCAAAGGCGGTAAGCCACCCGGCGGGCGCAGATGGGCGCGCGGGTACTTGGGCCTGCGCGGCCTGCAGGCTCGGGCGGCAACAGCGGCACGGGGCCGGCACGTGGCCACGTCCTCTGCGGACGGGCGCACGGCGGGCCTCTTCTTCGCGGGAGGAATGGAGAGAAAGAGAGACAAAGAGAGATTGAGCGCGGAAGAGAGATAGAGAGAAAGAAACAGAGAGAGAATCCGAGAGAGAGAATAACAGAGAGAACAGAGAGGGAGATAAAATCAGAAAGAGAGAAATGGGGAGAGTGAGAGAATGCAGGGGTTTCTTCTCTTTTTTTTTCAAAATTTTTTTTCTATTTTTTTCTCCAAAACTCTTCTCAATCAAGATCTTTCTACTTCTCTTCTCTTTTTTTATTTCTTTTTTTTTTCACTCTAGCAAACTAGAGAGAGAAAGGGAGATGACGGGGACGTCGGGGTCGACGGAGGCGCCGTGTTAGGCTCTGATACCAAATCTGACGCGGCGGCGACGTGGAAATGGATCGACGGCAACTCCTGACGGCATGGACGGGAACGGATAACTTGCTACCTCGCGCAGCTCGACCTCACGCCGGACGGTCTCACACCGGGCGACACTCAAACTCACAAGGAGAAAGAGGGGAGGGAAATACAAGAGAGGAGAGCTCTCACACAAAATAAATTTTCATTCAATTCTATCATTCATAGGTAACACACCCCTTAGCCCCCTATTTATAGGGAAGGCCCATTACACACATACCTTCACAATTTCCCTTATTTGTATATATATCATAGCCTAATAAAACAAAATCCACCCACCCACTTTTGACTTGTGGGTTTTAATCAAATAAAATACACAAAATACACACATGTTATTTGACTAGTCTAATAAGACGAATACACACAAATACATATAAATACATATATCACACAAATACGCCGAGTCTTCAGAAAGTCGGATCTCCGAGCCATAAACTTGGTGCAGTCGGGGCGGTGCGGCGTCGGCTCCGAGTAGTGGGCCCGGTAGTGGACCCGGTGTCCCCACCAGGCAACCAGGGATGGGACACATCATCCGTCCACCACCACCGGGTGGGATGGGCCTATACCAACTCACAACCCTGCCTGCTTCTCCGATGTATGAAGAGAAGAAAACAGAAACTCCGGGATCATAAGCGAAGACAGAGAGGCATGGAATCACGATAGAATTTAAACAGAAAAGAACAGAGAAGAACATCTAGACCCAGAATCGGGCTAGAAGCATTCTATTCATTCAATCTTAAACAGAAAGATACATCGTCAAAAGATCATTACATCTGGGAAGCAAAGCAAAAAAAGAAATAAAAAACATATACAATAAGAAGAAAAGGAAAGAAGACGATGGGGGGAGGGAGGGGCATTGACCCCACTCCCTCCCCGGGACACACCTCTCCCCTCTTTTCCTTCCCTCGGCGGTGGGTGTTTGTAGGGGCTGGGTTTCTTCGCAGGGCTCTCTCGCTCAAGCGCTCGGAGGTCCAGGCAGCAGGAGATGATCCGGGAAGAAGGTTCCGAGAGAGCTTCATTCGACGCTGGGTTGGCTTTATAGTCGCTGGAGGGTCTTCTTCGCACGGGGGAGCTTCGCCTTGCGTGTGCTTCACGCGTGTGGCTGCCGGACGGGTGTCGAGGCCTCAGCTCGTGCGTGGGGCTCCCGCTTTCGATCAATGGCGCAAAGGGCCGACCGGCGGAGCTTCGCACCTTGCTCTGGAGGTCCAGCGCCCAGGGCTTCCTCTGCGGGTGGAGCCGCTGGCGTGGTGGGCGCCTGCTCGTGGGATCAGAGCGCCAGGGACCTCGCCGGGGGTTGGCTTGCCGGAGGAATACCGCGTGCGTTCGCCATATGTCAGGACTCCAGGGTGGTTGGCGGCGCAGAGGGCCACCGGATGTAGCAGCCGCAAGGATGGAGCGGCGTTCGCCGGACTAGGGTGCCGGGGTCTCCGTCAGAGCCGGCTCGCCGGACCACGAAGCCCGAAGCTTGCCGGTGCTACGCACGTGTTCGCTGGACCACCACACCCGGAATGCCTTGCCGGAGGTGGAGCCACGGTGTGCATACGAGGAGAGGGAGTGAGGTTTCCCCCTCTTCCCCATTGGCTGGCGTGAGGAGAAAAGGCCATTGGCCACTGTGTTCATCCGTTCTTTTATCTCTTTTTTTTGTTGTTTATTGTTTTGTTTTCCCATTTTTATTTTTGTTCCATTTTATATATTTATATATACATATACATTTATATACATATATAGATCTTTCTTTCATTTATATTTTGCTCCTTGTTATTTTTTTATTTTATTCGTAACTCTATTATTATTATTATTATTTCATTTATTTTTTATCACAATTGCTTATATATATATATATTTATTGATTGATTTTTTTTTAAGATGTCAACACCCATCTCAAGAGTCTCCACCATCCAACATTATGATCTAGAGGACTAATTTCTAACCTTTACATTTTTAAACATTCAAATTAATGTAAATTCATAATAATGTAAAGGCAATTAAAGGTGTGTGGGTGACATATGAAAATAAACTTTGTCGTTAATCATTCAACAAGGTAAATACACTATAATAAAACTAAATGCATCACCCCTAACTCTTATGTTGAGAGTCAGATATAACATGCATGAGTATCTTAGATTCAATTTAGAACATGTAAGAAAAGGGCTATTGGCTTGTTACTTGATGAGATATGAGATATTTCCTCTCAATGATTGAAGAAAGAATATAACATGTATCGCTATTTAATTTTTAATAATAAAATAGTTTTATAGTGGCAGTGTACCTCCCAATTATATAAATCTGATTTAGGTTCCACTTAAAATTTTTATCTTTGCATGAAGTAATAAGAAATATTATTTCAATTTGATCTTTGATGGTTAGCATGCTAATCCTTATAGATGTTAAATAACAAATATTATTTTAATATGTTTTTTTATAATGGTAACATTACTTTAAATGAACTTTAAGGGAGAGCGCCATAAATAACAAATATCAAACTAAAATTTTAATGTAATTATGCATAATATGGGTTTTTGTGATTGCAGGCATGCATATGAAACCAAGATAGTTTAAAACACAACTTTTATTTTTCAAATAAAAATATTCTTTTATGCATACTTTAAATCACATTTTTTATGCATGTATGCTTGCTTTTATGCTTGCTAGTTTTTTTAGAGCTAAATGCAAATGTAACCTGCTTAAATACATATTTTAAGAATTATATCTCATATTCAAATATTATTTTTAATAATCTCGTATAATTGCAATACTCATAAAAATATCCCTTCCATCAATAGTTATTAGCATTCTGTTAAAGTCTATTACTTAACTATGTTTAGTCTTTAACGAAAATTTTAAAAGCTCAAAATATCCTTAATCTCTCCGAGACTCTTTCCATTTCTACAAATATCTATTTTACTTCCCCCTCTCTCTTTGGTATAATGTGCCAAGCAAAATAACTCTTTCCTCCGACCATGGTGGCTTCCCTCTCCTCCCTCCATGGCTAATGCAGCAACCTCTCCCTCTCATTTGTCGGCCTCCCTCTTAGACATCGCCTCCTCTCTCTATCTTCTCTTCTGTCGACGTGGCCAAGGAGATCTAACTATGTCAACTAGTCAATACCGTCGAAGAGGGTAAAAATAAAGGGTGCGACATGACCGTACCATATTGTGTCATTAGGAAACCAGTTCACCCTGACCTGGCGGCACGGCAAATCCTATATGAAAATACCTCAAACCTGATGTAAGTGAACCTGGAATTGGAAGAGGAAAAATTAACAGGGGAATTGTACCTAAACGAACTAGAGAAGCGTACTGAAAAAGATGGAGCAAAGAACATGTATCACTAAAGCTGGAAAATGAGTCGGCGGCAAAAGGAAGTATCGTCGTAGGCCAAAGTATCTAGAGCTCTACGATGTCAGGGTTTAGCTGGTAGGTTCTTTGTCTTGACATCTCTGGCCCCGTTTCTGATTCTTTAGATCGTCTTTGAGCTTCAGGGGGGCTTTAGAATGGACTAGGCTAGGTTACCAGCCATCTGTTTCTCTTAGTTTCTTTTGGTTATTAATCTTTAGGCTCTTGCTTTTTATTTCCTTGCTTGAAGGGTTAACTCTTTTGTTTGCCCTCTTGTTTCCCCAGGGGAATGCCCCGTTGTCTGTGTACTTCTTTCTCAATATTAATAAAATCTAGGACCACAGGTACAGCTTGGGGGAGTGAACATTCTTCCTTTTTGAGGGAGAGTGCACTCGACCAATTTTTGTCATGTTTGGTCGGTTCTTGATTTAAAAAAAAAAAGTCGGCGGCAAGGAAACCGTAAACACACTTATATATATGTTATAGATGGATTATAAATAATTATCCTATTAAATCAATCAGAGCTAAACTTATAAGATGGTTAAATTAAGCAAAGTAATATACAGTAAATAACGATATTCCAAAAAGACGACTTGGGCTCCCCTCCCCTCAATCATGGGCTCACAGCGGGACGGCCCGCGAAGTAGCACCGACCACAGCTGTCTCATGGCGGGAGTAGACCATCACGTGGTCGTCCCCGCCCGGTATCTTATCTCTCCTCTCGCCATAACAGTATCTAGAGACCGCCCTGCCCCCCCCCGCGTCTCGGCGACCAATCCGTTCGCTGCAACGTCCAAACTACACAAGTAACACAACCCTCTTCGAGTGGCCCGCGGATGAGCAGAAACGGGGGGCCGTCCAAAGGGTCAACTCACTCTTCTTCGCTGCCTTCCTTTTCTGCCCACGGAAAACTCCAATCCGGCGACGACTCCGCCTCTGTCCGTTGTCAGCACGGCAACACCATGATGGACGTCATCGTATCTCCGGTGCGATGCGGCGCTTCTGCCTCACGGCCGATGATTACGAGACCTTCGATTCCATGGAAGGGAACAGCTCTAGTCACTCACCGGACGCTGCCTACAGCCGCCGTCCCCGACCCCGCTTGGCGGGAGAGGAAGGCGGCGACTGCGGGAACGCGGCGAGCGGCCTCAGCGATCACGGCGAAGAAGAGGGAGATCGAGGGCGCCACGGAGGAGATGAGTGCGATCGCCTCGCGGGACATGGATTTCGCCCCCGCCCGCCGGGAAGTCCGGGCCGCCTTCGCCGCCGCCCAGGAGCGCCTCGACCACTTCCTTTTCAAGGTACGACGGTAATCCCATCCATAGGAACCGAGGCTACCCCGGTCCAGTCGTGGGAGTAGCTGTCCAAATGGAGGCCACTCTCGAAGGCCCATGACTTCTGGTCACCTTCGGGGTACACAGGCACACCTTCCTGTCCTTTCGTGCGACGCTGGCGGTTCTCGCCGGCGCCTGACATTGCTGTGGGCTTGGAAGAGGTCGGGTGACCGCGGCTCCGTTACCGTCATTTTTGTCTTTTGTCGTCGGTTCAGGCCTGTTCCGCTTGGTTCCTGTTCGAATCACTTGGAGAGTGACCATAACTCGATGCTAAACTTTCTCGTGGATTCTTTGCAGGTGGCTCCGACTGGGATCCGAATGGAAGAGGTAAATTTCACAAAGTTTATTGTCCTTCTGGTGAAAAAGTTTAAACCGCCAAAGAATAAGTTTCTCGACGGGCTGTCAATATGCCCAACGGTCCTGATGGTCAGGTCATCAGCCAGGCCCAACGGGCCTAATGGTCGGGCCACCGGCTACTTTTCGGACTGCGGGTCTTTAATCAGATCTAAACGGCTTGTGAAGGCCTGCGTGATGAGCTCGGGATTTTAATTCAGCCCATGTATTTTTCCGTTTCTTTTTTGAATTTTTTATTTTATTTTATTTTATATAAATATAAAATTTATTTTTCAAATAAATTAATATCTAAGATTCTAATTAATTAAGGGAGATTGTAAGTTATATATTTTTTATTTAATTTGTCGGATCTGACAGGTCCAACGAATCTTATGTTTTAGTGAAAAAGTCGTTAAGTCAGGTCGGACTCAAACTTTAGAAGTAATGAGTCAGGTTGCTGGACTAAGTCCGGCTTAAACCCGACCTATTGACTATCCCATTTCTTGCTAATTACAAATTTACAATCATTGTTTATACTTGACCCTTCAGAGATATGAGAAGAACTCGAAAGGGCTGGAGATATTCTGGAAGAGCTGGCTGCCAAGACTGGAAACCCCCGTTAAGGGCACCCTCTTCTTCTGCCATGGCTATGGGGACACCTGCACATTTTTCTTTGAAGGTTAGCCACACTCTAGAGCTAAAATCATGCACGCATGCCACTGATGAATTCCTAGTAAGGAGAGAGAAGGATGTGGATTTTGCCCGATACATTAGATCCTTGATCAATGACTCTAATTCATACTCTGTTACTCTTTAAACATGTTCACAGGGATTGCCAAGAGGATAGCAGCAGCGGGCTATGCGGTTTATGCCATGGATTATCCGGGTTTTGGTCTATCCGAAGGGCTGCATGGCTACATCCCCAACTTCGATGAAATGGTGGACCATGTCATTGAGCAATATGCGGTTATCAGAGGTGCGCTTCATCCTCTAACTGTCATTTCTTATTTCTTATGAGCTCTACCATTGGGAGCACACTAGAGTGAACCAAAACAAGAGAGAGAGAGGGGAGGGGGGGGGAGAGAGAGAGGTTAAAGAGACGAGCTTCTGCCCATGGTATAGATTTCTCCTTTGACTTGGATGTGTGAGGAGGCGTGCAATTCTCTTCTGGAAGGTTGGATGGGTCCCTCTTGGTTTGCTTCTATTAGAGAATAGTCCCGTATTGGAAATGGGCTAAAAATATAATGTGATTATAATTGTGGTGTCCTCTCCACTCAACACCTTAAGGTTTTGAGTTGGATGACTCAATCTAATAAAATTTAACATGGTATCAGAGTCCATGGTTAAGATCTGCGCCGCGCACCCCGTGTTTGTCATAGTCCACGTGATAGAGCCTAAAATCGGCCTGCACGTGAGGGGGCATGTTAGAGAATAGTCCCGTGTTGGAAATGGGCTAAAAATATAATGTGATTATAATTGTGGTGCCCTCTCCACTCAACACATTAAGTTTTGAGTTGGATGGCTCAATCCAATAAAATTTAACAGCTTCAACATTGAGATGGGAGGGTGTCTTGATTTTTATTTATTTATTATATAAAAGCCTTGTTGCTATCATTGTATGAGTTTCATGCCATAGATGCTTACTACTGAAAGTCATTCTTGCAATATGACTTATGACTATTTCTCGATTTGTGCGTCATCCTCTCTATTTCTGGTGTGGGAGAGCGGGCCATGTTTCCAAGCTCTGTCCTTTGCCGCTCATGGGGAGGAGGCTTGTGTGTCAGGAGATGAGGCTGGTCGCCGGCGTTTCGTCATAGAGGCTCGTCGTGGCTCTCCCGCAGGAGGTGCAGCGTATAGCTCTCCGACAGGATTTGTAGAGGCGAGATCCCCTTCTGGTAGGTTTTGTGAAGGAGAGGCTCCTTTGGGTGGAGCGATGTGTGTGGGTGGCTCTCGTGGAGGGGAGGTTGACGGAGGAAGGGGTGAGGTAGTTGTTGGAGGTAGGGGGCGCAAGGGAGGTAGGGTGAGCAGTCTCTTCTGTGTTTCGAGGGGGAGTCTTGGCCGTCGGTCCGTCGTTGGTGTCCACGGAAGTTGCTGTGACCGCGAGCTTCCTTCTCAAGGATGGAGCTTGCCTCTAGGTGGCTAAGTGGTCTGCCAGGAAAGGCTTATATCCTGACCCCGTGGGTGCCGGTGTTGCATTCGTCTGGTCAGCCTCCTTTTGGTGCTCTGTGATGAAGTAGGTGTCTCTCTCGTCGTCTGGAAGTTTGATGGGTGAAGTCGAACTCGGTCAAGGTGTGGCCGGAGGGGGAACTGTTAGTGGTCGAGGCAGTGGGCCTGTGGAGCGGAGGCCATCTTGGCAGTGGTCGAGGTTGAGATTGGCGTCAATTGGTTCCTGATTCACGTACACTGCATTCCGAAGGCGTCATCTTGGCCGGTGTTTTAGGGGCGGCAACTGACGGCAGACTAGGGAGGTGGGCGCTCAGGGGGCTGGCTAGGGTAACCCTCCCTCCAGCCGGAGGTAGGAGATAGAGTTTGCAGGTGTTTCGAATTCCGTTCGCACCCAGCCTTCGTTATAGAATCGACCGGCTCAGGTTGTTGGATCGGCCTAGTGGGCGGGACAGGGGGGCGGCCCATCATATGTCGAATCTGGGACCCGGGTCCGTCTATGTTGCCTGAGACTTACCCGAGTCCAGAATGACGGGGCTTATCTGGTTGTCGGGACCCAATACAACTCTTCTTCCTCGCCCGCTCTCTCCTCCAGTGCATCAGCATTCTCAGCACAAGTAGAGTGCGGCGACGGACCGTCCGATGGCAGTAGCGGATGCCTTTGGAGATTCAGGGCCTCCGCCTCCAGCGCCCTTGGTGGCAGTTGCCCTGGACTTGGCTAGTCCGCAGTTGGGGACTGCGGCTGGAGTTGCGAAGGGTCTAGGGTCAGGGCATATGAGAGCTTCATCGTCGTCCTCGGCTCCGGGTTTTCTACAGGCAGTCACCGGGAGCAGGTCGTCTATGTTGGAGTGTGCGGACAGTGTTGGTGTCGTGGAGGGAATGCCTCCCTTCTCCTTGTGGCCGGCCCTGAACCTGCTTAGCAGAGTGCTGGTAGCGGTCAGGCAGGGAGAGGAGGGCGTGGCTGCACTAGTCCTGCCTAGAGCCCAGGTCCCCCTCTCCCAGCCTCGTCAATGGGCCCTGCTTCGTTTGCCTATCAGGCACATTTGCGGCTGCTGTCTGGCTCCCCAGTGGAAGGCTTGTTTGAGGAAGAGGTTGAAGCGGCGCAATCCGGCCTCGTTAGCGGCTCCTTTCCCTGGAAATCCAACGGATCGCACGGAGCAGCTGAGCATCCTTTACGACTTTGCTAGTGAGCCGCAGAGGTTTGAAGCATAACGGTCTGACGGAGGTGGCAACAACGGTGGATGCGAGGGGGATGGACGTGGGAAGAGAGATAGTGGCAGTGGGGAGGGAGAGGAAGTACTGCAGGAGCTATCTTCCCTCTCCTTCCTAATCGAAGAGCACCTCTGGCATGCACCTTTACTTTGTCTTCCGACGTTGGACCCTCCAACCAGTGGTCTTGCGGATGGGGATCTCGTAGTGGAGGCGGAGGCGGCCGTCGAACTTTTGGAAGGATCTGGCCAGTAGGAGGTCTTAGCCCTGCCTCCCCCACCCAGGGAGTCGAAAGACTTGCGTGCGGCGTTGGAGCTAGTCGAGGAAGCCTATCAAGGGGAGGGGCCAGCAAAGGTGGAGAACGGGAGTCTCAGTAAGGAGGGGGTCAAAGATATTTTAGCAAAGATGGAGAACTATATGGAGACTCAGGCGAGTGAAATTGTTAGGCTGATTGGTGTATCTGATGCAGGCGTGGATAAAGGCTTGAGGTCCACTTTATGCTTGATCAAATGGAGATGACTGACGGATATAGCTAGGAAAGCGAAGGCTGAAGCTACCAGTAGGAAAGGAGGGATGGAGCAGGCCGAGGAGTAAGTGAAGGGTCGAGGAGGGTGTTTTGTTTTATTTTGGGGCGCTTGCACTTCCACTTCTCTGTTGTTTGGGAGCGGTCTGGTTGGATGGGCAGAGTTGGTAGGTGCTGGGCCTTTTGGATCCTCTTGTGCTTAGTTGGGGATAGAGCTTAGCGGGTTGGTGTTTGTTTGCTTCTTTTTTTGCTACCAAGGCAGAGAGTTGTCTACCGATTTTTGAATCTGGGAGTCGTGTGAGAGCACTCCCTCTTTACTTGTATATATTTTTCTCTTTTATATTACCAGTGGTACTACCCATGTTAAAAAAAAAAGACTTTTATCTATTTTATCTCTTCAGATGTGGAAGGGTCTCATTTCACACACTAGCATCTATTGCTTCATTTTAAAGTTTTCAACTTCTGAATGCATAGAAAACTTGAAATTTCAGCTGTCACTCATACCTGATCTGTACCAGGATGTTTTGAGTTGACTAAGACAGAAGTGGCTCACTCAGATAGATTGAGTAGGCCGGAATTGAGTTGAGTTTGTGTGATGCTGTACATGTTAGTTTGAGTTGTCTAGTCCCCTCAAGTTGTCTCAAATTGTTGGTCATTAGTTCGTGGGCCTTGTTGACAAGTTGGACCATGCAGGCTCATTGAGTAAGAATAAGTGGATCCATATGACTCAGAGTTCCAAGGAAACAGTGTGAGTTTTTTTTTTGGTCTGAATATGAAAAGAGAGATCCCACAAACCCAGGATTGAGCCCCGCATCACTGGTACCGTAAGTCATGGGCCAGCCAAACATCACTCTAGGGCAGTGGGCTCCCCACCAGCTTGTCAAATCACGTGGGTCACATACAGACCTGGAGTGATGCCTTCCCTGCATTTGTGTTTGTGGTGGGAGTCGATACCGAGACCTCATGGTTACCCACGAGCCCCTTATCCAACTCTCCGACCCCCGGTGGACCTAGGAACCCATGTGATATGATTCTGAGTCAGTAAACCCTGTGACACATACAAGAATAGCCTAAAGCTTGACTTCTGTATAAAATGCATATATTCTGTGACATTCATTCTTAATATATTTTGTGATGATAATAAAGAAAAACTTTTATCATATCATGAATCACGGCAATTACATCTTTCAGATGAGTAATGATCAATAATGTTTCAACTTGAATCATGCAGCAATGAATGATATACGTGGCTTACCCCACTTCCTGCTGGGACAGTCAATGGGAGGAGCTGTTGCCCTAAAGGTCCATTTGAAACAACCAAAAGAATGGGATGGAATAATCCTGGTTGCACCAATGTGTAAAGTAAGCTGCCTAATGTATCATTAGATCCCTGACTGATAATTCTGTTGCATCAATCTTTGAGCAATTTACTATGCAGCATCATTTAGTTGTTCCTGATGATTTGTCATTGAATTGCATTTATTCCTTTAGAGTGCTTTCTAGATGTGACTACCTAGGGGGAGTCATTTTCTCATGTCAGTTGATTTCTTTCAGCGGAAATCAATTTCTCAATGCGTGTTTGACATGTGAATGTACACATATCTGCTTTTTCACTTGTTAAGGAGTTTCTGCCCCAAAAGATAAATCCATAAGGGCACTTAATGGTAGGTATATCATGTGTCTTTGGCAAGCTGTTCCTCTTCAAAAAAGTGTTCCTCAAGAAAACATTCTAAGCCAAAGCTTATCATTTGGCTGAGGGTCATGCTGTCATGCTGGATGCTGATTTTTTTTTGAAAGTAAAATTTTTTTGAAAGTAAAAAAATGGTACTTTAACAATATGAAGGCTTAAAGGATGGTAATTTTCTGATAACCCTTTAGCTTCTAGCACATCTCAGTCTTATGTTTCTCTTTGACGTAATTTACTAGAGTGCCATGATGAGGAAATAATTTCCTCCTCTAAAATGCCAACTTCTGTCTTAACGCTTCAACATCCCCCTCCAGTTGTAGATAGGAGAATAATGATCTGAAAAGTGCTGTGAGCAAACATGAAGCAGACATGGTGACAGATTAAATATAAAAGAATGCGCAAGTATAAACCTTAGTCATGACCAAGCACAGATACTTCTGGATCACAGTTTCAGGATTAATTTGCCTTGCCCCACCAACCAAGTTTGCTGGTTCTGCTTATCATAGTTTTTACTGAAACCGTGTCCTTGTCAACTTCATCTAAACATCTGCAAAGTACCATATGTAAAACAAATTCTAACAAGCCCCTGTGGGGGCTTGGATAAAATGGTCGAAGAATTGGAGAAGAGTGTGTGTGTGTGAGAGAGAGAGAGAGAGAGGCCCTTTCGCAGCCCCCTGTGGGGGATCAGACAGACACAGAGAGGTGGGAGAGATAAGGAAACGAGAGGTGAGAGAGACTGTGTAAGAGAGTGAGAGACAGAGGAGGGGGGGTGCAGCCCCCTGTTGGGCCTCAGACTACGAGAGAGAGAGAGAGAGAGGACTGGCCTGTGGCGGGCTCAGACAAAGACAGGGGGCGAGACAGAGAGAGACTGTGAGAGTGAGGATAGGGGCACCATTGGCCCCTCTGCAGCTCCCTGTGAGGACTTGGAGCCTCAGAGAGAGAGAGAGAGGATGCGAATGCTGCAGATGATGGCCTAGCAGATGAGAGCATATGACCAAGGATGATGGACTGGCGGTGGAGGGCAGTAGAAGATGGTGGCCATGTAGTGGAGGACGGTGGCTGTGCAAAACCCTAGATCAGGGGAATGGGGGAGGCAAGAGGGATTGGGGGTATGGGGGGTCGAGATTGGGGTTTGGGGGGCTCAAGGGTTTGAGTACAGGATCTGTTTTGTATGGATCCAAATTGGGTGTTTGGGCTGTTCACAAGCTAGGTGGGCTCAAAGTGACTAAGCGGGCCGCCTTGCTTGCCTGGCTCACCTAGGCGACCATTTGGGTTGCCTTTTCGACCCAAAAGAAGGCAGGTTGGTGCCTTGGGTTGCCAACAGTGCCATCCCACCTAGTGACACAGAGCGCCCGCCTTGACAACAATGGCTTGTGCACCCCATTACCCTCTAGTCCATGGCAAGTTGTAAGATTATTCTGCAGAACTCAATATCCATTTTGTGATATAATAATAATAATAATCTTTTTCCATGATAATTCTCATAACATTAGAGTGCGAAGACGTAGCAGTGGGAAACACTTAATATATAGGCTAATAATTGGGAGTATAGGAGATAACCCAAAACTTTTATTACTAAATGATTACATCCTTCACTCATTCATACAACATAATTTGTTCATGACTTCCAACTTCAAGTTCAAATACAACCTTTATTCTCAATTACACAAATGATAGTGGAAAGTACATGCTCACACTAAATCACTTGTCAAACATCTTCATAAGAGCTTGGCCGCTCAACATCCCTTGTTCTTGAGCACGTCCAAATCAATCTTCAAAATTGCAGTTCTCCCACTGAACCAAGAACCTGTGATGGTAGGTCATGAGTCTCAAGAGTAATGGAGACTCAATAGGCAGTTCACACTCTTATCCTGTTAGGAACTTGCTAAAAGTACGTGCCAAATTAAAAAGTAATATATATTTATTTGAAGGGAGTACTTATCAAACTCAAAACTTATCATATGCAACAAAACAGGCATATCATAGTCGTATTTCAAATGTCTAAGGAACACGCACCTTCCATGACTGAGTTTTCTCTGTCTTGTCTTCTTAACTGTTAGCTTTGTAGGGTCCTTTGGTGAATTCAGGTTGTTGTCTGCGATGAGTAGACGTGCTTGTAAGGGCTTGTAAGGTTCTTCCACAAGTTCAACCCCCACCACCTCTTAGCTTTGTGGGGTCCTTTGGTGAATTCAGGTTGTGGTCTGCGATGAGTAGACATGCTTGTAAGGGCTTGTAAGGTTCTTCCACAAGTTCAACCCCCACCTTCTCTCTCTCTCTCTCTCTCTCGTCTTCTTAACTGTTAGCTTTGTAGGGTCCTTTGTGAATTCAGGATGTTATCTGCGATGAGTAGACGTGCTTGTAAGGGCTTGTATGCCCACTTCCTCTCTCTCTCTCTCTCTCTCTCAAGTCTCAATGGCCATGCGATTGTGGATCAATTACTTTGCTGAATGGTTCTTATGAAACTATTAGTCAAAGTGTTATCTACATGGGGAGGGAGGGTAATTGGAAAAATTCCCAAAGAAAGTCTGACCTAAGGATTCATTTTTATGGCACATAAAGTATTGTTCTCCACTAAAAAAGGAAAAGATGGCTTTAGCTTGCAAATCGGACTTAATAAGGCCTATGAGAGTATCTTGGTAGTGTCTTTGGAGCATTATGCTCAATCATATTTCTCAGAATAATGGCTAAATTTCTATGTTATTGAAAGTGAATGGAGCAATAGCCTATGACTTGGGATTGAGGCAAATGACAAGTTGCCTTGTCAGCTCTATTTGGCTGAGGTGAATGCCTTAATTGCTTATCACCTTGGCCTACCTCAGGTCCTCAACGGCCTGAAAGCAATTGGGTCGAGTCAGGTGAAAAGACTCCAGTCGAAAATCCCACAATGTGACACTAATTTTTGCCTTGATCCTACCTTGGCCATGACGAACAGAGTCCAAGTAAGATTCTCCACCAGCAATGCTCTCTCTCTCTCTCTCTCCACTTCCGCGGCTGAGCTTTCTTTTTATCTTGTCTTCTTCACCGGTAGCTTTGTAGGATCCTCTGGTAAGGTCCTTCTACAAGCTGAACCCTCACCTCTCTCTCTCTCTCTCTCATATGGTTGAGCATTTTGCTCTTTTTGTTCTCCATTGGCAACCTGTAGGCAAGCTTGACCCTCTGAGTTTTTCCTCCCTTTCCCATTCCTTCTGCATTATTTGCTGTTATTGATCCTATTGCATGTGGATGTGTGAATTTGGTAATTGCATCTTCTTTGCTTACATTGGATATATTACGTGTACTCAGTCATTCATTTCGTTGTGGGATTATTTGGCACATTTACATGTATGAATTTGGTGAATTTGCTAGTGTTTTTGTGTATGTGTGATATTTAATATTATCTTATCATCTCTGAATTTTTGACTGTTTTCTTGAAGGTTGCCACCAAGGCATTTGAGGCTAAGGTGACCCCTTGGTTGCCTTGGTTGGCTCATGCCTTTGACTACATGGCTAATTTTGCTAATATATACTAAAAGTTTAGTAGGTGAACTTTTCTTCTGTGAGAACTTGCATTTCCCTTTGTAGTGATCCACTGTTTTTTATACGTGATTTTAATTAAATGAGTTATGCTTGAATCCAGAAGTCATTTCAACAGTTGATCTGAGTTTGTAGCTAGTTGTTAAACAGTTATTATGTTACTGAATTTACCAGATTGCAGAAGATGTAACACCTTCCAGACCAGTATTGATGTCCTTAACTATCCTATCCAGTCTTCTACCACAAGCAAAGCTATTCCCTACGAAAGATCTAGCTGAGCTGGCATTCAGGGATCCTGAGAAGAGAAAAATGGTTTGTCATCCGTTTCCTTTGACACTTCATAGTTGAAATCCTTGATGGGAACTTGTCTATTATCATCAAAAGTACGGTTTGTGTGCTGATCACTAGGATGGATCCTTACGTATTAGAACTTGGGTACAATTACTCATAATGGTTATAAATGTCTTTTATCATATGGTTATCACCATGGTTTTGTGTGAGACATAATTCTTGTTCATATGACAGTTATTCATGCATATGCAGAATTTTGATTTTGAACTTTATAGTTAAAAAATTACATATTGAGTACAATGTATTCTATATTTTTCTTTGGTCTCAAGAAGGAAACATGAAAGAATGCTATTATCTTCTGTTTTCCAATCCATAGGTACAAGTATTTGCTTGGTCACAGTGATCCCAATTCTAGTCCACTCATTCTTTTGTCTTCTTGTCCGTTGCATCATCTTTTTTAATTATGTATGTTATGCCTATTACGCCTGCCACCCTGGTCAAATATTAACGTAGAAAAAATAAACTAATGCAGAAGCAAACGATGGACGGACTTGCATGTCACACATTGTGGAGAAATTGACAATCCATCACACACCATTTGTGCCATCATTAAACATAAATTTTCATTTAAAACCCCAAGTCACAAGTGCATTTATTACATGCCAAGAATTCAAACACCCTAATTACAAAAAAACTTACAACTTGTTACAACATACTTCCCAAGCACTTAGCCACTTGAACTAAGCAACTAAATTTGTAAACACTGAATCCATCATCTTCTCTTCTAGCCGCAACCTTCAAGCCTCAAAAGACTGATCTCCTGAAATAGTAGATTTGAGTCTCCAAAATTTTAGAGTCAAAAGGCTTCCTATTTACAATTATTAGGCCAAACATTGGAAGCATAGACCCATACTGAATTAAATCATATTTACAAATACTCATAACATGCTGAACTGGAAATTAACAACTAATTCTTCAGAGCAGACCTTCATAAACAAAATCTAAGACTAATTACAAAACAAAACTGTCATTCAATGAAATTTTATGGAAAATCATTCATTCTGATTCTTATGCATATCAAATCATTTATCTCTTATGTACTGAAACATACATAGATTTATTACAAAAAATCATGACAAGCATTCTACTATTTTGGTCAGAACAAGGATATGCATATGTCAAACAAATTACATGCATAATACAGGCAGAATCTATGCTCCTAGAGAGCTAAAGGCCTTGATCAACTATGCAAGATTGAGGGTCTCTACCCCTCGGGATTATAAAACAGAACCTTGGCTTCTGAAAATTTTACCTGTTGCCCATGGGGCTTACATGATACTAGGGCATGTAGTACCACATGTACATATTTACGTATGCTGTGCATTCTCAGTTACTCTCAGGGCCGCAAGGTGCTTGGGCATGAAGAACCAACCATAATAATACGCTGCTATGCTGATCCCTTCAGCTTTCCCCTCATGTTATTGTCCATCGCTTCTTATACTTCATATTTGATGATTTAAAGCATATAAATCTGAAATCACATTCTTATCATAATTACCATGTTTAGAGGTATACATTTTTTGTGTATAATCACTGATGTTACCATAATTTATTAATTCATACAAATTCTTAGAATTATGCAAAATCAGTTTACAAGTATTCTCAGAACATATCTTCACTTAAAGGCTTAATAACATAGATTAATTAACAACATAATCATAATTTTCTAAGCAAAATCTTACAAACTTTAGAGTATTCGGATCCATATGAAACGTCGAGAATCTATATTAATACCTTTGATGCATAGACTAGTGAGACTCTAAACGTGAACAAACTCATTGATAAGGATTGATATACCCAACCGTGCTGAGAGTCTAAACATCGACAAACTAACTCACAAGAATTGATGTACCCAACTGTTCAAAGTTTACTAGAAACTGTCCATAGGTGAAACCCAGGTGTTGATAGTTGACCATTGATGGTTGACGGTCCTGAAGAAACTGGAAAAGATGTTATTCTGGGAAAGTAAGGTTGTCAACAGTTCTGAAGAGAAACTGGAAAGCAATCAGTCTAGATTCCTTAGGCTGTCGGCAGTTCACCCAGGTGTCGATAGTTGATCAGTGATGTTCAACAGGTTCGAAGAAATTGGAAAAGATGTCATTCTAGAAAATTTAGGCTGTCGACAGTTCTAAAGAGAAACTAGAAACCAAGTGGTCTGGATTTCTTAGGCTATTGACAGTCCTTAGTGACCTGTCGACAGTTTTAACTCATAAAAATGGCCCATTGCGCTCTATTTGTTGGCAACCACTGTCAACTGTTGACAGTTGCTACCCAGTTCTGGATTTTCAACATGACAATCCATCAAATTCACCACAAGTTGGCGTGGGACAGCTGAGTTCATGATTTTTTTTGGCTTATATTTTTTGTTTCTGTTTGTTTCTTTTCTTTTTTTCAAGGAATATTTTCTGTTTTTTTTTCTGTTCCTCTCTTTTTTTCTGCCTGTTTTTTTGCTTGTTTTACTCTGTTACAGTACCAAAGAGAAGAATGAGAGAGAGAGAGAGAGAGAGAGAGAGAGAGAGAGAGAGAGAGAGATGGGAAGCTGGTGAGTGTGAACAGCGTGACCGGCTAGGAGAAAGTCAAGCAGGCCAGCGGTGGTGGGAGTCCGTGAGGTGGAAGCTGGCGGCCGGTGCAGCGAGGCGCTGGACGGGAGGAAGGAGAAGGAAGAGGGGCCAGCCTCTGGAACAGTAGGGTGGGGCTGGTTGTCTGCCGCTGTGGAGAGAGGGAGGCCTGGTGGCAGCGAATGGATGGCGGTGGCAGGTAGTAGACGGCAGCGGTGGGTGCAGTGCTGCTGGCGGAGATGAGCGTTGCTGGCATCGGCGGAGCTGCTGCGGTAGCTGGGGGTGGACGTGGCCAGGCGGCGGGGTGCTGCGCTGCAAGAAAGGCCGCCCGTTGCTGGTGCTGGCAGAGGTTATCGGCGCGAGCAGTGTTTATTGGCAGAGGGTCTCTTTGTTGTCTCAGGTGACAGAGAAAGAGGAAGAAGGGGTGGGGGGTGGGGTGTTGACAGAGAGGGGGGGGGGGCCTTGGGGAGTTGCGGCGGGCCCTGTTCAAGTGCAGAAATGGAGGGGGAAGGCCAGACCCAGCACAGGGGATGTCGGGGATGGCGTGGCGCGGCGTGGTAGGGTGGAGGACGGAGGGTGGGGGAGCGAGACGAGCTTGAAGGGGAAGAGGAAGAATGCGTGGTGGCAGCAGTGAGGGCTGCATCCAGCACTGGTAGGGGTGACGCCGGGGACGACCGGCGGTGGCAGGCAGGCGTGGCCAGGTCTGGTGTAGCAGCATGCTGGAGCCGGGAGGCAAGGCGGTGGCGGAGGAGGACGCGTGAGATGCCGCGCAAAGGGGGTGCCGTGGCGGTGGTGATGGTGGGCTCTGTGGGCCGGCTCGCACTGCTGGGTTGGCCGGCAGCGCTGCAGCTGAAGGAGAGGTGGATTGGGGGGGCTGGGGTTTGCAGGGAAGAAAGGAGGAGGAAGAGTGTGAAGGAGGGGGAGGGGGATGCGGGAGGCAGGGAAGGAGGAAAAAGGCTGGGGGGTTGTTGTGATGGCTGGTGACGGTGGTCGGTGGTGGTGGGTAGCGTCGGTGGTGGTGGTAAGGGTGGTCGGGAGCGGTGAGGCTTTACGCTCGGACCTTGCGTCCTCTCCCTTGGGGCCTCTCACCCACCTCCATCGGAGGGCAAGAGCTCTCACTGCTTACAAACAAGGGTTCTTTTCCTTTCAATTCTTCATTGATCCAAAATGAGAGCATATAAGCCATTTTAAAGGGTGGGAGAAGGGGATTTAGGGGCTTAAGGCACCCTAGGGAGGGGCAAGAGATCCACTATATTCCTAGGAAATATAAGCAATCACCATCTATTGTCCTAGGAAATGCAAAAGATTTTTTATCCTACAAAAGATCCTACCTAGGGAACATAACCTACTTTAATGACACATGCCTGACATAAGAAAAATAAAAGACTAATAAAAGACTACAAATATTAAATAACAAGGATCTTCTGCAGTTGGGTTGGAGTCTTAACAGCATCGTCTTATTTGCACCCGGTCAGATTTTTGAGTTGGCCCGATATCCTCACCAAATCTCCCTTGTTTTGAAAAGATTCGTCCTCGAATCTTAAAGTGTTGAAGTACGACAAGGGCGATTACAGGAGGATAGGTTGAGAACTCAAAATAGATGATCATATGTAGATTGTCAGGTTGCGCTCCTCATATGCTTTGCTAAAGTCGTGCCACACAATGTCAATATGGAACGGTTCCCGAAGCAACATATGGTCAGGTGAAGCAATTGATGGAACAACCTCAAACACTGTGTCGTCAATCAAGTCTAACTCGGAAGCAATAAACAGATCATGATCCCAGACATCACTAGAGATGTTGGACTGCTTAATTTTTGGTGGCAAATTCTTTTTGTTAGAGTATGTTAGTCATATATTAGTCCTACATGATATGTTACCCTTGTACTCTCAATATAAGGAGCATTGCTCCTTGGAATAAGAAATACATCCACGAGCTCTCTCTTCTAACATGGTATCAGAGCGGGTTTGACCCTCCGCAGCCCCCCCTTTTCTCCTTCTCTTCCGCGGGTTTGACCCTCCGCAACCCCCCCCTTTCTCCTTCTCTTCCGTCGTCTTCCACCTCCCGCTCCATCCCGCGGACGCGGGTCACCTCACGTGCACATAGATGGCAGTTTCGGCCGAAACCGATACGTTTCGGCCGAAACGTATCGGTTTCGGCCATAACCGATCCGAAACACACATTAAACACTGTAGCAATCCGAAACTAAAGGGGGTATCGGTTTCGGGCGAAACCGATACGAGTTTCGCCCGAAACCAAACGGTTTCGGCCCGAAACCGTTTGGTTTCGGCCGAAACTAGTGACTTTATGGCCAATGTTGGCCCCCGAAACCCCATAACCCATAGGTTTCGGCCGAAACCTTCCCCCCCTGGTGTGACAGTCGCTGCCGGTGTCTGCCGCTGCCGCTGCTGCTGCTGCCGCTGCCGCTGCTGCCGCTGCCGCGCCTGTGCTGCTGCCGCTGCTGCCGCTGCTGCCGCTGCCTGCTGCTGCTGACGTGCAGGCGTCCGCGGGCCTCCGCCTGCCGCGGACGCGGGGCGCCCAACCTCGCCTGGGTAGCTCGAGGAAACGCGGACGCAGAGCTCGCAGGCCGCGGACGCGGGTCTCCCCACGCGCAGCCTCCGCCTGTCGCGGACGCGGGGCGCTCAACCCCGCCTGGGCGGCTCGAGGAAGCGCGGACGCGGAGCGCGCCGGGCCCCTCCGCCTGCCCGAACGCAGGTCTCCCCACGCGCGGACCTCCACCTCCGGCAGACGCAGGGCTCCGCCTCCCGCCCCACGCGTGGGCGTCCCCCTCCCGCAGACGCGCAGACGCGCAGACGCAGGGCTCCCACGCTGGCGTAGGCTGCTCGATCTCGTAGGGCCTCCGACTCTAACCCATGCGGATGTTCACCGCTCTGCTTCCCTGCGTCGTGGGCTTGCGGGAACTAGCGTCAGAATAGTCGGTGACTTTCCTCTCCGCCATGATCCTATAGAAAGTGCTCTCTTATTCTCAGATGTCTGGTAGAATTATCTTTATGTGTTGATCTTCCGTCGGACGCTCGTTCTTGCTCTTGGCCGCTGCGATGGCTTCCTCATCCTCGCCTTCCGACATCCGCACGACCAATTCTGCTCTTGGGATGACTGTTAAGTTGAACGGTTCCAATTATCTCCTTTGGTCACGTGCTTTCCGTTTTTTGTGTGGATCATAACGGAAGCTCTCTCACTTAGATTCTCCTCCTGTCGACAAGAAGGATGAACCGAAGTTCGCAGCATGGCAATCAGATGATTATTTTGTCATGACACTTCTTATCAATAGCATGGAGCCTCAAGTCAGTTCAAATGTGGTCTTTCTTGGTACTGCCAAAGAAATGTAGGATGCTCTGAAAGAGATGTACTCAGATGACAAGAATGTTTCGCGCATTTATTCTTTATATGAAGAAATCTTTTCTCTCAAGCAAGATGGAAAATCTATTCATGAATATTTTGCTGCTCTGAAAGGCAAGTGGGATGAGTTACAGGTGTACCATCCTTTGACAGCGGATATTACTGTCCTCAAAACAGCGGGAGGAGTTCTTGGTTGCAAAATTTTTATCTGGCCTAGATGATTCACTCAGCCATGTTCGCTCTCATTTGCTTTCGGACGACGTGGTTCCTTCTCTGGCAAATGCTATGTCGCGTGTTCTTCGGGTCAGCTCCTCCAACTCTAATGCTGATGCTTCTCCTATTGTTGGTCCGATGGAACATTCAGCACATGCAGTAGGACGGGGTCGTGGTCGTGGCCGCAACTCCTTCCCTCCGTGTCGTCACTGTGGTCGTCAGAATCATGCTTCTGAATGTTGTTGGCAGAAATTTGGTCGTCCGGACAATGCCAAAGTGGTTGCTATCACTTCCGCTGCAGACACTCCTGCTGATAACCCTTCTGTGGTGCTACCAGAACCCTCATCAGAGGCGACCATCACTTTATCCAAGATTGACTACGAGCGCCTTCTTCAGCAACATTCGTTTCATGCGGTTCCCTCCACTTCAGGTAGTGCGTCTGCTGTTTCTCATGGTTCATCATGGATCATTGACTCTGGGGCCTCTAGCCATATGTCAGGTAATAGATCATTTTTTTTCTCCTTACGTCTTTTGTCTTCCTTGCCACCTGTTTCTGTTGCTGACGGCTCACCGTCCCCTGTTCATGGGATTGGCACTGTTCGTATATCTCCATCTCTCACCCTCTCAAATGTTCTATATGTTCCCCAGTTTCCAGTAAATCTTCTTTCTACAAGTTGTCTTGTTCGTGATTATAATTGTTCAATCACCTTCTTTCCCTCCTATTGTGTTTTTCAGGATCTCCGAACGAAGGCGACGATTGGTGGCGGGTGTGAGACTGGTGGCCTCTACTATCTGACAGATCAACCGTCTGGCACTCCTTCGGCTCTTGGCGTAGGTTCTCCGTACCACTGGCATTGTCGTCTTGGGCATCTTGGCACCCTCAAAGCTCCGTTCTTTTGTTCATGTTCCTGCTAGTCTGTCTCAGTTTCAGTGTGATGCTTGTGAGCTTGGCAAGCATCATAGGGTGTCTTTCCCTTCTCGTAAAAATAAACGGAGCATTTCACCATTTCATTTGGTCCACAGTGACGTTTGGGGTCTTAGTCCAGTTGCTACGTCTCTAGGTTTTCGATATTTTGTTACTTTCATTGTTGACCACTCTCGGATGACTTGGGTTTATCTTCTGAAGAGTCGGTCACAGGTCTTGGATGTCTTTAAACAATTTTATCAGGAAATAAAAACACAATTTTCCATTTCAATCAAGGTTCTTCGCTCTGATAATGCAAAAGAATACATGTCTTCTTCATTCAATGAGTTCTGTGTTGCTCATGGTATTCTCCACCAAACTTCCTGTGTCTACACCTCTCAACAGAATGGAGTGGCTGAACGTAAAAATCGCCATCTCCTTGCTGTTGCTCGGACACTCATGTTTCACATGAATGTTCCAAAACACTTTTGGGGTGACGCTGTTCTTACTGCCTGTTATCTCATTAATTGGGTTCCCTCCTCACTACTCTCTGGCGACAGTCCGTTTTCGTGTCTGTATCCCTCCATTGAACCCTTTCCTCTACCTCCTCAGATTTTTGGGTGTCTTTGTTTTGTGCATGCTCTGGGACCAGGTCACGATAAGCTATCTACTCGCGCCATTCGCTGCGTTTTTCTCGGGTATTCGCGCACTCAAAAAGGCTATCGCTGTTTTGACCCGGTATCACGGCGTTGTTTTGTCACTGCTGATGTCACCTTCTTTGAAACCACATTTTATTTTTTGTCGTCTCCCGTGTCATTAGCACCTCCATTATTGCCACTTCCTCCTTTGCCTCCTCCACCGGATGACTCAGGACAGAGTGACGAATTTATGCCTATTATGACGGACCCTACTCCAAAACCATTGCAAGTGTACCAACGGCGAAAAGTCCTAGAGGCACCGACTTCACTGCCACCGCCAGCGCCCTCGGTCGAAGATCTGGCTCCTATTCCTCCTCCTCAGGATATATCTTTGGATCTTCCAATTGCTCTTAGGAAAGGTAAACGTACTGCCCCGTCACTTTCTATGTCTGATCCTGACTTTCATTGGCCGTCCATTTCTAAAGAGGCTCGTCGTCCTAGCCCTCATTTGATTGCTCAGTTTGTATCTTATAAACATCTCAACCCGTCTTTTCGGGCTTTTGCATTCTCTCTTTCCTCGAATGCCATTCCTTCCTCCTATCAGGATGCACTTGCACACCCTAAGTGGAAAGCTGCTATGGATGAATAGCTGTCTACCTTATTGTCTCGTGGCACTTGGGAACTTGTTGATCGTCCTCCTGGTGTGGTTCCTGTAGCCTGCAAATGGGTTTTTACTCTGAAGTATCTTCCAGATGGCACTATTGATCGATACAAGGCTCGTCTTGTTGCCAAAGGTTTCACCCAGACATATGGCATTGATTACCTTGAGACTTTCTCTCCAGTGGCGCGTATTAGTTCTGTGCGAGTTCTTTTCTCTCTGGTCGCCAATCTTGGTTGGCGAATGTTCCAGATGGATGTCAAAAATGCTTTCCTCTATGGTGACCTTCATGAGGAAGTTTACATGGAGCAACCTCCCGGGTATGTTGCTCAGGGGGAGATGACCGTTTGCAGACTCCGAAAAGTGCTTTATGGCCTCAAACAAAGTCCTCGAGCCTGGTTTGACAAATTTAGTCAGATAGCATCAGAGATTGGTCTTGTACGCAGCCAGGCTGACCATTCGGTATTCATCAAGAAAAGCTCTGCAGGTATTGTGATCCTTGCTGTCTATGTTGATGATATGATTCTGACAGGTAGTGATGAAAAAAGGGATTACAACTGTCAAAGAGCACCTACAGAAACAAGTCACAAAAGATTTGGGACGACCATGATACTTTCTCGGTATTGGAGTTGCATATAGCAAGGATGGAATCTCTCTTTCTCAAAGGAAATATGCACTAGATTTGCTCCAAGAAACGGGTCTGCTTGATTGCAAGCCAGTTGACACACCTATGATCACTCGGCATGAGTTTTGGGATCAGATCGGGGAGGACTTTCCTGATGTTGGTCGCTATCGGCGATTAGTTGGCAAACTCATATATTTGACTAATACTAGACCAGATATCAACTCTGCCATGGCTGGTCCCAAGTCCGGATGAGAAAAGAGGAGGGTTTGCGTTAGGTCGACAGCCAGCAGTAAAATTTTGTCACATCTCCAACATGAATTCTGATCCAAATACATTTTGTGCTAATGCTAGGGCGTTCCCCGTAAGCGACGCGTTACATCGGAACCCGGATGGAATGACAAGTGAGCAAGGGCTAGCTAGGGCATTCTCCGTAAGCGACGCGTTACATCGGAACCCGGATGGAATGACAAGTGAGCAAGGGCTAGCTAGGGCGTTCCCCGTAAGCGACGCGCCGCAATGGCGCCCGATTGCGGTGTCAAATAGGCAAGGGTTCTCGTGTGGGGTTGGACGCACACGGGTAATGAAGCAAGTCCAAAAACATAGGATCCGTCTAGCTACTTGGAATATAGGAACTTTAACGGGTAAAGGTTTAGAATTAGTTAAGTTAATGAAGGACAGGAGGGTTAACATAGCTTGCCTACAAGAAACTAGGTGGAAAGGACATAAAGCTAAAGACATTGATGGATATAAAATTTGGTATACGGGTAATAATAACTCTAGAAATGGTGTTGCTATAATAATAGATAAAAACTTAAAAGACAGAGTTGTGGAAGTAAATAGATTGGGGGATAGACTAATGGTAATTAAACTTATCTTAGGTGAGGATATTTTGAATATAATTAGTGCATATGCACCTCAAGTAGGATTAGAAGAGAGCATTAAAAAGTAATTTTGGGAGGCTATTGATAGTTTGATCCAAAATATCCCTAGTGAAGAGAGAATCTTTATTGGAGGGGATCTTAATGGTCATGTGGGTATAGATAATAGAGACTATGAGAGGATTCATGGAGGGCTTGGTTTTGGCAATAGAAATGATATGGGTAACACTATTCTTGATTTTGCTATGGCCTATGATCTAGCAATTATTAATACCTTCTTTAAGAAGCGGGACGAATACTTAATAACATACAAGAGTGGAACACATATAAGTCAAATTGACTATTTTCTCATTAGGAAGGTCGATAGAGTTTTATGTAAAGATTGCAAAGTTATTCCTGGTGAGAGTCTAGCCCCTCAACATAGGTTGTTAGTAATAGATGTCACTATCCCTAAATTCAAAAGAAAGATCATTATAAATAATTATTCCAAGATTAAATGGTGGAATTTAAAAGGTAAAAGTTTAGAAACTTTTAAAAATCATCTATTCAAAGAAAATATTTGGAATTTAGAACAAGAAACTAATGTAATGTGGAATAATGTTACAAATTGTATAACGAGGGTTGCAAAACAACTCTTAGGCGAATCTAAAGGTAAAAAGAATTTAGAAAAAGAGACTTGGTGGTGGAGTGAGGAAATCCAAAATACTATTAGAGTAAAAAAGGAATGCTTTAAAGTTTAGCAAACTAACAAAAATGCTCAAATCCTAGAAGCCTATAAAATCGCTAAAAAGAGAGTTAAGAAAATAGTTAGCGAAGCTAAATCAAAGGCATTTGAAGATTTATATAATAAATTAGGAACCCGAGAGGGTGAAAAGGACATATTTAAACTTGCTAAATTAAGAGAAAGGAAAACTAGAGATTTAGATCATGTTCGGTGCATTAAAGGTGAAGATCAAAGGGTTTTAACTAAGGATCTTGAGATTAAAGGGAGGTGGCATAGCTATTTTCAGAAGTTACTTAATGGAGATTCCGTCAATGATTTATCTTTAAAAGGTACCCAAGAGTCCACAATATTTGATAAATATCAATATTTCAGGCGTATTAAGATGTCAGAAGTGGAGGATGCTTTAAGGAAAATGAAAGTGGGCAAGGCTTTAGGACTAGATGGCTTACCTATTGAAGTATGGAAAGGCCTAGGAGATATTGGTATTCAGTGGCTAACTAAATTTTTTAATAAAATTTTAAAGGAACGGAGAATGCCAGAAGTTTGGAGAAAAAGTGTTGTAGTTCCTTTCTATAAAAACAAAGGAGATATTCAAAGTTGTAATAATTATCGTGGAATTAAGCTTATGAGTCATACTATGAAACTTTGGGAAAGAGTAATTGAAAAACGCCTCCGTTGTATGACTACTGTATCGAAAAATCAGTTTGGTTTTATGCCAAATAGATCTACTACAGAAGTTATTTTCTTACTACGGCAGCTAATGAAGAAGTATAGAGAGATGATAAAAGATTTGTATATAGTTTTTCTTGATTTAGAGAAGGCGTACGATCGAGTACCGAGAGAATTGATTTGGTGGACATTAAGAAAGAAAGGAATCTCTCAAGGATATGTTGATTTGATTAAGGATATGTACGGCGGTGCTATTACTAGTGTTCGAACTATTGCTGGGGAGACCTGTGAATTTCTCGTTTCTATAGGTTTGCATCAAGGTTCTGCACTAAGTCCGTATCTCTTTGCCTTAGTTATGGATGAAGTAACTAAACAATTGGATGAGGATATCCCTTGGTGTATGCTATTTGCAGACGATATTATTTTAATTGATGAGACTATTGATGCTCTAAATGCTAAGTTAGAGCGTTGGAGACTTGCCTTGGAGTCTAAAGGTTTTAAAATTAGTAGGAGTAAGTCAGAGTTTATGCACTGTAATTTTAGTAATGGGAGAGTGGTTCAGGAAGACATGGTTCTAATTGATGGACATAACATTCCGAAGAGTAGTAGCTTTCGATACTTAGGGTCTATCATACAAGAGAATGGGGAGATTTATGATGACGTTACACATAGGATTAAGGCATGCTAGTTAAGATGGAGAAGTGTATCAGGTGTCCTTTGTGATCGTCGTATGCCTGTGAAACTCAAAGGGAGGTTTTATAGAACGGCTGTGAGACCTACTTTATTATATGGTACCGAGTGTTGGGCAGTACGAAAGGAACACATCTACAAAATGTGTGTAGCAGAGATGAGGATGTTGAGATGGATGTGTGGCAAGACTAAGAAAGACAAGATTATGAATGAGCGCATCCGTAAGGACTTAGGGATAGCTCCAATTGATAGTAAAATGAGAGAAAATAGACTCAGGTGGTTTGGACATGTGTTTCGTCGCCCTAACTCAGTGCCGGTTAAAAGATGTGACCAAATCTTAGTGGATGCTAGTAAAAGAGCTCGAGGAAGGCCTAAAATGAGATGGTGCGATGTTATTAGGAAGGACATTAGTTCCTTGAGTTTAAATATGAATATTGCACTTGATAGAAATCTTTGGCGAAACAGGATTCATGTAGCCGACTCCAATTAATTGGGATAAGGCTCTGATGATGATGATGATGATGACTAGACCAGATATCACCTTTGCAGTTAGTCTTGTGAGTCAATTCATGCAAACCCCAAAACAATGTCACTGGGAGGCCGTTTTGAGAATTTTGAAGTATGTAAAAGGGGCACCTGGTAAGGGTCTATTATATAGACATCATGGTCATGTGAGTGTGGCAGCGTTTTCTGATGCAGACTATGCTAGATCTATTTCTGACATGAGATCTACAACAGGATATTGCTCTTATGTTGGTGGCAATCTTGTTTCTTAGCGAAGTAAAAAGCAAAGTGTGGTAGCCCGCTCAAGTGCTGAAGCTGAGTATCGAGTTATGGCACACACTGCTTGTGAAATACTGTGGCTACAATCTCTTCTTCGAGACCTTGGTTTTCCCTCTAATGAAACTATGATAATGCATTGTGACAATCAAGCTGCAATCTACATTGCTAGTAATCCTGTCTTCCATGAACGAACCAAACATATCGAGGTGGATTGTCATTTTGTTCGAGAAGCAGTGATGTCCAAGAAGATAGCCACACCTTTTACCTCATCAGCAGATCAACTGGCTGATTTGTTCACTAAGTCCCTGGGTTTCCCAAGGTTTACTACTTTATGTAACAAGCTGGGCCTCCTTGACATATATGCTCCAGCTTGAGGGGGAGTGTTAGAGTATGTTAGTCATATATTAGTCCTACATGATATGTTAATATAAGGAGCATTGCTCCCTGGAATAAGAAATACATCCACGAGCTCTCTCTTCTAACACTTTTCAGTTAGATGAGCTTGTACTATCCTTTCAACTACACAGAGCGTATGATAATAGGAATTTCAAAAGCGAAATACCATACCGTCCGTTCGCAAAAGATAATATTTTCCCGCAAGATATATGTCAACTCAACGCTTCCATCCACTCTCTGCCCATGCTAATATGCGAACCAAGGGGTCGAATCGTGCACCATACTCCATCGTAGTACGTGACAGCCTTAGGTATGAGGTTGCCAATAGTTGGCCAGGAAAATTCCACAAAAACTTGCTCTCCACAAATGATAATTTCTCTCGTTGTTGAGAGAGAATCCACAATAGTATGGGAGATATAATTTCATGACTGCCCTTCATCGAAAAACATCGTAGTAGGCTCGTTGTTTGGCAGAAGTACTTTATAGCTGAAGAACATTGCTGGTAGGATTTTACCTAGGACCCCGATTTGATAGAACAAATTGGTTCCCTAAACTTTGATATCAAATTTGGCATGGGATAGTTGAGTTCGTGATTTTTTTCTTTTTTTCTATACTTTTTGTTTCTATTTTTCTTTTCTTTTTTTTACTTATTTTTTTTGGTCTTTTTTTGACTCTGTTATAGCAGAGAGAGAGAGAGAGAGAGAGAGAGAGAGAGAGAGAGAGAGAGGTGGAAGTTGGCGGCCAGTGCAGCGAGGCGGTGGACAAGGGAGGAAGGAGAAGGAAGAGGGGCCAACTCCTGGACAGCAAGGTGGGGTTGTTCGTCTGTAGCTGTGGAGACAGGGAGGCATGGTGGAAGCCAATGGACAGCGGTGGAAGGTAGTAGAGGGCGGCGGTGGGTGTAGTGCTACTGGTGGAGATGAGCATTGGCGACGTTGGCGGAGCTGCTGCAGTAGCTGGGGGTGGACGTGGCCAGGCGGCGGGGTGTGCGCTGCAAGAAAGGTTGCCAGTTGCCGTGCTGGCAGAGGTGATCGGCGCGAGCAGTGCTTACTGGCAGAGGGTCTTTTTGTTGTCGCAGGTGACAGAGAAAGAGGAAGAAGGGGGGGTGGGGTGTTGACAGACGGGGAGGTGTGGGGGGGAGGGGGGGCGCCGGTAGCTCTGGGAAGTTGTGGCCCAGTTCAAGTGCAGAAATGGAGGGAGAAGGCTGGACCTAGGACAGAGGATGTTGGGGACAACGCGGCGTGGCAGGGTGGAGGGAGGAGGACGGAAGGTGGGGACGGGAGACGAGCTTCAAGGGGAAGAGGAAGAATGCGGGGTGGCAGCAGCGAGGGGTGCGTCCAGCACTGGTCGGGGTGACGCCAGGGACGATAGGCGGTGGCAGGCAGGCGCGACTAGGTCTGGTGCAGCAGCGTGCTGGAGCCAGGGTACACGACGGCGGTTGCGGAGGAGGATGCGTGAGGCCGCAGATGGGAGCAGAGGGGGTGCCGCAACAGTGGTGATGGCGGGCTCTGTGGACCGGCTCGTGCTGTTGGGTTGGCCGGCAGCCCTGCGGCTGAAGGAGAGGTGGAACGGGGGTTTGGGGGATGGGGTTTGCAGGGAAGAAACGAGGAGGAGGGGGCTGCGGGAGGCAGGGAAGGAGGAAGACGGCTAGGGGGTCGTTATGATGGCTGGTGACGATGGTCAGTGGTGGTGGACAGCGGCGATGGTGGTTGTAAGGGTGGTCGAGAGCGGTGAGGCTTTATGCTCGGATTTCGCATCCTCTCCCTTGGGGCCTCTCACCCCACCTCCATCGGAGGGCAAGAGCTCACGGCTCATAAATGGGGTTTTTTTTTCTTTCAATTTTTCATTGATCCAAAATAAGAGAATATAAGTCATTTTAAAGGGTGGGGGAAGGGGGATTTAGGGGCTCAAGGCACCCTTGAGAGGGGAGTCCACCTAGGGAAAGCATGAGATTTACTATATTTCTAGGAAATATAAGAAATCAGCTAGGAAATGCAAAAGATTTGTTACTCTACAAAAGATCTTACCTAGGGAACATAACCTACCCTAATGATGACACATGCCTGACATAAGAAAAATAAAATACTAATAAAAGACTACAAATATTAAATAACAGGGATCTTCTGTAGTTGGGTCGGAGTCTTGACAACATCGCCTTATTTGCACCCGGTCGGATTTTCGAGTTGGCCCGATATCCTCACCACAAGTCATAGGCCCATTATACTCTTGCATTATACATAAATAAAACTAAGATGATAAACATCAAAACAAAGCACAGACGTAATCGAATTACCACCTAGCATGGGGCATAGATTGAATCACAAGGAAACCAATACAAAATTCCCATTTTCTTATCTTTATGCTTCTTAAAAATGTTACAACATACTATGTAGTCAGAGGCACGTCTAGGTGTTCGCCTAGGCATTTGAGGCGATCTCAAACTGTCTCACTTTCACCTCAAACGTCTCACTCTCAGTCTTCTACTTTTTTGGTCTAGTTTTGGTTTAAACCTCCTTTATTCAAATTATGTATGTATTTTTGCCTCAAATCTTAATTATTGTTAATTTTATTAAAAATCTTGATTGTATGTATGTATTTTCTTTGATATTTAGACATATATTTATATTTTTTGAATTGTATATATATATTTTTAATCAAACGTCTCAAACACCTCAACGTCTAGGCCATCGCCTAGGCGTTTGAGGCATGAGGCGACCCCTTGGTCGCCTCGGTCGCGTCACAGCTTGGACTACATAGACACCATAAATACTAACAATTAAGGATAATAATCCTAACCTAGGAATCGTGAGTTAGCATGCCTACTTCTTGTTTGCTCTCCAACCCAAGAAATTCTAGCTAATTGGTGAAGAAGATTTCAAAATCCCCAATGCTAGTAGCTCCACTGCCTCTGTCCAGCAGCCCAATGTCTCCAAGTCTTTCAAAATCCTCCAAGCTGCATCTCCTCAGCTCCTCATGGCCTTTGCCTCCTCCTAGGTCAGCCCTTCCAATTTCTCTCAAGAATTGGGGTAGCTCCCTTAGCTTCTCTCTCTCTCTCTCTCTCTCTTTCTTATTCTTCTCTTTCCTTCTTAATCACACACACTCTCTTCATCATGAATTGACAGAGGCTTCATCTGAAATTCCAGGTTTAAGTCCACCTTTCAAACTCCCCTTTTGCATGGGGTGATGAGGTGTCCTCACCATGGTCCTCCTCCTTCCTTACCTTGCCACCTAGTTCAATAGGTGTCCATGTCTTGTGAAATTCAAATGCCACTTGTCCATTTCACTTCATTAGGATTCTTATCATTAGCTTAAGCCTTATCTCTGGTCAAACCTATGATTATTAGATAGTTAACACCTATACAAATTAATCTTAACCTGTAATGGCAGATTTTGTAATTTCAGAGAACTTTGGGTAAAGAGACCAGTCTGCATTAATTGATATTTTTAACTTTCCTGATGACATGATTATAAAAATGGTCAACATAAAAGTTGTATAACTCAACTGTCCTAGTGGTTCAGGGAAATCTCTCTCTAGCTTTTCCTGGAGAGAGAAGCTCTGCGGTTCTCTTTCGTGGAGCTATGGTCCGCAGGGGGGGCCACTCCCCGGAGCTTGTCCCCAAGAGGGGATCGGTCGGCCCACCCCCGGCAGACCTGTCCGGGGTCCCGCGACCCTGGACAGGCCTGCCCGGGGTGGCTCCACCCCGGGCGGGACCCGCCCGGGACCCCCCGACCCCGGGCAGGTCCGCGCGGACCTGCCCGGGGCGGGGCAGTCCCGGGCCGGGGCCGGGTCTGCGTATGCCTATCATAAAAAAAAAAATAGAAAAAGGGGACCTGCCCGGGGTGGCTTAGACCCGCCCGGGTTCGGCCCACCCCGGGCTGGTCCCTCACTTCCTATAAATACCCCCTACGGGGCTCACTTGAGGGGGGGACTTTTTCTGGAGAGAGAAAAAAATTATGTTCTCCATTTAAATAGTTCTCTTGCATTCTCATTAAAATTTGGAATATCCTTTTAAATAGTTCTCCGTTTACTACGTGCATGGCTGTCTTATTTCTTCTCATGTGAGTCTATAATTCTTTGGTAACATTAGGAGTTTAAATTATGTACAATTTATGTGCCCATGTCTACGTGGGATGTGACGATGATATCTAGTGGATGCTTATTATTTTTGTGACATTGGTGTACTTATTTCCTTTTGAACTATGTACAATTTATGAGTTGTGTCAACTTGGGTGATGTAAATGATGATATCTAGTGGATATTTCTTTTTATTGTGAATTTTTTTTTTACTCATTTCTGTTTATCCTGTAACTTAGGCTGACTGCAATGTCATTTCTTATTCTGACAAAATGCGCTTGAGGACTGCAATTGAACTTTTGAAGGCTACACGAGATGTTGAATCACAAGTTGCAAAGGTTTTATCTCTATACATCTGCTTTTTCATTGATAGTAACTTGAACGTGGTTACTTTATATCAAGCAAGGCAGACTTGGGGATCGGGCTCGGATCGGCCGGCCCAAAACCGATCCGGATCGGTGGGATCGGTCAATCCCAAACTGAGTTAGCCGAGTCAGGCCAGCTACCTACAGGATTGGAGAAAAAAAATGCAAAGAAGAGGCACAAGAATCCTAAAAAATGGGAAATTTGTTCCAATAATGGAGAGACAATTTTAGATGAGCAATCTAGAATATTCATACATTGGATTATATTCACTGAAGTTGTACATTGAAATTGCTTTGAAATTACTAAAGTTGTACATTCGAAATTTGACCGTTGGACACTCCAAGTCCCAGCGGCTCTTCAGTTGAGAAGGGCTGTTGGAGTCATGGATGGCAGTATCGGCCGAAACCGATACGTTTCGGCTGAAACGTATCGATTTCGGCCTATACCGAAACCGAAACGGGCCTTGTCACTGTAGCAAGTCCGATACCAATAAAAATTAATTTTTTAATTGTTTCGGACCGAAACCGTCCGGTTTCGGTCCGAAACCGACCGAAACCGGACCGAAACCGGACTTGCTCAATAATATTTTTGCATTTTCTGACTGTTTTGAACCTGTTTCGGCCGAAACCGAAACCGAAACCGATACGTATCGGTTTCGATACCGGCCGAAACCGGTACCGAAACCGATACTGCCATCCTTGCCACAAAGTGGTGTCAGACACCAACAGATCCCAAAGCCATTTGCCTGATAAGGCCAGATTCATTTGGCTAGTGCTGTGGAAAGAGATGGACCCCAAGTATACTGAGGAATTTTCTAAGCACGGTGAAGTGGTAGGGTGCATTAAGGGAGACTATGCCCAAATAGAGCATATTGCTAAACTCCCTAATAGCATCAGACTTGGGGTGGTTAGGTACATCTTCACAAGACCTAAGGAGGTAATGATTGGCATAGGATGGTGATCTTTTAGACCTTCATCAAACACAATGGCAAATTTGCAAGATCATAGTGGACGGCAGGATATTAATGCTATCACCGGTTGGGTGATATATCTAACTGACCACTCAAATCCCTACCGAGTCTCAAGGGTTGATGCATCCTCCATCCCAGTCTAGAAGAAGTGCTTCTTTCCCATTCAATTCCACTCATACTAGGATAAGGTATGGGGTGTCATCCTGTCCAGAGTTTAGGAGTGTTATTTTGGGTAGCCCATTGTTGTTTGATCAGAATGTTACATTTTATGGTCGGTCAAACTTGTTCTCTTTTATGTACAATCGCATAAAAATCATGGAAAACTCTTCTTCTACAAAAAATTGCCAGCAGGTCGGCACCTTCGAAGAAAAGGGACCCTGTTGAGAAAAAAGATCTTCATCTGATCAGTGCTAGAGAGCTAGAGAGGGAGATTGTTGCCAAGATGTGTGGTCACTAGTTGTTAGGTGCCCTATCAATAGGTCCATTTAATTGAGTCCATTTGGGGTATCCCATGTTCACACTTTACAAACCAAGGAAACCAATAGATCTCAGTTTCATGTTAGTGCACGCTGGAGTTTTAGAGGCGGTTAAGTCATTTCACAATATGTCAGGAGTCTGCATAAAGAAATCAGCAAACACATCCAACAAGCAAGCAGTAAGCTCATATCAGTAAGCCCAAGAATTCAGTGAGGGTGATTATGTGAGATCAAAGTACGACCTAAGTCGAACTATGACGAAGTTGCATTCCCATAAAGCAAGTCCTTTCAAAGTGAGAAGATGAATGATTTCAAATAGGTATACTGTAGATCTTCCCCTTAATTATGGGATTAGTTCTACATTAAATATTTCAGATCTGATGGCCTATAAGAAGCCAACAATGATATCCAGTGACCCCTTTGAGCCTTCTCCTCTGCTTGAGAGTAAGCCTACACTTTAGTGGCCACCAACCATATTTCCTATATGGTACAAGCAAATAGAAAATATACATGATGAGTGAGTCATTTCCATGAAGCACCACAGTTACTTATGAGTACTACTTAATTCAGTAAAGAGGTCACCAGCTGTCTAATGAGTCATGAGATAATCAGTGCATCGCCCTTAACTTGCTTAAGCAATGGGACACTAGTCAAAGGTTTCGAGTTTTCCCCGGGCCAGGAGGGTTGGTGGGGACACCTAAGTCCGAGCCTAATTCAACCATGCACGAGTTTACCAGCAAGGCATACTAAGTCATGTCCAATTCTGACATCACTTTGGCTTAGAGACAATTGTCGATTAAGTAGTGTTCTCTTGTTCTCATTTCTATTTTTAGATGATTGTTAGTAAGTGTTCTCTTTTAAGTAGTTCCTTTGTTAATTTCTTTTATTGAGTAGTTTGAGAATCAAAAAATAGTTGATTGGTTTTAGAAAAATAAATTTGTTACTCCAAGAAGGAAAGGGAGAGAGGCCCTCGTACTGCCGCCTTCTTTCTTTTCTTCTCCTTTCCTGCAAAATTGTTGCGCTTCCCCTTCCTTCCTTCTTCTTCCTCCATTCTCTTCTCTTCTCTCTCCCTATACTGGTGAACATGCCTCTGCAGTCTGCATCAACACAAATGCTAACGTGCCACCCCCCTCTCACAACGCACCTCTCGCACACCATGAGCCCTCCACACTCTTAGCATGGCATGCCATCCCCAGCACCCTCCATGCCCTTCTTCCCCTACCAGTGCACCTCCCTGCACAATTCTTCCTTCTTACCTACTGCCCAAGCTGCCAATGACACCCCCACTCCCCCACACGTGATCAACCCTACATGTGCCAGCAGCCGCCCTATACAATTACATACTCCCCACATGCCTGCGCATGCCTTTTGCATGCCTCAGTGTGCCATGTCGTGTGTGTCAATTCAGCATCCTCATCCCGTGCTATGTAGGCAAAGGCAAAAGGTGACTGAGGCAAGCAATGGGTTGCCTTGGCCTCAAACACCTAAGCAATGTCCTAGTCATTTGAGGTGTCATTTTATTAAACTCAGTCCCATCAAGGAAGCTGCTAGCGACAGCACTGAAAGGCGATATAGCCAGGGGTCTGGTTTACCAAACTATTCAGCCCTTGCCTGCATTGACTAATCGAAGGGGTAGATTTCCTAACAGAACTTTCAGGTCAAGCAAACTTGCAATCATTGTCTAAATATCACAAAAATTAGTGCAGAACCTACAAATTAATGTAAAATTTGAGCAAACAAATTGCAGTTATAAAATTCACATTCATACATGCAAATATACTAAGGAAGCACAACATCATAGAGAGCATAACACAGAGAGGGGTGATTGACCCTCTGTGTGTGTAACAGAGGGTAGAACAGAGAGAAATCCCTCCCTCTCCCCACCCCCAATGTGTGCAATTGTGCATGTGTGTGTATGAGAGAGAGAGGGGGGGGGGAGTTTGATACCCCACCTCTGTGTGTATGTAAGAGTGACAAAGAGAAAGAGAGAATAGTGAGAGAGGGAGAACAGTGTGTGCGGGAAAGAGTGAGAGAGAGCATGGGGGGTGAAGGAGAGACAAACCTTGTCAATGCTTCACTGTGGAGAGAGGGAGAGACCATAAGCTGGAAGGCAAGGGAGAGAGGGAAAGAACCTACAGCCGGGTTTGACCGTCATTGGATGTTGGGGCCGTTGGAGAAGACCCTCTCATGAGTGCAACCGTCACTAGTGTCGTCGAGGTCGATGAACTCACCAAGGGGCCACGGCTCCGCATTGCAGGGTTAAGATTGAGGTGGAGGTCGGCTATCATGACAAGAATCAGGGATGGGGAGTGAACCTTTATATGGGCTAAACGGGCTGGGTAAATGGGCCACTTGTCAAGCTAGTTTCATATGGGCCAGTTTTAAATGGCTCGCCTGGGCAACGTAGGCTGAATCGAGGCAATTTATTAGTGTCTATTGAAGCCAAAAATTGATAAAAAAACTAATAATATATATATGTGGATGCCGGCCCCCCCATTCCCTCCATAAGGGGGTTGGACTAGATCCAACCCCCAAATGGGGGTTTGGACCAGATCCACCCCCCACTTGGGGGTTTTGGACCGGATCAATCTACAACCTCCCGAGGGCTCTATAAATAGCCCCTAGTGGGGGCCAGATGAACACACACAACACACAGAGAGCAGAGGAAGAGCGTAGGAGAGAAGGAGGGTGTTTGTGCTTGTGCTTCTGAAGGCCCATCCTTCGAGTGGTGTTTGTACTTGTGCTTGTGCTCATAGTGAGGGTATATTATAAAACTATCCCTCGTTGAGTCCAGACACATGTTCTTGTGTTGTAGTTAATGTAATCTCATTGTAAATATTTTGGGGAAAAATAATGTGATTCTCTGAAATAATCAAGAATCCATAAGCTCCCCAACTTTTACAAAAAGGGTGTGCATAGATGCCCTTGTGATGATGTCCCTTGTGCCACTCTTTGGAGAGGGATTATAAGAAATTTTTCTTCCAAGGGACTCTACCCCCCGGAAACCCCCCACAAGGGGCACTGCCCCTAACCCCCGCGTTGCACTGATGGACGCGTGAAGCTGGACCCCAACCCATGAGAGGTCAAGAAGGAGAAGCAATCTTCTGAGAGTCTTTGGCCAGTGCGTCTCCACCAAGGAGGGACTTGAGCCTCATGTCAAGATTATATGAAAACCCTTGTTCAATCCAAGTGTTACAAAAGTATTCATGGTTTGGACAAACTACACAAATACCCCTGAGCTTTTCTACAACCCTACTCAAGGGATAATCACAAATAAACCCACCCTACTCAAGGGATAATCACAAATAAACCCAAAAAAGGGTTCGGAGACTCAAATAACTCAAGAATAGTCCAAAATTGCAAAAAATACCCCAGGAGGGTCGAAATTGCCAAAATACCCTTGAAGGGTCGGAAATGGCAAAAATACCCTAGAAGGGTCAGAAACTGCCAAAATACCTTGGAAGAGTCAGAAACTGCCAAAATACACTGAAGGGGTCGAAAATTGCAAAAAATACCCCAAAAGGGTCGGAAACTGCCAAAATACCTTAGAAGGATCAAAAACTATCAAATATCCTGGAAGGGTCGGAAATTGCAAAAATACCCCTGAAGGGTCAGAAACTATAGAAATACCCAAAAAATGGTCCAAAATTATAGAGATACCCAGGATGGGTCAGAAATTGCAAATATACCCAAAAAAGGGTTTGATCTCTATGAAACTCAAATTTAAATGTCTGTTCCGGTGGTGGAATTAAGACCAAATGTAAATCAAATGACCCGACTATGTAATTGGGATTCTGTGTATTTTTGTAAAGACGAATCCAAAGAATGAAATGTTTAGTTTTCTCCTGCAAATGTGTATCTCTAATGGGTGATCTCTTTGATCGAATCTGTTCGATAAAACCCCCAATATCACAACCATAGTTGTCAAGGCGGGCGCCTAGGCGTCGCCTAGGCGCCGCCTAGACGCCCAGGCGCTGCAGCGCCTTATTCACACTGGAAAAGGCGACCTAGGCGGTCGCCTAGGCGGGCTAGGCGCCAAGGCGGGGCCAACCTTGACCTGTCCGAACCGGATCCGACCTTGTTATGTACATTTAACTCTTTCTTTTTTATAATTTTCTTGATGTTATTATATTCTTTTGTACTTTTTCTAAACTTTTTACATTTACTTTTGAATCTTTTGCATTTACTTCTATAATTTTTTGTAATTTGTTGATACAACTTAGTTTTCTATAATTGTCACATAATTTAATTACAATAATTTCTTCATGTAATTTATTTTTTTATATTTTTCATATTTTTTATTCTTGATTTATATATTGGAGGATATATATTTTTTATTTTTTAATTAGTGGCCGAAGTGTTGCCTAGGCGACGCCTTGTCGCCTAAGCGCTTAGGGACCCCGTGAACGCCTTGGGTCGCCTTGTCGCCTTGACAACTATGATCACAACGAATATTGTAGAGGCCAAAAAGGGTTTCCTTACCAGTTAATCAATGGTATTCGCCTATTCGGACTTTACGCCGATATAAATAAATATCGACTACGGTCGATGGGGAAATATCCCGTACCCAAACCCAAATCGTCTGATAAACTTTAAATTCACGGAAATAATAATACACCCACTACTTAAATAACCACGGATGTGCATTTCTTCTTCAAAGGAGAAATCACCACTTAAGGTGTGGGCTTTCCTCTGGCTGGTTTTTCAGAGGCGCATTGTTACAAAGCTATACAGACAAAAGTGGAGGCATAACTGTGACACCATTTACTCTTTTTGTGGCCTGCTTGATGAAAGTGTGGATCACTTATTTATTTCGTGCCCTCTAAGCTTTGAAGTCTGCAGAATAATTGGTAGCATGGTGAATTTCCAAGCGTCCTTCACTTCAGTGACAGATGTGGGCTTACTTCAGTTAGACAGTGGGGCCCACATCATCTTGTCTACATAGGCATCTCTTCAAGATTTTACTTACAGCAATGTGTTGGAGCATCTGGAAGGAGCGGGATGACAACATTTTTAGGGGCACAACAACATACATAGAGAACATTTGTCTCAGAGCCACTGTTTTCCTTTGTACTTGGAGTCATCATCTTCTGAAAGTAGATGTAGTCTGGCCTATGCTGCAATTTTAATGCATTGATGTAATTCATTTCTTATGCCAGGTAGAGGAACCTCTCCTCTCCTCCTTGATTGTACTACCTCTTTTCATTTACAAATTGGTGGCACAATTTACCTTTTTCAACACAAGCGTTCTCTAGATGAGCTAATAGGCATGCTCTAGAGTGGTAAGCTCATCTAGAAAACACTTGTGTTGAATGCCCTCTCATAGACCAACTTTTAACCAAGAAAGTGTCACAACCCTATCCTGATTGACACCACATCGCATAAGATACTCATCAAATCCAATGTACTTGATAACTAGTTGGGTCCCCTACGTCAACCTCTACCACTAGTTTAGGAGCCGCTGCTAATAGGAAGTAGGAAGGTATTTCTCCTATAGCATGTCATTCAACTTGTCCCATCTCTCAGCAGGCTCCTGTCACCTCTGGGCAAGGAGGCAGTCAAGTTTATGCCAATAAAGCTTGGCCTGAATAATGAGCTTCACCTTAGTGAATTGACCTTGCGCGCCTCCAACATCTTATACCCTCAAAGTAGTGATCTATGCTGGCTTCCCAATTGAGGTACTCCTTACAGTCAAAACGCTCATCAAAGCTAGGGGTCCTCCACCCTAACTGATGAGGACATCATGCCCCCATTGCGAGTTTACACTCGTAAATGGCCTTGAGGTTGAGTTATCTAGTGTTAGTTTGCTTTACTTTGTGTTACTTTGTCTTATCTAGTGTTATTTTGTTTCTTTGGTACTTTAGGGAGTCTGTGAGGGTATTTTGGTCTTTCGGTTATGTAAGGGCATTCTTGCCTTGGGCCCTCCTTGTTAAAGCCTATAAAAGGGTTGAGAAACCATAATGTAATCTCAGTTTCTGATGAATTAAAAAAAAAGAGCATCTCTCTCTTACTGTTGTGTGTGAGTGCAAGGGGCGAGAACTGAGAAGCCCACCAAACGCTAGTCGCCACTGCCGCCACGCCGCTGTCACAGCGCCACCGCTACCGCCGGCCTGCATCCATCAACTCCGCCTCCTCTCCCCCTCGTCGCCGGTCCCTTCTCTTCCACCCGCTACCATCGTCGTCGGCCTCCACTCCTGATGCGGCCATCGTCGCCGGCCTCCAGGCGCTCCACTCCTCCTGCCATCATTGACACCGCCATCCTCGTCTCCCGCCACTGAAGCCCCTCTCCTTCTCTCTGGACATACACCCCACTACCAGCGGATCCAGCAACAACAGTGACCTGATCCGCCGTTGGCTAGAGCCGCCACTGGCCCCAGCAACAGACACATCTCGAGGCCCTATCGGCCATCACAGCAGTAGCAGGTAGAGCCGCCACTAGCCACAGGCGCAACAGCGGCCACAACCATCACCGACGCCAGCGTTGTGACTCTCCACCACCACCGCCACTGTAGCAAGAGCAGCCCTAGCCGATCGTGAGCGCCCTTCCGCCTACGGCCACCGCCTTCGCTTTTGCGGTTGTCCACGAGCGCCCCTCATCTTGCCAGCAACCTCGTTCTCTCCTCGTGACTACTGTTTATTTGGTTAAGTAATTGGTAGGACTTTAATTTGTCTCCGTTATAGTGTCATGCTTGGTGTCCACTGCCTAATCGTGAGTATGTGCGCATTTATTTGGCCCTATACTGATTGTCTCGACATTATGTGTGGGGCGGTGCCTACTTTCGCATCGGGATTTCTTCTTTTGCTCTTAACGTGGCCGTAATTTCATACTATAGTCTGTACTTTGGTTATCGCATCGTGTGAAATTCACTTCGTTCTTTTATTTAGCATTGTTCGTCTTATTAGATTAGATCTCGTCACGATAGCACATCATTTTGGTATCAGAGCATGGCTAGAGTTTAGAAGTCTTCCTTGTAGGTTTAATCATCATTTAGTAGCATTCACATGTTCGTAAACATCATTTAATCATTTGTTTGATAGAAAAAAACAATCATTTAGTCATTTAGGTCCCACCTTCTATGCATGCCCTTGCATAGTGGTCGAGACTACCTTGTTGACAGACCCCAAATGGCTTCTAAGGATTTATCTAAAATTCTAGAAGACATCCTAACTAGGTTGGGAAACATCAAGCAGAAGCAACAAGAACCCCATGAGAATCTGAATGCTCTGCTCGATAGGTTAGAACGTGAACCCAGAGGTACTCCACAGCCCAGTGATAGTGAAGCCTTGTGGACGTATAAAATTGCACGTCCATATGTCCCACCAAGCCCCCGCATTAATGTCAAAGTCGAAAGAAGAAGACCTGGGGAGACTGGTCATCCAGAGCTCCGGGAGAATACTACCGTCCGACAAATCCCCACATTTGCACGGGCGCATTAAATGACTAAGAAAACACATGATACCCTCCTGAATTTAATACACTGCTATGGACCCATCCTCGAGTCCCTAACGGTGAAGAAAATATCCCTAAGGGTTCAAAGTTCTCAGCTCCTGAAGCAAAGCTCAAGAACCTTCCCAACAGCACGTTCATTGTGCCCTCCAACGGCACACCCCGTGCCCCTCAGCGGCACACTGCCCTCAAAGCCTTCCGCGGCACGCTCATGAAGTGCCCCAGCGGTACACCCTCCAGGCAGCCTTCCGCGGCACGCTCATGAAGTGCCCCAACGGTACGCCCTCCAGGTAGCCCCCAGCGGCACGCCCTCGAAGTGCCTCCAGCGGCACACTTCCTGGACCAGCCCCCAGCGGCACACTCCATGAGGGGTGTTTCCAGCGGCACACCCTTCAAGTGCCCTTCAACGACACAGCCTTCACGCCCCTCCAGCGGCACAACGGCCTGGCCCTTCCAGCGGCACATCGGTGAATCCCCCTGAACGGTGCAAACCGGCAGATAATTCAACGGTCACAAGGCAGGCCCCTTGGCGCGCAGCTCGGCCACTTCAACGCCAGCTAGCACCCCGCCTTGGTGTCGCCTTCTGGTTGGATGAGAGAGATCCCCACCTGACGGAGACAAGATCCGGGTCAACCTCGGATGGCAGTGCCATCATGAGGTCCCCCGTCAACGGCCCACCTATAAAAGCCTCTCAGAAAGAAAGAGGAAGAAGAAGGAAGGCACCCGTTCGAAGAGAAGAGAACGAGAAGAGGAAAAGAAGAAGAAGCAGGTAGAGGAGAGCAAGGAGAGAAAGGGAAAGTGGGCTGTGTAGTGGAGAGGGAAGGATGGCAGTGAAGGGAATGATCACCCTTCCTCATCCTAACCCTCTCCCCAAACTTTTCTTTCTTGTTTTCCCCGTTCTCTCCCCGTTTGCTTGGATATATTGTATCACGTTTGGCCTTCTGGCCATGATTTTTGTCATCTTGAGTTTGTCATGAATGAAACACCTTTTGGCTTTGCCTTCGTTTGTTGCATTTGTTGTTTTCTTCTTACTGTTGGTCTGTGAGTTTTGCGTTTGCCTCCAGTCCTCCAACTTCTTGCTTGATCTCACCTCCCGTGGCATGGGTCTACTTGATTGAGAGGTTTAGCTCTTGGCTTGATGGGGCAGGGCCGGCCTCTTCCCCCTCCAATGGCTTTCCTTAGTATAACGACCCTTGATTTTCGCTATACGGGTCTGTGGGAGTCCACTCTCCTTTTGACACTTTGGATCCCCTCAATGCCTAGAGCGTCCCCCTTTGCCCTCCTTCGGAACCAGCGGTATACACATATACGCTCAAGCCTCCCAGTCATCAGCTTACTCAAGCCCTCCAGCGGCACACCTCCTTGGGTCTGCTCAGCGGCACGGTCCTCCTTGAGTCTGCCCAACGGCACGCTCTTCCCTGGGTTTGCTCAGCGGTACACCCTTCCCGTTTGTCTGCCCAGCGGCACAGACTTCCCTTCGTTTGCCCAGCGGCACGCCCTCTCCAGCCGCCAGCGGTACACCCTTGGCTGCCTCAGCGGCACACCTCCCCTGTTGGCCTGTTCGGCGGCACACACACTTTGGCTGTCACTTCTCCGGTGCATTCATGGCTTGTATCAGTCTACTGGTTTCTCGGCCGGCGTTTTCTCCGAGTTTTCCGAAGTTTCCCCCAAAGGTGCTGCTTAGGCACACACCTCAATTGTTGGTTCATGTCACCCCTGTGGGCATGTTCCTTGTTATTCCCTTACCATCCGGGTCAAGGGGAGATGTTGCCGAATTTTTGTCAGAAATAACAATATGTTAAAAGACAAAAGGAAGCAACAAACAATGAGGTAAGCAACAATAAAACATTCTAATCAACTAAAGGAATTATGCAAAGCTCCAGGAATTGGCTGAATAAGACTCAAAGGACTGCACTATTGAACGTGAATTGGGATTCAATTACATAACAAAAAGGTGAAAGTTGAACCTCTGTGGCTCCATCAGACCTGCATGAGCAAGGACTCTCTCTCTTGAACTTTGCTCCACCCATCTGAACTCCATCCCAACTTCTTTAACCCTTTACTCCCAGTTCAACCCTTCCAGCAGCTGCCCAATCCCTCAACCCTCTAGCGGTACACATCCTTCAACCTCCAGCGGTACACTCTCTTCCTCCCTAGCGGCACACTGCCCACACCTTTCAACCCTCTAGCGGTGCACATCTTCAACCTCCAGCGGTACACTCTCTTCCTCCCTAGCGCCACACTGCACTGCCCACACCTTTCAACCCTCTAGTGGTGCACATCCTTCAACCTCCAGCGGTACACCCTCCTACTCTCTAGCGGCACACTGCCCGCACCCTTCAGCCCCCCAGCGGTACACTTCCTAACTCCCCAGCGGCACACTCTCAGCTCTAGCGACACACTCCTAACTCCACCTCCAGCGGTACACTCCATCATTCCTCCAATAAATATATATATATAATAATAAAAATTATAATAAAAGGAACAACAAATAATAATAATAGTGATAAAACAGAGGGGGTAGTTCCAATCAAAATAATGAGCGAAGAGAAGATAACAAAAGGGAGCAATGCTAATAAATGAGCGATAATGATAAGTGTCACTCGAGGCAACTCACGAACATAGCGGTATGGCCCTCGTCTCTCCTCCTTGGACTCCGAACCCGGGAATATTAATGATGCCCTTGTAAGCCGAGCGTCACCCTCGGGAATCATCTCCCTCGTCATGGTGACCGCCCGGCCTTACCTCGGGCCAATATCTCATCAGGGTCCCCTCCCTCACCGGGATCTGACTTTCCCCCTGTATTAAATTGCCATCCCTTGGCAGACATTTGCACGGATTCGTCCCCCGTTACCGTCTTGTTTTCCGTATGACTTTGTCCAAACATGGAATGGTCCATCGGCGACCGACATAATCTGAGTGTTCATGCCCTCACCACGGGCTTACCGCATAGCCCGGCTACCATTTCTTCCTGCATTAATTAGTATTTCTTTCGGTCGTGGAGCCCTTATTTCCGGCAATTAATCAAGGGTATTCCCCTCTCCGAGGGGATGTAAATGACGTTGTGACCTTTATGGCACAACGGGTCTCGGTCCCGACCCGAACCACACAATCGCCTGACTGAGTCAGATCGAGCGCACCATGGGCTTCCATGAAGCCCGAACAAATCGTCACTTTGTGACTGGCACGCCCACGCACTTAATAAACCCAATTGACAAATACAACAACGATTTAAATAAAAAGTGCGTCCACAAGTCTGGCACGCCCGGTGGGACCAGATCACCCTTCATCTCTTTGCCGGAATTAAGGGCTCCACGGCCCCTTCTTGTAATACTAATTCCTCAGTTTGCAAATGCAGGTTGCATTCCGAACGTCAAGATGGCCCTCGCTTTCGGCCAGCAGCTCGTCGAAAGCCATGTGCGGAACGGCTACTTGGCCATCCCTCTCACCTTCGGGAGCTTCCCTCCTTCAGTTGGCTTCCCCAACTTTTTGGGAGTGGCCTTCGCGAACCTGCTGGACGTTGAGGCGTCTGACGGGATCGAAAGCAACGCCTCCATCCAGGGGGCCACCAAAGCTGCTGCCGGCCGACCAATGGCCGAATCTCCCAAGAGCGTCCCCACGAGGACGCTGAGCTGTAACGTGCACCACGTGCACCAGACCGCTGGCCCGTCTCACCAGGGTTCGGCCTCTCATCAGAGGAGGCTCCGAAGAAGCCACGCCACCACATCACCCCGAGGCCGGTTCTCCAGCACCGGCAAGTCTGCTGTCATCGGGACCATCCGAGTGCACCTCACCAAGCCACGTTCCGAGATGATTCCGGAATGCCTCGTCCCCGCCGTACCAGTGCGCAACTCCTTCCAGCCATTGGAAAAGATGAAGGGCAAGATGACACCCACAACTCCGGCCATGGCACCACAGCATCAACCGACCTCTAGGCCGAATAAAGCCAAGCGTGCATGGGTCCCCAAGGCAGCCCGGTTTGCTTCGCCAGTCCGGGCGGGGTCCAGCACCTTTCGCCCGGCAAGGGCTCAACAGGCAGACCGGGTCAAGACATCGGCCCCCGTCTACCAACCGGCATTGGTCACACTGGCCCCGCCGGAGAACACCCATCGTCGACACCACTAACGTCACTATCAGGCTGCCCATGCTGAGCCAGCAGCCCACATGCCCGTTGTTGTCAACAGAGCAGTATCACCCGCCTCCCCTCTGATCAGGACTGGGAAGGAGTGGAGCAGGCCATGAGAAACTACTTGCGGGGCCCGGGGAGCACTCCCCTGGGTCGCCAGAGACTGCTGGGGGCAGTGGCCTCCGCATTTGAAGAAGAAGAAACCCGACCCGTGCCTAGTGCCGAGTCAAGGAACTGCTCTGAAGAGCGTTATCAGTCCCCGCTCAGGGAGGAGTGAGGCCACGGGGGTCGGTCTTTGACAGACTGGTCTTCCCGGGGAGGACGTCGAGAAGAACGGCGAGAAGAGGCAGAGGCCTAAGGGTCTATACTTGCAACATGGCAGGAGTATTCGGCCGGTACGGGGCCTTACCGACTGAGCCTGAGGAAATGGCCAGACTTGCAGCAAGGCCAGGACCTCTCACCAGAAGAGGGAAAGCAGCAACCGAGAAGACACAAGCTCACACTGAAGGAACTGACTATGGGGAATCGTCAATGGCCCTGGCTGCCAATGTCATTACTGAAGGCATCACGGGAGGACCATCCACGTCGTCAGAGGAGACGCCAGCTGAAGAAAGAGGGGGCACCCCTAGCCTCTCCATGAGTGACCCAGCTGTATTACTTATGATGCAGCAATATCAAAGGGAGATCGAGTTGCTAAGGAAGCAGTTGACCGACAGAGCTGCTCAGCCCTCGACATCCGGGCAAACCGAAGCATTACCAGAGACCCCTGGAGGCAACGGTCAGGCCTCAGAAGCTTCTCCACAGGCGACGGTGTCTCCACCGATCCCCAGCTACACCGGGGGCATACCCCTGCACCAGCCACAGCATACAACTCCGGCCCCGCCACAGAACCTGCCGTTCCAGGGATCCACCATTGCACCTCAGGCGACAGTGTTAACAACGCCACTGGCGCAACCAGCTCATTTCTACCCGAACCCGGTGGACCCGGCGACGGTGAACAGACTGATGCTGGAGCAGATGATAGACATGAAGCTGGCAGAAAGGAGCGATAGTGATCACACGCCCTTTGATGTGTATCGGGTACCCTATCCGGCACACTATGCTGCCAGGAGGCTCCCGGCCGGCATCACCAAGCCACCGAAATTTGAGAAGTTTAATGGGCAAGGGTCTCCCAGGGAGCACATTGCCTACTATGTGAATGTTATGGGGGATCTAGCTGCAGATGAGGCCTACCTCCTCAAATTCTTCGGCTCGACACTTACCGGGCTTGCTTTTGAGTGGTATTCGAGCTTGCCCGCCGGGTCCATTGCAGACTGGCCCGACATGCAGAAGAAATTCAAAGAAAGGTTCTATATAGCTGAGCGGGAAGTAACCGTGGCAGAACTCTACGCCACGAGACAAAGAAATGATGAGTCGGCTCTCGACTACATAAAGAGGTGGAGAAATCTCAGCATGAGATGTAGACGTCCCCCGCATCAGGAGGATGCAGTGCAAATTTGTAAACAGAACCTGAAAAAGGAAATCCTTGAAAGGATGATCGGCGCTGAGGTGCGATCATTTGACCGTCTAAACAACATAGTGGCAGAGATCGAGGCGTTCCTTGCTCGATACTCCTCTACTCCAGCTACCTCAAGCCAGAGGGCCAGGCAGGCCGAAAAGAGACCGATACCGCCAGAAGTCCACACATTGGACTTCGAAGCTTTTGAGAAACAGACAGAGAAAGCCAAGGAGACGGCCAATCCTCCTCCAGCCAGGTCTACTGAGCGGCGGGAAGGTCCTTCCCTGCGGGAGAAGATGAGGAATAAGTTGTATTCTTTTCCTCGAGATAAGTCCCGGATCTTGTTTGAATGGGCCACCAGATACAACAAAATCACGCTGCCAGAACCGAAGAGGCCTGGTGACATAAAGAAGAAGGATGATCCTCGTTTCTGCCCGTACCACCAGATGCTGGGGCACACTATCGAAGAATGTTACATCTTCAAGGATGTCATTGAATCCTTGATCAGGAAGGGAGAACTGGATATGGGGGAGCACAAGATAGACCCTCCGCAGCCACACGAGATGCCGAGCCTCGGCACCGGTGTCAACATGGTGTCTTTGTACCAGCAGCTACCTGAAGAGTGGGCGGAGGCTAGCACAAAGGCCACTTATGATGCCTTCGTCATGGCGCCAGCTCAAGACCAAGGAGGTTGGCAGACTGCGCCGACAAGGAATAGAAGGAGAAGGCAAGCTCCCCGGCCCACACCGGAGGTTCACATAAGGGGTGTTATACCCCGACCAGCACCGCCACCAGTGACGCCTGTTTGGCATGACACAGCCCCCCGGCTAGTCATGAGGCGCCCCACTACAACAAGAAAAAGCACGTCCCGATGCGGGTGCACAAAGAAACCAGTCCTGCAGTGGAAAGACTCCAGGCCATTATTGATGGGCTCGAAGATTACGAACAGCCCGAAATCCAGCCTGTGGAGCTGAAGGAGTATGTCCCTTGGAAGGAGCTCGAGTCACTTGAACTAGCTCCGAGGCAGAAGCCGAGGCGAAGGAAGAACCTCTCTTGTGGGGTGAGCCTCCCCAAGGCCAGTTGCCAGCCACTGAAGAAAAGAAGAGAAAGAAGCAGAGAAGGCCCAGAAACAAGAAGAAGAGCGGGGTTGTTCTTTCTTGCAACACCCTCTCAGCATTATTTGACACCGCCCTCTCCCTGGGAGGAGAAGAGCAAGAGACGCCCGCCGAGCCGTCGGAAGTGAATCAGGCCGAAGCATCCACCTCCCAGCATGCCACTAGGTCGGGAAGGAAGTGGGGACGCCCTCCTCAGGCCAACCATAACATCCTGCTCAGGGGAGAACAACCATATCATATCCCTGAACCTAGGGTCCAAGGCATGGAGATTCCCCCTCCCTCGGGTCTCTACCCCGGAGAGCCGGTCGGCCAGAATATCCCTTCATTTATTGAGTTTCTCACGACTCAAGGGGGAAGGCAGTCATGCCCCCGCGAGTCTCAGCAGATCAAAGAAGCAAGTAGCCTCTCGGCCCCGCTGGTAGTAATTCCTTCTCGGTCAAGGGAAGAACCTGACAACATCCCGAACCTTGCCGAGTTCATGCAAGAGAAGGAAGTGACCCAACAGGCCCCGCAAGCTCAAGTGATACCTGACCCGGTGGAGGAAGCACCCGCTGAGCCGGCTCCCCAGGCCCAGACTGGGGGCAGGCGCAGTAGAGCCGAAGAGATGAAGTTGCTCGAGGTCCGAGCTAGCAATAGAATAGTCAAGCACCTGAAGAAGATCCCAGCCAGGTTCACCGTCTGGGAGATCCTGTCCCTAGATGAAGAGACACGGCAGGCCGTCATCGCAGCGCTCCAGACACCAGCATATGTGGAAGCCTGCCTTGCAGAAATGTCACCCGAGGTAGCTGTGGCTTTTACAGAAGAAGATATGCTCCTGCCTACCTGCAGTCACAACAGGCCACTCTACATGAGGGGGCAGCTGAATAGGCATCCCATCGACAGAGTATTGATTGACCCTGGGGCGGCAGTGAACATACTCCCCTACCGGGTATACCAGAAACATTACTTTGATGTACACTTGATCGAGGTCAAGAATGTTAAGATTGCTGGCTTCAACCAGAAGTGCGAGGTCCCCATGGGGATTACAGAGTGTAACCTCTCTCTCGGCGATTTCACAACTAAGGTCCAGTTTCATGTGATTAACTCCAGCACTTCCTACAAAGCATTGCTCGGCCGGCCTTTGCTGCACCAAAACAGGGTAGTGCCGTCTACACTGCATCAATGCATCAAGTACCCCGGCAACGGGAAGGAGGAGAGAATCTTTGCTGACCTCCACCATTTTGAGGTGTTCGAATGCCATCTCTCAGACGCCAATTTGCATCTAGAGAAGCCGAAGCAAGCTCCCCAAGTCACCCTGGACAAGGGAAAGAAGAAGGCGGAGCCCGACAGCTGGTTCCCTCCACCGCCGCCAGACTATGTGGCTCCCCGTCAAGTGTCATTTGTTTCTGGGGCAGAAGGAGTATTCAAAGTCACTCCCCTTTCCATCTACCCTGCACCGGGGATGTCACACCTCGAAGACTTGCTGGAGGACATCAGGGTCCCGCTTGGGATCATCAAGCCTCTTGCAGAAGCTGACTGCCAAGTGGTTGAACCATTGAGGACCTTTGAGGTGCCTAACCCCGGAGGACGGTCTACTATTTTCTATGTGGCTAATGAGCACCCGGTCAGAGGGGACGATGATTGTAAACTCCCCGACGAACTGCATGACCCACTCGTCCCGATCACGGGACTGCCTGACATAACCGGCCGTGTAGCCAGAATGACCAGAAAATAAGGGATCCCCTTTTGCCAGCTCTCCAGTCGGAAGGACATGTTCAAGAAGATGTGGAACCCACCAAACCTGGACCGGAGATTGCTGCAAATCACCCGGCATCCAGGATTAGGTTTTTCATTAGAAGACTCCTACGAAGCCGACGTGATATCAGTCTCGGCTTCGGATGGCGATAGCCTCACAGGCGCCGCAGCTCCACAAGAAGTTGAAGGTCGCCAGCACCTTAAGCCTTCGGCTAATGAAGAGCAGGATGAAGAGGTATTCCTATGGAATCCACCTCCCTGCAGGAACAAGGGGAAGGCCCCGTCCTCCTCTGAAGGACCAACCCCGAATGACTGCAGCAGCGGTGCGCCATTGCCCTCGTCTGATACTGATGCAAAGGATGGGGAAGCAAGCCGGACCCCGGGCCTCCCTTGGTGCGACTCTACCCTATTTGCCCTATGCTATCAGCAGCAGCGGGAAATTGAAATGCTGAAGGCTCGCTTGGCCGAAGTGACTGCACTCGTGTCCGACCTCATCAGGGGCATCCTCCGCCAACAGAACATCGGCACGCACCAGTCCCTGAGCACCGTCCCGAATGCCCCCGTGCACCTGAAAAGGGAGGCTAAGGATGTAGCTGCTTCCCCGGTCAGACGATCGGCCGAGCGAAACCCTACGCTGCGGGAGAGGATGCAGAGACCCTACTCTTTCCCGAGGAATAAAACCCGAGGAATTTTTGAGTGGGCTTGCTACTATGGCAAGGTCTCCCTCCCAAGGTCCAAGAGGCCGCAAGATGCTCGCAAAAGCGGTGACCCCTTGTTCTGCCCTTATCACCAAATACTGGGCCACTCTATCGAAGACTGCTACGTCTTCAAAGATATTGCTCAAGATCTGATTGAGACAGATGAGCTCAGAATGGGAGATTATGTGGTGGCTCCGCCACGCCCCCATGTGACATGCAGCCACGAAAAGGGTGTTTACATGGTGTCAGTCCAGCACCAGATTTTTGAAGATGCAGCTGAGAACGGGCGACCTCGGCCACCGGTGAAGAACCCGCCCTTGGTGTGGCACTCCATCACTACGGCCCCTGCTAGAGCCGTCTATGATGATTACCAAGAAGACCCCGGAGAAGTCCTTTACTTCTCCGCACAGAAGGACCCCTCGAAGCCACGGCCCGCGAGCCCGGAGGCGGGGGATATCAGCAAAGCCTCATTGTCCGATGAGGCTAAGCAGGGTGACACCTATGGTGTCCTTGAAGCAGAAGATGGCGAAGATCAATATTTCGTCGACCTGTTGCCGGCACCGCCGGAAATTGAAGATGGCGGCCAGGCCACGGTAGATGAACTTATTGAAATTAACTTGGGCACGGAGGGCGACCCCAGGCCGACCTTTCTAAGTGCCCTTCTTCCTCCACAGGAGAGGGAACAATATATCAAGTTGCTACAAGAATTCCGGGACTGTTTTGCCTGGAACTACAAGGAGATGACTGGCCTACGTCCCGTTGTGACCCAACATATTCTGGCCATCGATCCCAAGGTGGAACCGGTGAAGCAGTCTCCCCGGTGCATGAGGCCGGAGTTAATAAACCAAATTTGCAAAGAAGTCGACAAGCTCATAGATGTCGATTTTGTAGCTGAAAACCAGTATACCACTTGGTTGGCCAACATTGTGCCGGTGAAGAAGAAGAATGGACAGATCAGGATTTGCGTGGACTTCCGCGACCTGAATAAAGCCTGCCCAAAAGATGATTTCCCGGTGCCCATCACTGAAGTCATGATTGATGCAACTACTGGCCACGAGGCCTTGTCCTTCATGGACGGATCGTCCGGCTATAACCAAATCTGGATAGCTGAGCACGACCGAATTCATACGGCCTTCCGGTCACCCAAAGGGATATTCCACTACAAAAGAATGCCCTTCGGCCTCAAGAACGCCGGCGCTACTTACCAGCGGGCGATGACCAAAATATTCGACGAGCTGCTATACAACAAAGTCGAATGCTACATTGATGATTTGGTCGTCAAGTCGAAGAAAAGAGAAGATCACCTGAAGGACCTCAGAGTCATCTTTGAAAGACTCGGCAGTACGAGCTGAAAATGAACCCGATGAAGTGTGCCTTTGGCGTCTCCAGCGGGAAGTTCCTCGGCTTCATTGTTCGATATAGAGGGATCGAGATCGACCCTTTCAAAATAAAAGCCATTCAGGAGCTACCTCCTCCGAAGGATCTGGGAGAGTTAAGATCCCTGCAAGGCCGGCTGGCTTACATCCGAAGATTTATCTCCAATTTGTCAGGGCGCTGTCAGCCATTCCACAAATTGATGATGAAAAATGCACCTTTTGACTGGAACCAGGAATGCCAGAGGGCCTTCGATCGGTTGAGAGATTACTTGAAGACCCCGCCCGTGCTGGGGGCACCTGTCAAGGGGAGGTCGCTTATTTTATACATAGCCGCCACCAAATATTCGCTGGGGGCAATGCTCGCCCAGAATAATGATGAGGGGAAGGAGCAGGCTCTCTATTATCTTAGCCGAAGGCTAGTGGGGGCAGAAGTAAAATACACCCCGATTGAGAAGGTCTGTCTCGCCTTGGTCTTCGCAGTCAAGAAGCTGAGGCATTACATGCTCTCCCATGAAGTGAGCCTGATCTCCAAGGCCGACCCAGTTAAACACATTCTCTCCCAGCCAGTCCTGAAGGGACGTCTCGGCAAGTGGGCCGTGCTATTGATGGAATTTGACATTACCTATGTGCCGCAGAAGGCCGTCAAGGGTCAAGCCGTAGCCGAGTTCTTTGCAGCACATCCTGTGCCTGAAGATTTCCCATTGGCTACAGAGTTGCCTGAAGATGAAACACTGGAGGTGGACCAAGTCCAACAGATCACCTGGCAGCTGCACTTTGATGGAGCTTCGAGAACAGAAACAACCCCGTCCGGACATACAAAAGTACGGGCAGGGGCCGGCATCGTCCTTAAATCCCCTGAGGGAGAAGTATTGCATACATCCTGTTCTATCAATAAGCCCTGCACAAATAATGAGGCAGAGTATGAGGCTCTGATCATCGGTCTCCAAGTCGCTTTGCAAATGGAGATTAAAATGCTGCAAGTATTTGGCGATTCGTTACTAGTCGTCAAGCAAGTCCAGGGGCAGTTTGATGTCCGAAAACCTGAGCTGCTCCCTTACCATGCTAAAGCAAAGCGGCTCATGGAGCAATTCTACCTCATTGAGATAGGCCATGTTGCCAGGGGAGAAAATGCACAAGCCGATGCACTGGCAAAATTGGCAAGCTCACTAGCAGTCCCGCCTGATGGATCTCTTAGCATCCGGGTGGTGAATCAGCGCCAGGTGCCTAGCATGATAGAAGAACCAGAAGAAGAAGAACTGGAGGTCGCTGCAGCGGAAACCGTCGGCCTACCTGACTGGAGGGCCCCCCTTATGCAATGGTTTAAATACCAGCAATTGCCCAAGCAGAGAGAAGAAAAGATCAGGCTGATCAGAACAAAAGACTCTTACGAGGTCGGAATGGGATCCTATTCCGAATTATGGCAGATGCCAAACGGAAAGTGCTCCTACGGTGCCTATCTACCGAAGAAGCTTGGAAGGTCATGAAGAAGTCCACGCCGGGACAGCAGGTGCACATCAGGCGGGACCGAAGATGAAAATTGAAATAAAAAAGCTTGGCTACTACTGGCCGACCATGTTTGATGACTGCTGCAAGTACGCCAAGTCTTGCCAGAAATGCCAGGAGCATGCCACAGTTCCCAGGAGGCCGCCCGTGCCGCTGCATCCGACATTGCCCAGCTGGCCTTTCGCTCAGTGGGGAACAAGACGTCGTGGGCCCACTACCCGCGTCATCCGTCGGGTGCAAATACATTTTGGCGGCAACTGACTACTTCTCCCGTTGGGCGGAAGCCGTTGCTTTGAGAGAAGTGACTGGGGAGATCGTCGCCAGATTTGTCCGGCGCAATATCATATTCCGGTTTGGCACGCCAAACCGAATCATCTCAGATAATGGAAGCCACTTCCGCAACCAAAAGGTCTACCGGCTGGCAGAGAAGTACAAGATCGACTGGAGGACGTCAACCCCCTACAACCCGCAAGCCAATGGTTTGGCTGAAGCTTTCAACAAAACTCTTTGTACTCTCCTCTCCAAAATTGTTAATTCTAACAAAAGGGACTGGGAAGAAAGAATGTATGAGGCCCTCTGGGCATATCGAACTATTTACAAAACTCCGACGGGTTGTTCACCCTTTTCCCTGGTATATGGCTCAGAGGCGATCGTCCCCATCGAGCTGGAGATACCCTCCCTTCGGGTTGCAATCCAACACGGGTTGGTCCGAGAAGACCAAACAAATGTCGAGCGAAGGCTCGAAGAGCTCTCCAACTTGGAGGGGAAGCGGCTCCAAGCCCAGCAGAACATCCAGGTCTATCAGGCCCGCATAGCTCGCGCCTTCGACAAGCTCGTCAAGGAGCGTGAATTCAAGAAGGGTGACCTCGTTATGGTCAAAAGGAGGGAAGTTATGGCTTCCAACCCCAAGGGCAAGCTGAATGAGAATTGGCTTGGACCCTATGTAATCCAGAAGGTTTATGAAGGCGGAGCATATGTGATAGTCGATCATCGGGGGGAGGTCCAGTTTCCACCCCTTAATGGCAGGCATCTAAGGTTGTACCACGCTCCGATTCCCCTTTCAATGAATAATACATTCTCTCGCCCCGCAGCGGGCAAACTTGCATTTCAACTGCTCGGATGGTTTGTCATTATTCACTGTGCATTTCAAAAAAAAAGAAAAAAAGGAAAAAATAGAAAAAAAAGGGAAGAGAAAGAAGATAAGGGGAAAAAAGAAGAAAAGAAAAGAAAAGAAAAAAAAAGAAGAAAAGAAGAAAAGAGAAGAAAAGAGAAGAAAAGAAAAGAAAGGAAAAGAGAAAAAAAGAGGGGAAGTAAAGGAGGAGGAGCCAGCCCTCCTTTACTAACCCTCACCCGTACCAACGAATACTTCAATAAACGAATCAACCCTGTCAGCCCTTGACATTCTGTCGGCACTGACGAAGAATACCCCAGCCGGACCTTTCGCCCAGGATCGGGGAATTAACCCTTCTCCTTGCGTTGGCACCAACCCGTACCAACGAACATTTCAATAAACGAATCAACCCTGTCAGCCCTTGACATTCTGTCGGCACTGACGAAGAATACCCCAGCCGGACCTTTCGCCCGGGATCGGGGAATCAACCCTTCTTCTTGCGTTGGCACCAACCCGTACCAACGAATACTTCAATAAACGAATCAACCCTGTCAGCCCTTGACATTCTGTCGGCACTGACGAAGAATACCCCAGCCGGACCTTTAGCCCGAGATCGGGGAATCAACCCTTCTCCTTGCGTTGGCACCAACCCGTACCAACGAATACTTCAATAAACAAATCAACCCTGTCAGCCCTTGACATTCTGTCGGCACTGACGAAGAATACCCAGCCGGACCTTTCGCCCGGGATCGGGGAATCAACCCTTCTCCTTGCGTTGGCACCAACCCGTACCAACGAACATTTCAATAAACGAATCAACCCTGTCAGCCCTTGACATTCTGTCGGCACTGACGAAGAATACCCCAGCCGGACCTTTCGCCCGGGATCGGGGAATCAACCCTTCTCTTTGCGTTGGCACCAACCCGTACCAACGAACACATCAAGAGACAAATAAACCACACCTGTCCCCGACACTCCGTCGGCATAGACAAACAACCCTCTTTTGACCAAGACCTCCCGTCAGGGTCATTGAATGAACAAACTCTTCTCTCCGTCCCTTCGGGCGACGAACGGCCCCTTTTAACCAAGACCTCATGTCTAGGTCGTTGAACGAACAAACTCTTCTCTCCGCCCCTCCAAGGTCGGATCAACCTAGTCGGGTCAAACATACCGGTGACATCTTTCGGCTGACTCGCTTGATGGACATGGTGGAGTGGTCCCCTCGTCCCTCCTCTGGAAGAGGCGAGCACTCTCCTATGCTCCTATGCGAACCTCACCGGGTTCTCCCCGGATAAGCTGTTAGTGTGAACTTGCGTTCCATCACATAGCAAGAAAAAGAAAAGAGAAAAGGGAGGAAGAGATTGCCCAACACCACACACATATAAGAGGCACATGGAATAATTGCATTATATTCTTTTTGAGAGAAAATTACACTGGCCCCGGGGCATACCCCGGTGTTGCATGCAAAAAAAGGGGGGACGGAAGGGGGACCGGCAGTTAGACCAGCCCCCGGAAGATGTCCTCGAGGGGAAGGATCCCGACGCAAGGGAAGCTCATCATCTCACGCAGGCGGTCTTCCTGCGCGTCGAGGCGCTCCAACTCGGTCGCCACAGAGGCCGCCGCTGCTTCGGCGACGGCTAACTCTTCAGTTTCCCTGGCCTTGCTCGTCTCGGCTTTGAGCAGGTCAGACTCAGCCTGGGCAAGCCAACCCCGGAGTTTCTCTATCCGGCTCTCCAAGGCGTGGATGTTGGCATTGCACCCGTCCAAGACCTTCCGGTGTTGCTCCCTGCTGTCCCTCCGCACCGCCAGAGCCTCCAGATATTCATCCCTCTGAGCGCCGATGGCTGTAAGCTCAGTTGGGGCCTGCGTCTCGAGGAATGCGCGACGGTTTACATATTTCAATAGTAGCAGAACACGTCGCGACCATTCCTCCAACGGGCAGCCCATCATTTGCAGTGCTTTGGTCAGCTGCTCCACGATGGCCCTTACGCCTTGATATGTGAGCGTTGGGTCGGCAACGACCATAGAGCGCAATACCAATAGGGTCTGGCGGACTGGCAGATCCGAGCTCACGTGGCCGATAGAAGGGACGACTGGTGGGTCGAAGCTAACTTGGCTGTCCACGACCGCCCACAGCTCCGCGTCAACCATGGCCGAGCTACCTGGAAGAGTCAGGGCCGAAAGGAGGGGCCTCTCGGGCTCCGAGGACGACCCTGGCCAGCCACCACCAAAGGTGAAGGAGATACCGCAACAGAGGCGTCTGGCGTCGCCATGATGAGCGGCTGCTCTAGCGCCATCGACTGAGCGGATTCCAAGTCCGACGATGTCGCCCCCTCCGTCGAAACTAGAGCCACGACCTTGTCGGGAGAGTGAGCGGGCGCAGAGACCGAATTTGATACTGCAGCCAACGAAGCTGCTCCGGCCCCCGCTTCCTCAGCAGGGTCTAAGTCCATGGCCGTCCCGCGGACCGGAAGCGAAAGAATGGCGACCTCGGCAGACGAGGTATCAGTGACAGGCGGGCCCGAGATCGTTCCTGAAAGGCCTTTATCTCCTCCCGCCTGGAATTCCCCCGAATGTTCATTGAGGATCGTCAATATCCTCCCCAGGAGTCGGGCTTCCTCGGGTACGACCGGCGTCGGGATTGGTGGCAGTGGGATCACCAGCCGCGGGACAGCCCCCATCCGCAGAAGATCGGCCAAGAATCCCGTGTCCGGCCCTAGGAGCGTCTTCAGTCTCTTCGCCGCATGAACGCGGAAGGATGAGCTCCACCTGGGGACGGCCTTGCGACCCCGGGGTGCGCGCGCTCCGCGGGGCATTGTCATTATCTAACCATGTGAAGAAAGGTTAGCCGCTTGCCAAGTGGAGTAAATCACTGCATTCTCAAGGAAGCCGAATGGATCCCCATGCTTACCTCGCCCGCCGGTACTATGCTGCTCTCCGGCGTCGTCTCTCCTCGGGCGGCAGCTTCAGGCACCGTCTCCCTGCGGGTCTCGGTCGCCGGCGACACCTCCCCTTCTTCCCGAATCTCGGCTTCGGGTACTACCGGCTCTCGCACCTCGATCTCTGGCGCTATCTCCCCCTCCTCCAGGGCTTCGGTGGCTGGGATAGTAACCTTCACGGCTCTTTTGGAGGCACGAGCCTGTATTGCCTCAAATAAATCAGCAACCCCGAGGGAAGACTTAAGGACGAGAAAGGAGGAAGAAAGAGGAAGGCATACACTCACAGCCACTACCACTTCTTCTCGGGGTGAGACCTCAGCTGTCGAGATGGCAGCATCCAAGCTTACCTCGGCTTCTTCCTGCCGCAAAACCTCGACCAGGGACGCCAGTTTATCCAAAGCGGCTGTGGTTGTCGCTTGTCTGGCGGCTTCTAAACCCGGGACGTGGATTGCTGCATCTTTTGACGGGGTCTGTTCCTATTGGAAGCCAAAAACAATGATATCAAGGAGGTTAGTTGACGGCCTCAAGAAAGAAACCTGAATTAACAGGTTCACACTTACAGGTGCCCGCTTCACCAGGCTAAGAGAAATAGGTAGTACCGGGGCTTTCCAGGTAGGAACTTGAAAGCTGGGCTCCCCGGGGATACCCTCGGTTGAAAGCACTTCGTCAGAAGAATAGCCGTAATCTACCTTCTCACCCGACGAAGACTTAGTTCTAGTGGGCACCTCTTTCGCTGTCAAGGCAGCCCCCGCCTCAGCATCCGGGGTCGGCTCGTCGCCGCGCCGGACAGGCAACCGCGACTTCCCTGACCGCCACCCCTTCTTCCGGTATGTCTGCCCGAACCGAGATGTCTCGGGGTCCGCCTCCGGTTGAGGGGCTGCCACATCAGCTCCTGCCAGGCAAAGCAGGATCCGGGTTCAGTCAGGCCCGTAAAGCTTCAAGAAAAATTTAATCGAAGCGACTAGCAAAGAAAGTAATATACCTCCTTCAGCTTCGGCGGCGGGAGTTGGGGCGAAGAAGGTCTCTTCGACAGATTCCACGGCCCCGTGGGTCAGCTTCACCCACGCCTGGGATAGATACGGGCGTGGGCCTCTCGGCGACAGCTGGAACAAAAACGTATGTGTTACAAGAAGCGTCCCTCTTAATGTCTAAATAAATCCCGAAGAGCCTCGAAGAAGAAGAAACCCAACCTGCAGGCCGACTCGACTCGGTTCGAGCAGCTTCGAACTCCTCGAATGAAGAGATCAAAGGCGCCGGGGGAATGGTCGACGCAGCTTTGGCGGCCTCCGTCTTTCGTCGTTTTGCCTCCCGCCGCCCGGCCGCCTTGGCAGCATCTACCGCCTTCTTCACGGGTGATTTCGCCCGGGGCCTCTTCGCGGGCGGAGGCAGGGGGGTCATAGTCGGAGTCGCTGGCGCCTCCTCGAAGTAAGTAGGCTTTCCTGCTTGCCGAAGGAGATTGCGATACATCGCCGTCTGGATGCTATCGGGGTGGTCTGTTTAAGAAAAGAGGAAGAAGAACGAGGGACCCGATCAGCTTCCGGCACCCAAGGAAGGGTAACATTGAAAAGCACAAGTAAAAGAAGAAAACACTAAATACCATGTGGGCCAGTGTACAGCCGCAGCGCTATCGGCCAGTAGCTGAGGGACGGTTCCTTGTCCCGGCGAGCCGCCTCCCGGACCAGCCAGCATACATCTTCGATTTTCTGGCAGCGGTCGGCAAGGGCGGCCAGGTCCGCATGCTTCTTGGCGGCCAAGTGGCAGAAGAGGTTGAAGTGGTCCATCCCCCATCCCTCGGCATAATAATAGGCGATATGGAGGCGCTTGCCCAAGATGGCCGCCCCCGGATCTTCAATCTTCAACCCATGCACTCGGAGGAGGACGTAGAGCCATGTGGTGTCCTTGTAATTTTCTGGTTTCCGTTCCTCCCTCCTCACGAACGTGCGGTATGGACAGATTGGATCCCTCTCCGGACGCCAGCTCCTCGCGGGGGTGCCTTCTTCTTCCATGGGAAACGGATAATTGGTCAGCTCCAGGTGGTCACTCCCAACGTGGCAAAGGTCCCGCAGGGTCTTCTTGAAATCATCCTTCGCCACCAGAGGCAGCTTAGCCTGCGGTGCTGGCTTGGCCTCTCGAGCCCTCTTGCGTGCGATCATGTACGCAGCCACTTCCTGTTCCTTGCCCTGCCTCAACCGGAGGAGATGCTCCGGGTCGATATCAAGTACTGGCACTGGCTGCTGGCTCAGAAACCTCCTCTCTGCCCCATCCCAGCAGTCGGTCCGGGATAATCGGTAGAAGGCTGTCCGGGCATTCCACCACTTTACGTACTCCGGGGTCACCCGTGGAATCCGACCCGGGGCTGGCACCCTGAAGGAAGCAGTGTCTGCCCGATGAAAGAAATCCCACCAGGTTCGGGCAGTCTCAGCAGTGGGGCTCCCCCGGAGACTTCGCACCGGCAGATCAAAGCAAGCTCCGTACGTAGGGATATGTTGATCATACCCGAAGTTCCTGTCGAAGTGAAAGGGATAGTACGGCTCCAGCAATAGACTGTCCCCCTTTCGGAAAGCCAGCACACTTGGACGAATGGACAGCGCCCAGGCTCTGAGCTCCGGCTCCAACAACGGGCGAACCACGTTCTCCTGACTGATTGGGTGCACGTACTTTTCCACCTGGTCATCCCTGCATTCCCGGTTACTATTTACCAATGGGCTTGAATGAGCAGCCAGGGTCCAGAAGTGAATAGTGCCAGCAGTATCAAGGGGCACCGTTATCAGCCTGCCCCGGATGTCGTACAGCCGCATGGACGTCGAGCTTGACTCCACGCTCGCAAACTCCAGCATCCGTGGAACCAACCCCCAGCCTTGAATGGTGCGTGGGGCGAACTCTGGGAATAGGGAACAAACCCACGCATTGAAAAAATGCAGTGGGCACACATACCGCGCCTGCCGCGGGAACTGGTGAGCGCTGACATCCCCGAGCGCCTTGTATATCAGACACAGGGTAGCTGGACACAGAGACAGCTTGATACCCCAGGCCATCTGGCAATTCGGGTAGATCGCATCCGGCCGAATGACAGTCTCGTCTCCATACGGCATGGCGAACGAGCACAACCAATAAGTCAAGAACGTTGCACAATGCGTCAGCGGGTCGACCCCTGCCGGATTGGGCCCGCTTCGGCGCCCTCGGGAAGAAATCTTCACATCAGCCTTCGGCTTAGCACGCTTCTTGCTGGCGGCGGCAGTGCCTATGTGCGGGAAGTCTTTATATTGTTTCAGGCCGTCATAGAAGTACTGCAACCACAAGGTCATGCGGACTCTCTTCCGGTCTCCACGAGGGGGTTGCTTCCCGCCGTGCGCCAACTGATACAGGTCTCGGTACGCCTTCATAAGATACCGATACGAATAGCCGAGGGAGTAGTAGCCGTCCCCGTTGGTCTCATCTTTGATCATATCCGGGAGGCAAACTTCTTCGTAGGGCTCCCCGTCGATGGGCAAGCCACTGAGTTGACTAAGACTCCATAAATCCAATGAAGTCTCGCCCTCTGCCGTATAGAAGGTGTTCGTCTCTGCATTGAACACTTCAATCATCCCGCAGCAGAGACCCCTGGAGATAGGGTAGCCGTACCGGGAGGCATAGACACTGTGATAAACTCCAGCCCGGATAAGGATCGGGGCGTAGTTGAACAACACGTACTCCGTGAATTCCACACCTCCCTCCCGGAAGCTATGCGCGTCCTTGAGCCTTAGCTCCCCGAACCAGCCCAGCGCTAGTTCGTGCTTGAATCGGATGGTCAAACAATCCAGCAGAAAAGGCTCTTCCCTGTATCCCCACTTCAATGGAGCCAAGAACAGACCAAACCGGGGGTGCTCACCCTGGACCCGCCCAGCAGCTGTGTCCCACCGAGCAGGGGTAAACTGAGGCGCCCGCACTAATTTGTCTTCTGCCAGCAACACGGCTTCGAGCCCCAAGACGGGTTTCCACTCTCGAGCCTCTCCCACTAGATACATTGGGATGCTCCTCGGGACACTGTACAGCAGGCTGTCCCGGGACCGCAGAATTGCCCGCTCGGCGTCCCTGACAACGCGGAAATCCTGCCTTACTCGGTCACTGAGATGTTTCAAAAAACGGATGAGGTGCCTATCCTTCGGGTAGTCCTTCCGGTACTCCCCCGTAGCCCGGTCAAAAGCCAAGCTGCCCTCGACCCGAGTAAGCCTGCGAAAGTCCATCGTCTCGGTATCGGAGCCCGACAATCCGTCCAGTGTCGCTATCTCGGCATGCTTCCTGTCCAAGTCCTCCACATTAAACCAGATAACCGCTGGCACCGGAGGTGGGGGAACGCGCTCGGCACCGGAAGCAGCAGAAGCAGCAGAATCTCTTGGGGCAGCCATCTTTCTACAAAGTGCTAGATACCTCAAGTCAGAATAAGACACAAACGAAAAAGAAAGGAGATTACGAAGGGGCTACGCTACAATTGAATTAAAAAGAATGCCAATAATTTCTGACGAAATTTCGGCAGAGTTTCCCCTAGGCCGGAGGCGTAAAGGGAAAACACGGGTGCACGTTCACAAGGAGTGACGGCCCCAACAAAGTCACGGTGTGCCCAAGGGCGACACCGGAGATCCTCCGGTTGAGGAAGTCTTCCTCTCCTCTTCAGCGGCACACTCCGTGCCTCCCCTTCAGCGGCACACTCCGTGCCTCCCTTCAACAGCACGCTCCGTGCCCCCCCTTCAGCGGCACACCCCCTGCCTCCCGTCAGCGGCACACCCCGTGCCTCGCTCCAGCGGCACACTCCGTGCCCCCTCCAGCGGCACACCCGTGCCCCCCGTCCCAGCGGCACACCCGCGCCCACCTGCTCAGCGGCACACCCCGTGCCCGCTTTCTCCAGCGGCACACTTGTGCCCTTTCTCCAGCGGCACACCCCGTGCCCACTTTCTCCAGCAGCACACTTGTGCCCTTTCTCCAGCGGCACACCCGTGCCCCCTGCCCCCCAGCGGCACACCCGTGCCCCCTGCCCCCAGCGGCACACACGCGCCCCCGTCAGCGGTACGCTCCGACGCGCCGTGACCGCCCCGCCACATGTCGAAGAGAAGAAGAAGAAGAGACGAACAAGAAGAAGAAGAAAAGAAGAAGAAGAGAAGAAGGAGAAGAGGAGGACGGGGAGCCTAGGGCTCCGTCATCCCTCGAGCGAAGAAAGAACGAGAAGAAGAAGAGGAAGAAAAGGGGGAGGAGAACGGAAGAAAAGAAGAGAGGAAGAGGAAGAGAAGAAGAAGAAGAAGGGAGAAAGAAGAAGAGGAAGGGGAGAGGGGCACGGTGGCCTCACCCCAGGCACCGACGACGGCGGTGAGCGGCGGTGGCGACAGAGAAGAGAAAGAAGAGAGGAAGAGGCGGCGGGAGCCGAAGCGACAAAGAGAGAGAGAGAGAGGGACCCCCTTTTATAACCGTTTCAAAAAAGGGGGGAGAAAGAAAAGAAAAAGGGAGAATGAAGAAAAGAAAAAAAAATAACAACAAAAAAATAGAAAAAATAAAGAAGAGAAAGGGAGAAGAAAAAAAAAAGAGAGAAAACGAAAAATAAAATAAAAAAAGGGAACAAGAAAAGAGGAAAAGGAAGAGAAGAGAAAAGAGAGAAAAGAAAAAAGGAGGAAAAGAAAAAAAAGAAGAGAAAAGAAAGAGAAAAAGTAATAATAAATAAATATATATATTTACATATATACATATAGTAAACGATGATAATATAACAAGTATGTATAATGATATCTACGTCACGTATCTTATGAACGTACGCCCAATAATGTACGTTAATATCATGGACACACCCGCGAGCATCGTCTGGCTCATCCTTCGCCCGCGCTGCTCACGGGTGGGGGCATTTGTGGACGTATAAAATTGCACGTCCATATGTCCCGCCAAGTCCCCGCATTAATGTCAAAGTCAAAAGAAGAAGACCCGGGGAGACTGATCATCCAGAGCTCCGGGAGAATACTACCGTCCGGCAAATCCCCACATTTGCACGGGCGCATTAAATGACTAAGAAAACACAGGATACCCTCCTGAATTTAATACACTGCTATGGACCCATCCTCGAGTCCCTAACGGTGAAGAAAATATCCCTAAGGGTTCAAAGTTCTCAGCTCCTGAAGCAAAGCTCAAGAACCTTCCCAACAGCACGTTCATTATGCCCTCCAACGGCACACCCCGTGCCCCTCAGCGGCACACTGCCCTCAAAGCCTTCCGCGGCACGCTCATGAAGTGCCCCAACAGTACGCCCTCCCGGCAGCCCCCAGCGGCACGCCCTCGAAGTGCCTCCAGCGGCACACTGCCTGGACCAGCCCCCAGCGGCACACTCCATGAGGGGTGTTTCCAGCGGCACACCCTTCAAGTGCCCTTCAACGACACAGCCTTCACGCCCCTCCAACGGCACAACGGCCTGGCCCTTCTAGCGGCACATCGGTGAATCCCCCTGAACGGTGCAAACCGGCAGATAATTCAACGGTCACAAGGCAGGCCCCTTGGCGCGCAGCTCGGCCACTTCAACGCCAGCTAGCACCCGCCTTGGTGTCGCCTTCTGGTTGGATGAGAGAGATCCCCACCTGACGGAGACAAGATCCGGGTCAACCTCGGATGGCAGTGCCATCATGAGGTCCCCCGTCAACGGCCCACCTATAAAAGCCTCTCAGAAAGAAAGAGGAAGAAGAAGGAAGGCACCCGTTCGAAGAGAAGAGAACGAGAAGAGGAAAAGAAGAAGAAGCAGGTAGAGGAGAGCAAGGAGAGAAAGGGAAAGTGGGCTGTGTAGTGGAGAGGGAAGGATGGCAGTGAAGGGAATGATCACCCTTCCTCATCCTAACCCTCTCCCCAAACTTTTCTTTCTTGTTCTTCCCCCGTTCTCTCCCCCGTTTGCTTGGATATACTGTATCACGTTTGGCCTTCTGGCCATGATTTTTGTCGATCTTGAGTTTGTCATGAATGAAACACCTTTTGGCTTTGCCTTCGTTTGTTGCATTTGTTGTTTTCTTCTTACTGTTGGTCTGTGAGTTTTGCGTCTGCCGCCAGTCCTCCAACTTCTTGCTTGATCTCACCTCCCGTGGCATGGGTCTACTTGATTGAGAGGTTTAGCTCTTGGCTTGATGGGGCAGGGCCGGCCTCTTCCCCCTCCAATGGCTTTCCTTAGTATAACGACCCTTGATTTTCGCTATACGGGTCTGTGGGAGTCCACTCTCCTTTTGACACTTTGGATCCCCTCAATGCCTAGAGCGTCCCCCTTTGCCCTCCTTCGGAACCAGCGGTATACACATATACGCTCAAGCCTCCCAGTCATCAGCTTACTCAGGCCCTCCAGCGGCACACCTCCTTGGGTCTGCTCAGCGGCACGGTCCTCCTTGAGTCTGCCCAGCAGCACGCTCTTCCCTGGGTTTGCTCAGCGGTACACCCTTCCCGTTTGTCTGCCCAGCGGCACAGACTTCCCTTCGTTTGCCCAGCGGCACGCCCTCTCCAGCCGCCAGCGGTACACCCTTGGCTGCCTCAGCGGCACACCTCCCCTGTTGGCCTGTTCGGCGGCACACACACTTTGGCTGTCACTTCTCCGGTGCATTCATGGTATGTATCAATCTACTGGTTTCTCGGCCGGCGTTTTCTCCGAGTTTTCCGAAGTTTCCCCCAAAGGTGGCTGCTTAGGCACACACCTCAATTGTTGGTTCATGTCACCCCTGTGGGCATGTTCCTTGTTATTCCCTTACCATCCGGGTCAAGGGGAGATGTTGCCGAATTTTTGTCAGAAATAACAATATGTTAAAAGACAAAAGGAAGCAACAAACAAATGAGGTAAGCAACAATAAAACATTCTAATCAACTAAAGGAATTATGCAAAGCTCCAGGAATTGGCTGAATAAGACTCAAAGGACTGCACTATTGAACGTGAATTGGGATTCAATTACATAACAAAAAGGTGAAAGTTGAACCTCTGTGGCTCCATCAGACCTGCATGAGCAAGGACTCTCTCTCTTGAACTTTGCTCCACCCATCTGAACTCCATCCCAACTTCCTTAACCCTTTACTCCCAGTTCAACCCTTCCAGCAGCTGCCCAATCCCTCAACCCTCTAGCGGTACACATCCTTCAACCTCCAGCGGTACACTCTCTTCCTTCCTAGCGGCACACCGCCCACACCTTTCAACCCTCTAGTGGTGCACATCCTTCAACCTCCAGCGGTACACCCTCCTACTCCCTAGCGGCACACTGCCCGCACCCTTCAGCCCCCCAGCGGTACACTTCCTAACTCCCCAGCGGCACACTCTCAGCTCTAGCGACACACTGCTAACTCCACCTCCAACGGTACACTCTATCATTCCTCCAATAAATATATATATATAATAAAAAAATTATAATAAAAGGAACAACAAATAATAATAATAGTGATAAAACAGAGGGGGTAGTTCCAATCAAAATAATGAGCGAAGAGAAGATAACAAAAGGGAGCAATGCTAATAAATGAGCGATAATGATAAGTGTCACTCGAGGCAACTCACGAACATAGCGGTATGGCTCTCGTCTCTCCTCCTTGGACTCCGAACCCGAGAATATTAATGATGCCCTTGTAAGCCGAGCGTCACCCTCGGGAATCATCTCCCTCGTCATGGTGACCGCCCGGCCTTACCTCGGGCCAATATCTCATCAGGGTCCCCTCCCTCACCGGGATCTAACTTTTCTCTTTGCATTAAATTTGCCGTCCCTTGGCAGACATTTGCACGGATTCGTCCCCCGTTACCGTCTTGTTTTCCGTATGGACTTTTGTCCAAACATGGAATGGTCCATCGGTGACCGACATAATCTGAGTGTTCATGCCCCCACCACGGGCTTACCGCATAGCCCGACTGCCTTTTTCTTCCTGCATTAATTGGTATTTCTTTCGGTCGTGGAGCCCTTATTTTCGGAAATTAATCAAGGGTATTCCCCTCTCCGAGGAGATGTAAATGACGTTGTGACCTTTATAGCACAACGGGTCTCAGTCCCGACCCGAACCACACAATCATCTAATTAGTCAGACCGAGCGCACCATGGGCTTCCATGAAGCCCGAACAAATCGTCACCTTGTGACTGGCACGCCCACGCACGTAATAAACCCAATTGACACAATTGACAAATAAACGACGATTTAAATAAAAAGTGCGTCCACAAGCCTCCTAAGCGGTCTCTTGGAACCCTAGACATGGAGTTCGGAGGCCCACCGTCATGATTTAGAGCGTGATCAAACCCCACTTAGAAGCGAAGGTAGACAAGGTCTACCCCCTAGAGAGGAGAACTTGGACGACAAATTTTTTAAGAGCATGAAAATTGATGCTTTTACTTATGATGGTCGTCAGGATCCACATGCATTCTTGGACTGGATGTTGGGCATGGACCGCTACTTTGACTGGTACAATGTTTCAGAGTGGAGGAAAGTCAGATTTGCAGTCATGAAGTCGACTGGTTTAGTGGCCCAAGATTGGGAAAATGTGGAGCGCCAAATTGCTCTGAGGGAGGACCCTGTAATGACTTGGGATGAGATGAAGGAGCGGTTGAAGGTGAAATTTCTTCCCCTCTCATTCCACGAAAGGATGCTTGACCAATGGAACCAGTTGACCCAGGGCAACAAATCAACTACAGAGTATGTTGCTAAGTTTGATGAGTATTTGAACCGGTGCAGTGCATTAGAGCTCGAGACCCCCACACAAACTTTGTCTCGCTTTTGGTTTGGGTTGCGAGGTGACTATCGTCGGGAGCTCATTGCCCGGGGCACACCTACATTGGACTTGGACGAATCTAGGGGCACTCTCTTTTCTCGAGCTACTGAGGTCTACGACACACATGGCAAGTCTATGTCTGCGGACAAGTCTCTTTCTTTTCATCCTGGCCCTTCTTCTTCTTCTAGCAAGCCCATCGCTAGCTCTTCCAGCGTTAAACCTCTTCCTACTGCTGATAGGAGAGTTGCTAGTGAACCATTCAAAGTCAACCCTAGGACTCAATGCTACCAATGCCAAGGGTATGGCCATGTGGCAAGCCAGTGTCCGAGTCAAACCAAGTCCCTTTACATTGAAGGTGAGCACGAGGATGACGAGCAAGAGGATGTAGAGGAAGTTGTTCACAAAGTTGAGGGAGACTCTGATGACTCGACTGATGAGAAAGAGTTTGTGGGGTGCATTGAGAGCATTGTCCTGTGTCACCCAATTTCACCTTGTGAAGACCCAAGGTTGAGTGTGGTTAGGAGCACCCTGACACAACCCCAGTTGATCGACGAGTAGAAGAGGACCACAATCTTCCATACATTCACCCAAATTGGAGAGAAGAGCTGCAAGGTTATTGTTGATGGTGGTAGTTGCATCAATACTATATCTTCTCGCCTTTTGTCCACTCTCAAATTGAAACCTGAGCCTCACCCCAAACCTTACAAAGTGTCCTAGATCGACACCGCATCCATTGAGGTTAAGGAGCGTAGCCTGATTCCCATTGAGTTTGCTAGTTACAAGAACAAGGTGTGGTGTGACTTCATCACCCTAGATGTAGGTCACATCATCCTAGGGAGACCATGGTTGTTTGATTGGACGTTACCATCTATGTGCTCAAACATTTGCACCTTTGTCCATGATGGTAAATGTGTGAAACTTGTGCTGAGCCAACCCAAGCCCCCTAGTTCTGAAAAGAAGGTTGATAGCAAGACCTAGAAGGACAAGGGAAAAAGAGTGATCAGTTTGATTAGCCCCAAAGAATTAGAGAAATATTTAAACAAAGGCCAACCTCTATTTGCTCTAATGGCTCGAGAAGTTGAGAAGGATGCCTCCCTTCCCCTCTTAGAATCTGTCAAGGGAATTCTTGAGGAGTTCGTGGATGTTTTCCCAGAGGACCTCTTTCTGAGACATCTAACATGCCATAGACCTTGTCCCAGGAGCCACTTTATCTAACCTATCCCACTATCGAATGAACCCTGCGGACCATGCATAACTAAAAAGCCAGGTTCATGAGTTGTTATTCAGAGGCTTCGTAAGGGAGCATGAGCCCATGCGTGGTTCTAGCACTTTTGACGCCAAAGAAAGATGGTACATGGTATATGTGCATTGACAACCGTGTTATTAACAAAATCACTGTCAAGTATCGTTTTCCTATTCTTCGATTGGATGGCATGTTAGACCTATGGCTGGTGCTTTCATCTTTTTCAAGATTGATTTGAAGAGTGGGTATGGTGACGCGCTTTTTGATGGTTGGTGATTTATAGGCATGCCAGTCACTTTCGTGACAAAATTTTTTTTATTGTGCGCTCGATCTGACTTGGTCAGACGAATGTGAAGCCTGTGTCGGGACCAGAAGTCCGTCATACTATAAAGGCTATGACATTAATTACATCTCCCCGAAGGGGAGAAAACCCTTGATTAATCGCCAGGAGAAAGGGCTCTTGGGGCCAAGGAAAAATACATGACAACAATGTTTTGCCATGTAAAACAGGTGACAACGTGTGGGGATGTGTAATGTAGTAACATATGCAGCTCAGGGGACTGAACTTAAAAGGAGTCCTGAGTTCACGTGTAAATATGATTTTAAGGGAAAGAGGACTTTCAGTCCTGAGCAAACTGAGTCATGGCCATAATAGGGATGACCCCCTGGAATCCGGACACAGCTGTTGGGACTTCAGGTGTATATTCCCCATTGTGGGGTCCGAGGGAGATGAGAAGTCCATAAAATCCCCCAGAACATGTGTCTTATTATTATTTTTTATTTTTTATTTTGTTATATTTTATCTTTAGGGAGGAAGGGACGGAAAATTGAATTTAAGAAGATCCCAGCTGGGTGTTTTCAGACACATTTTTTACATGTTTATTTATTTTATTATTATTTTTTATATTTTTTTTTATGATTATGACTCACACGGAAATAGTGGGTAGAAAGGGAGATAGATGAGTCGGAGAAGGAGTCGACTCATGGAGTCGACTCCCTGCCGCCACAGGTCCGCTCTTGCAGATTTGGATTGAATAGCCTGCTAGATGGGTCATAGGCAGCGGGTCACAAAGTGATATGTCTAAGGAGACATGGGGAGATGATTCTTAGGTGGTGCTGGAGGAAGTTCATGAGCAACTGCCAAAAGGAGAACCAAATATTCAAATAGGAATGGGTTTAGAAGGAACGGAATGCCCAAGAACCAAAGGATCAGCATGATTTCCAATTTTAAGGTCTGTCTTCAGCCGCATCGACCTGCTCAAGCAGTGCATCGACCTGCCCTGGCAGGCTGCCTCCCTTCAGCTGCATCGACCTGCCCTTGGCGCTGCATCGACCTCGCTATGGCTATCTCCCTTCAGCTGCCTCGACCTACCCCTGGCAGTGCATCGACTTCACCGTGTGCACTTCACACAGCCCAAACTCATCACAGTGATGAGAGCGCCAAGGAGTCCAGCAGCCAGTATGAGAAAGCGTAGACTGACAGATTGTCAAGATCAGATTATATTTTATTGTTGCTTCTCATCAAAGCTGCTGGACTGGGAAGTTTTGGACTGCACTGTTGTTAGTGTGGCAGAAAGTGTTGGCATTGACTGTTGGGCTACTGCCATTAAATCTACTGGAATGCTGCTGCTGCTTGAGTTGCTGCTACTGCATGAGTCTGCTGAAGCTAGACTACTGCCAAAGTTGCTGAACTTGGTTACCAGCCAAATGGATGAGAAGAATGCTGCAGTGCCATGACCGAGCATGGTATGGTGAAATGATCTGAACTAAGCCGGATTGATGGACTTGACTGCGGTTGCTGTTGGTGAGCTTGACTTACACGGCAGCTTTGGGATATGCTGCAAAATCCACTGACCCTGCTGTGCGGCTGTGTACATTTAGCTGCTGGATGTAGCAAATGCGATTGCTATTGTTGCTGCTGCTCAATCTGCTGCTGCTGAAGTTGCACCGAAGCCACTGACTTCCGAGGATTTGATGAAATATTTTAACAGCTGTACTGCTTATTGCATAAGGTTTGCTGAGCTTACAGTATTTCTTCCGAGCTTCATTCCAGCTATTCTGACACTTCCCCAATGAACCCGATCAGCTTGGTTTGGATCCGTTTCATAGAAATTGCAAACTTGGGGCTAATATGCCTGACTGTCCCTCAGTATTACTCTTTTATACATAATTTTTTTATGAAACCCAGGCCCCCACGGGTGAGGACAGGCTCAAGAGGGTCAAAGCTTGCTGAAATACCCAGGGCAGGTCGACCTGTAGTAGGGCCAGGTCGTCCTGGCTTAAACAAGTAAATAGTAGTGGCCCTAGCAGACATTTCTTTTTTATACAGGTGGAGCTGGGGAGTAGATGCAGAGAATAAGAGAATAGGGGGTCCATTGTCTTGGGGTAGGGCATTCAGGTATATCTTTACATAAGGTGCATCTTGGCCTTATTTACATTTGGAATCAAATATCATCTGCCCAGCCGACTTTTCAATGAAATCTGCTGACTTTCTCATCCTGCCGAACTGGAGGTCTGCTGACCTTACCAATTTAACTGAGATGGAAAATTTGCTGCACTTACGCTGTATTTCAGAACTTCAAAAGCTCCTGAAGTTGCTTAATCTTCTGCTACCCATGGCATCATCAAAGGGACTCAGTTCCTTAATTCAGAAATGCAGCCAAGGACCCATACACCAACTCTGCTGAGGGTAGGACAGCAAGCCTTCCACTCGGTAGGTATAATGAAGGATCTCAAAAATTTTAAGAAGGTGGAAGTTTGAATGCCCTGCCTATGTGGGAGGTATGAGGGATATAACAAGGGTCCTGTTGGTTAGGAGCATGTATGCCAATGCAAAATGGATGAAGGGTCACCCTTCTCTATTTGAGGACCATGGAGGTTTCAAATATTCAGCATTCATGGACTTGAGCCCACTGCTCATGATGGATAAGATACTTAGTACCATTGCTGTTTTTTTTGTTTGAGAAAGGGTTTTGCAGAAGTTGGCAGGGGACTGGTCGGTCGACCGGGATTCCCAGAATTGGGAGGTTTGTCACAGGTTCCGGTGGACCGAAAATAGGACTCGGTCGACCGAACCCACAGAAGTCGACTTGGGACCAAGGGACCAAGGAGAAGTCGACTCTTGGCTTACAGTAAGGCTTTGATTGGGATTATATGGTGCATTTATGATATTTCAGCTCATTCAGAACCACATGAATGATGGCTTTGATTTACCCATGGTTCTTTTGTTCATGAGATGCATGAATATGATTTTGGGATTATTTATGGGATGCATGAGCATTGCTTGGTTTGTTCATGGAATGCATATGGACAATTTGATTTATTCATGCAGTGCATAGAATGGTTGAACTTATTTATGCAACGCATATGGGATGTTTTGGTTTATTTGTGCAATGCACATGCAATGCATAATCCTTGAAGAGGAGATTGGGCTGAGATGCTTTGGTCTTGCACAAGCCTTTAGTGAACAAGGAAGTCAGGTTTGAGGAAGAAAAGGGAGGGGGTCGACCCTTTGGTTTATGAAGTTCAAATCTCATGCAGGTTGCATACATGCCCAATGCAAGTGCAGGGGAGGTGCTGGGTGCAAAAGAAGTGTATGAGGAGATGGGTCCAGTCATGTTTATGAGGACCCAGGGGGTTATTGACATGGGTTACAAGATGCATGGGGATATTTGATTAATTCTACTACAAGAATTATCATTAGAGAGGGGGGTGTCTTAGCTTTATTCGTGGAATGCATAAATGGGATGAGGCTTGGGCTTGCTTTGTACACCATTGGTGCAGGGAACGCATGTATGGTGGATTTGGACTGCCACTTATACAGGGGGCCTTATTCACCTAAAAAGGAGTCATGATTCATTAGAGAGGGGGGTGTCTTAGCTTTATTCTACTACAAGAATTATCATTAGAGAGGGGGGTGTCTTAGCTTTATTCGTGGAATGCATAAATGGGATGAGGCTTGGGCTTGCTTTGTACACCATTGGTGCAGGGAACGCATGTATGGTGGATTTGGACTGCCACTTATACAGGGGGCCTTATTCACCTAAAAAGGAGTCATGATTCATTATAATGTGAATAGAGAGGGGAGGTAATTGACACGTTGAAGTGCATGAAACCATAGTTGTCAGTTTCAGCCGAAACGTATTGGTTTCGGCCGTGCCCGAAACCGTTTTAGCCTCTTTCACTGTAGCTAAAACGGTTTCGGGAAGGGGTATCGGTTTCGGGCGAAACCGATACCCGTTTCGCCCGAAATCGAATGGTTTCGGCCCGAAACCATTCGGTTTCAGGCGAAACACGTGAACTCTTCACGTGAAACCCCTACCCTCAGCCCCCCCGACCCCGAAACCCCTCCCCTCCCGCCGCGGAAACACCAGGAGCAGCAGCAGCAGCCGCGGAGCAGCAGTCGCAGCCGCCCCGCCCCGCCTCGCCGCGGAAACACCAGGAGCAGCAGCAGCAGCCGCGCGCAGTCGCCGACGCCTGCGGGTGCGGGCCGCCCGCGCGGCAGCAGCAACTGCAGGCCAACAGGCCCGCCCAGTCGGCCCCAGCCCCCCCTGCGCGCTGCACCCTCCGCCGGTCCGCCCGCCTGCCGCCTGCGCGTGCGTGCGTATGCTGCCTGCGCGCGCCCGCCAGCGGTCAGCCCAGGCCAGAGGCCGCCCCAGCCTGCGCTCCCGCCCGCCGTGCCCCTGCTATCGGCAACCCGCCAGCGCCCAGCCTAGCCCCATACCACCCTAATTAGCTCTAATTAGGGCTAGGTAAGATTTCTTAGATGATTATTTTGTTAAATAATTCTTTTAATTTAGTGATTAGACTAAAAATGTTAGTTTAGCCCTAATTAGACTATGAAATTTAGGGCTTTCATCTAATTAGGTTTTGTAAGGGTCAATTAAAGTTCAATTAAGTTCCATTGACTAATTTTAACCTCTATCATGTTGGTAATTAATTTTTGTCAAGGGTGATTAGGCTAAAATTATAAATTAAATCTTAATTAGACTATTAAATTTGGGGCTTTCCTCTAATTAGGTTTAGTAAGGGTCAATTGAAGCTCAAGTAAGCTTCATTAATTAATTTGGACCTCTATCATGTTGGTAGTTAATTTTTTTCAAGGGTGATTAGGCTAAAATTATAAATTAAATCCTAATTAGGTCATAGAAATTGGGGCTTTTGTCTATTTTGATTTGCTTAGGCTCAATTGAAGTTAAATTAAGCTTCATTGAACATTTTGGGGTGGGAGCATGCGGGTAATTATTTTTTTCCAATGGTGATTAAGGGTTAATTGCTAATTAAGCCCTAATTAGGTCATAGAAATTGGGGCTTTTGTCTATTTTGATTTGCTTAGGCTCAATTGAAGTTAAATTAAGCTTCATTGAACATTTTGGGGTGGGAGCATGCGGGTAATTATTTTTTCCCAAGGGTGATTAAGGGTTAATTGTACATTAAGCTTTAATTAGGTCATAGAATTGGGGCTTCTGTCTAATTTGATTTGCTTAGGCTCAATTGAAGTTATATTAAGCTTCATTGAACATTTTGGGGTGGGAGCGTGCGGGTAATTATTTTTTTCCAAGGGTAATTGATAATTAAGCCGTAATTTTTCCAATGTACTTACAACTATTCTATTTTTCTTTGACTGTCTTAATGCAGCATCATGCCTAGACGTCAGCAAACACAGGAGCAGCAAGGGCAGGAGGATCCGGGGTGGGCCCACATGTCCTTAATTGATGCTAAGATAAGAAAGGTGAAATGCAATTACTGTGGTAAGGAGATGTATGGCGGAATTACCAGAGGAAAGCAACATTTGGCAGGGGTAAGAGGAGAGGTGAGACAATGTGACAACTGTCCCCGAGAGGTGCGAGAAGAGATGCGCCAGTGCCTTTTGGGGAAAAGGGAGAGGGTGCAACAAAGGGCTGAGGATGGGGCTGAAATTGCTGAGGAGATTTCTGGCAGAAGGGTTAGGAGGGATGATGATGAGGAAGGCACTGAGGATTCTGATCCAGAGCTGACTGAAGCAAGGGAGCGTGAACAAGCCGCTCGAAGGAAAGGGAAGGGAGCCATGGGTTCAGGGACGTATGAGAGTACAGCTGCACGACGTCCTGACGTTGGTGCTGCCCCACATACGCAGGGAACAGGTCCCATGGACAGCTATCTGCACAGAAGGCCCCAAGTTACACAACCTAAAATCAAGCAAGCATTGAGAGGGGTCAAAAAATCAGCAGAAGTTGCAGGGCATGCATTTAAATCTATCTGCAAATGGTTTTTTCATGCAGGTGTCCCTGCACATGCAGCTTCAAGTGAATATTTCCAACCTATGTTGGATGCCATAGCAGATGCTGGCCCTGGCTTGAAGGCCCCCTCACGTCGAGACATATATGGGCGTGGCCTTGAGGGAGATATTGAGGAGCTCCGTGATTGGGTTGAAAGCTTCAAGCATATATGGGTGGAGAGAGGATGCACCATCATGTGTGATGGTTGGACTGGTACCACGAAGAAGTCCATGATAAACTTTTTGGTCTATTGCATCGAAGGTACAGTGTTTGTGAAATCAGTTGATGCATCAGATTATGAAAAGAATGCAAATTATTTGTTTCATTTGATGGATGGCATGGTAGAACAAATTGGAGAGGAGAATGTTGTGCAGGTGGTGACTGATAATGAAGCCAGTTACAAGGCTGCAGGGAAGAAATTGATGCAGAAGCGCAGTCATTTATATTGGCTCCCATGTGCAGCACATTGTCTGGATCTGATGTTTGAAGACATAGGGAAGGAAAAGCATGTGAAGAAGACAATTGACAAGGCACAAAAAGTCACACAGTATATCTATGGCCATCCTAGGATACTAAATATGTTCAGGGCGCATGCCAGTGGAGGGCGAGATATCACCCGTGCAGGCCCAACCAGATTTGCTTCCAATTTTATTTCTTTGGAGTCTTTGCACAGGTATAAGATTGATCTCAATTCTTGATACTTTATCCGTACTGATATGTAGCAGTTGATGCAGCTTCAATTTTCATTTATCTGCACAGGTACAAGAATGAGCTGAAAGCTTTCATGTACCACAATGCCCTGCGGGAATACATCGACAAGGGCAATGTTGATGCACAGATGGATTATCTGGATGTCTGCCACGTCGTGGACGACAACAAATTCTGGGACAGAGTGTCACGGTACTTGAAAGTAGTCACACCCCTCGTGAAGGTCCTAAGAATGGTGGATGGCGATGAGAAGAATGATATGGGCTATCTGTACGAGGCCATGGACCGTGCCAAATTGGAGTTGCAGCATTCCCTTCCCAGACATTATGCAAAATGGTGGAAAATTATTGACCAGAGATGGGACAACACATTACACCACGACTTGCATGCAGCTGGTGAGTGATTAATTGTACTGAAATTGGGGTAATGCCTTTATGTTATTTTATAAATTTCATTTAGTTAATTATACACAAATGCAGGTTATTTCCTCAACCCTCGATTTATGTACGGTGTCGATGCACATGTTGATGGCGAGGTGCTTCAAAGGACTTTAAAAGTCATTGGTCGTTTATCGAGGAATCCAGAAAAGAGACTAGAGGCCGAAGTAGAGGTTCGCCTTTATTTGATACTTTCAATAACATGTATAGAATTTATTTAAGTAGTTATGTTAATGTATTACTTTATGTTTGTAGATGAACCATTACAGAATGAGGACTGGGACATATGCTGACTCCCAATTGCAATACGCAGTGGGAAGAGTGAGTCCAGGTATATTTTATTTTTTAGATTTCTTAACCTGATGAATATATATTTCTACAACTAAAATGCATTTGTTTATGGTTGGTGGAACAGCTGACTGGTGGATAATGGTGAACAACCGAGATGTGGGCAGCAATGCATTGGCTTTCATTGCAGTTAGGGTGCTCAGTTAAACAACATCGGCAAGCCAATGTGAAAGAAATTGGAGCACGTTCAGCCTTATACACTTGAAGGTTCGCAATCGGCTAAAGGCTGAACGGTTAGAGAAATTAGTGTACTGCCACTACAATATGAGGTTGAGACAACAGTTGCGAGACAAACGCGCCGCCGGGGATGCCGCCGCAGAAATTGATGTGGATGTCTTATTTGATGATGAGAATCCGTTGCAGTCTTGGGTGGAAACACGAGAGCAGGTTGATGAGCCTATTTTTGATGATGATGATAGAAGATGGGCAGAGGGCATACTAGATGAAGATGAGCCAAGAGATCCCGAATTAAGAAGAAAATCAAAGAGGGCCAGAGATACTCATGCCCACATGTCTAGGGTTGTTGAGGACACTGAGGAGCAGCATGATTTTCAGCCAGCTAGACACTCCGACTCAGATAGCAGGCTAGTCACTCCTAGAATGGGCAAGGCACCTACATTCTTAAGAAGAAGTACATCAGTGCATGGGCAAACTGAGAGAACAAATGTTGCTGCTCGAGAGGACCCGGCAATTGAGCAGTTGAAGCAGATTTATTTGAGACACACGCCAAGGGGAACAGGATTCATGTCAAGGGTGCAAGATGAAAGCACACCGGCACAGGAAAAAACATCCCCAAAGGCCAAAAGGCGACTGGAGACTGCAGGTTTCGTGATCCTTTGATTTTTTGTTTTTGAAAGTAACTTAAATTCTTATTATCAGTTCGAATCAGAAAAGATTTTGGTAGGAGATAAATTCTATATTTTCGTATGTGTCAGGTGCTACAGGTGCTACTACTGGCGGTGGGGATGCTGGTGGTCCTTCCTCCTTCCACGCAGACACAGGCAGAGGATACAGTCAGGGTGAGGGAGGACATGAGTCACAGAGTCAATATGGGCATCCATCAGGTTATGGAGGTGGCCACCAGGAGGCAGCGATTTATGGGTCGTGGGGTTATGAACCATCATTCAACTTCCATCGGCCAGTTCCTCTTCTCTTCCTCAAGATTGTTATGCTGATACTGGATTCGGCTCAAGCCAACCAAACACTCCAAGAGGGATCCAAAGAGGGATGCAGGACTTGGCTACCTCATTGTTTGGTTATAGTGAATATAGACCATACATGCAACCTGGTTATGGGTATCAACATCAAGGGTCAGACGATGAGGGAGAAGGTTCTTCTAGTAATTATTATCCATATTAGGTAAGAATCAATGAATTTTTGTAACATTTATTTTGTCTAATTTGGTTTATTGTACTGCTTGTATTAATGTACAATGGAATATTACTTTAACTTTCACATGTTCAATGTTTGAACTTTGAAGTTCAATTTTTGTAGTTGTCTACTTCAAGGTTATTGCACTAACTTATACAGTCAAATGCATGTGTAATGATTTTTGTGATTATAAGTGATTATTTATATTTTTTATGATTTTTTTTTCAGATTTTTTAGAATTAATATGGTTTTTTTAACCTTTTATCTGGGTTTCGGCCGGTTTCGGTCGAAACCGAAACCGATACCGAGTCGTATCGGTTTCGGACCTGGCCGAAACCGAGTCCGAAATCGAGTTTGCCATCCTTGCATGAAACTGCTGCTTTTATTAAGAAGGGTTCTGCAAGACCCCAATTCAGAATTATGCTCAGCTGAATGCAGACAATTCCTTACTCATGGGACAAATACCCAGAAGCTTAGAGCCAATTCACCTGGCAAAACAGAATTCTAATGAAATGTCCTTCAAGCATATGTGCAGCCATAGTGCTCATGCAGGACGCTGGACTTTCAGAGTGCATTAAAAGGGGATGCATGCTAAGAAGATGTGTGATGGGTTTAAATTTTTATTCATGCAGGAGGCCTAATCCACTTCATGAAGAATCATGGGGTTGCTGCTTTTATCAAGCAGAGTTCTGTGGTGCTCCTATTCAGAGCTATTCAAAATAACTTCTGCTATCCTCATTCCAAATGAGGCAAATGCCTATAAGCTTAAAACCATGCCATTCCATCCAACAGAATTTCATTGAATATCCTTTTGCATGGACACAACTATGCCATGCTCATGAAAGTCCTTAGTGTGCTCAGATGTCCAGAATCTTTAGGCCATTTTATCTTTGTTCAGTAGAGTTTGGTTAGGTGTAATATATGCACACATGCAGCTATGCTGGGTTCACACAAATTGCTGGGTTTTCAGAGTGCAATTCAAGAGGATGTGTAGAGGGTGCAGGCATTCAATTGTTACACATGAAGAACCCCTTTTATTTTTGTTCAGAGCCGGCCAGCAGGGACCGTGTGCCAATCAGAAGCATGGAGATAAGGTCATTAAGCTCATGATGAATGTGGAATTATGCATGAATGAGAAGGGGCGGTCCTTTGCAGACTCAGACATTCAGTAATCGCAGAGAACTGCTGGTTTGGCACATGGCAATTCAGCAGTGGGGGAGGATCAGCCCGTGGTTCATTCCATCAACTTCAATGTTATCCCTTTTTTTTTGTTTCATTTTCCTCATTCCTTCGTTATTGCCATCGAAATAGTGAACCTTATTTGGATGTTTATTCATCAAAATGTTATCATTTCTTCATTCATTTTTTTTATTAGATTCATGTTGTCACAGCTGGTTTCCATATTTTTTTCTTAGTGCCAACATCTGGTAAAATTTTGGCAGCATCTCCCCCGGACCGACCATTTGCCGGGTGAAAAGCGAAGCGCATCCATGGAGGGATGGCCTCTAAAACAGAGGAAGCCGCAAGCGGGCTGCTCTTTGATCTTCAAATTGGGTAGGGAGACCCCGAGGGCTAGCCTACAAGGGGAGCTCCACAAACCCGGGGGTTGACTCAGGACCCCGAATTGGGTAGGGAGACCCCGAGGGCTAGCCTACAAGGGGAGCTCCACATACCCGGTGTTGATCTTCCATTCCATAATGTGCAGCCATGGGCTGCTGGCTCTTGGGCCATCGATCTCAATTCTTTTGGGAAATATTCTTCAGAATCTCCACCATGAAGAGGTAAGCTCCGGGGATGTGAAGATGGTGACGGAGGGTGATTCAATAAAAAAAAATGAATCGATCGGCATGAAGTTTCGATGAAATCCGTAGTAATAAGTCGCTGATCTGGGATATGAGACCTCAGAATGGGTCAAGCAGAAGACATCAGCATACCGCCCTTACCATACGGAGGCGAAGTGAGGCATTGGTGTATGCGCAGCCCACTGGGCATTTCAGCAAACAGTTTATTATCCATGCATGGTAGACATGTACACCATAGCGTAGAATGAAAGTGACAGTGGGAGACATGGGTTTCAGAGGATGTTGGATTAGGTTGGGGTCTCGACAACCCATGGGTATGGGTGACGAGATCCACAGCCATTTCCACTGACAAAGGGACATACCGAGCAGTGAAGAATGTACTCATCAAAGGAAAATTCACACACACCTGACTTACAAATCTTATTTAAATCAGGAATGGGGACCGCAATTTATCTAATGCATTGGGGAAGGGGTTCACCTGTGTGATGTAGCCCATGGGGGCGTTGCTGCCCACCTGGCGGACCAGGACAGGCAGAGCCAGGGACCTACTCACGAGAATTGAGTGGCCTTGGGTGCCTCACCGGTAGTGTAGTAAAGCCACAGCATCAGGGGAGAACGGAGGCAACAAATGAATGAAAATAAAGAAAATTCTGGGAATGGGAATTGGAAGATAAGACGGCAAACCACAAAAAAAGAGTTGCTCATTTACAACTGAACAGCAGGAGGAACATTCAGTCACAGTAGAACAGAAACATTTTTATTCATCTCTTTTGCATAAAGAGGGAAATATATACATGATACCAAGATCATTACATAAGGAGAAGACGGATCGATCGAACAAATTCAAAAAGAAAAGAAAACAAAGAAGGGGGAGGGAGGGGCATTGACCCCGTTCCCTCCCCAGACACACCTTCGCTCTCCTTCTCTCTACCTCTCTTTTCTTCTCTCGGAGGTGAGCACACGCAGGTGGATAGCGGTGGGGGGCTGGGATCTCTCTGCTCGCATAGGGCTTCTTCGTCTGGGGCGTCCAGAGATTCAGAGGTTCAAGAGCCCTCGCCTTCGAAGCCTCGCTTGTTCTTATAGCAGCCACTTGAGGGCACGGACAAGGAGGCTTCAATCATTGGAGGAGCTCATCCATGTATTCCTCATACGGCTTCGCGCGTGTGCTTCTAGACGAGCTTCGAAGCTCGACCATGGGTTGTGCGTGAGGCTCCCGCTCGCAGTCGACGGCATAGAGGGCCACCGGATGGGGCTGCCGCATGGTTGGAATGGCGTTCGCTGGACCACAACGCCAGAGGTCCTCGTCGGAGCTAGCTCGCCGGTGTTGCGCGTGCGTTTGCCGTACCACAACGCCAGGAGCTCGCCGGTGTTGCGCGTGCGTTTGCCGTATCACAACGCCAGGAGCTCGCCGACGGTGGTGTGCTGTGGCTGCCGCGTGTGAGGAGAGAGTGAGAGAGACCCCTCCCATTGGTTGAGCGTGCGAAGGAGGCCTTGGCCTTCCTTCGCCTGCTCGCTCATTTTTTGTTTTGCTCTTTTTTTGTTTTACGTATATATGTATCTTCTTTTGTCTTCTATATAGTTTTTTCATCGTTTTATTTTGTTTATAATTTTATCATTATTTTATTTTATTAGCATTATTATCTTGTTATTGTTATTATTATTTATATTATTATTATCATTATATATATTTATATATTTATTATTATTATTTTTTTAGGTGCCAACAAGATACCACTAGATTAGGATTTGACCCGGCGATGAATGGAAGATAGTCTTTAAGACCAAGGATGGTCTTTATGAGTGGGTGGTCATGTCTTTTGGTATGTCCAATGCCCCAAGCGCTTTCATGAGGGTCATGACTTAGGTGTTTCGGTCGTTCATGGGTAGGTTCTTGGTTGTCTACTTTGATGACATCTTGATTTACAGTTAGAGCCAGGGGCTACACCAAGACCACCTTCGCCAAGTCTTCACCACACTTCGGAATGAGAAATTCTATGCCAATGCAAAGAAGTGTGTCTTTTGCACCAATCGTGTGAGTTTCCTCAGATTCATGGTATCTATGGAAGGAGTCTCAGCGAATCCTGAGAAGGTGAAAGCCATTAGGGAGTGGCCTTTGCCACGTAAGATTACGGATGTTCGTAGCTTTCATGGGTTAGGCACTTTCAACCGTCAGTTCATTAAGGGATTCAGTGAGATCATGGCACCGATAATCAACTGCGTGAAGAGGGGAGAGTTTAAGTGGACTGTTGTAGCCACTAGGGCCTTTAAGGAGATCAAGACCAGGATGACTGAGGCCCCCGTCTTGCAGGAACGCCACCCACTTGGCGTGACAGTGGCTGAATTTGTGTTGCCCATTGATGTACTGCAGTGCCTTGTGGTTGGAGAACAACACGAACTCTCGCTGCACAAGATAGTGCTTCAAGTGACGCAAAGTCTGCACAATAGCAAAAAATTCTCAATCATAGGTTGAGTAGTTGGCTTGAGCACCTTTGAGCTTTTCACTGTAGAAGGCCACTGGACGCCCTTCTTGACTCAACACCGCGCCAATGCCCGCTCCTTAGGCATTGTAGTCCACTTCAAACACTTTGTCGAAGTCAGGTAGAGCTAAAACTGGTGTCATGATCATCTTCTGCTTGACGCGGTGGAAGGCTTGCTCAGTTTTTGGAGTCCTCGAGAAGGTGCGCCCCTTTAGGAAGTCACTGGGCACTGTCAGACTGTTGAAGTTGCGGATGAATCTCCGGTAGAATGAGGGCAGGCCGAGGAAGCTCCTCACATCTTGCACCGTGCAAGGTACATGCCACTCCTAGATCGCTTGTACCTTCGTTGGATTTGTCCTCACACCTTCAGTTGAGTTAATATACCCCAGGAAGTTCACCGAGTCCTTGAGGAAGGCACATTTCTTGGGGTGGGCGTACATGTGACGACCTAAGATCCGAGTACCGGAAAGTAACTGGTGCGACCCGAATTCTGACTCGTCACCCACGAGCCACAGTGCTCAGAAGAGTTAGATTAACGTTGCGGGAGTGTATAAGAACCTAAAATAAATGTAGGAATTAAGATGCAGAAATTAAAATTTATATTTATTAAAATTTATATAATTTACAGTCTAGAGTTCAAGTCCAAAAAAGTACAGTCCAACAAAAGAAAAGTACACAATCATGGGACATACCCCGGCTCTAACACGCTGGCAACTACGAACGCTGCTGACGTCGCGCTGGACCTCCGAAGCACGTGGAGGTGCACCACACCTGAAAGAAAAAGGGTGAGTCTTATCTCATTGGCTCAGTAGGGGTCTCGTGAATCCCCACCGCATGAAACAACAATAATCTAATAAAACCACAACGGGTAACAGTGGAAAGCAAGTAGTTGGTAGGGACAACAAGAAGGGAAACATCACTACCAGCAGCATTATCACACGACTGTATGTAAGTAACCGCTGTAACACGTGGACATGTCTTAAGAAAACTACTACCCTACATCCGTAACACGACACCTCAAGTTCGGAGAACCACGACCTCACTGTCGGGAAACCCTTGACCTCACTATCGGGAAAGCCATGCCCACGAGTGACAGGAGAACTGCTCACTAGTGATCAGGCTGGATGCGTCCACTGATGTCTTACACTGCACCCCCTTTCCCACGCCCGACCCACCTCCCCTCCTAGGAGTACGACAATGGGACACGTGCACACGAGGCCGGATGCGTCCACTGACGTCTTATACGGCGCCACCTATCTCACGCACGATCCACCTCCCCTCTTAGGAGTACGGCAGTGAGACGCCTACACACAACTCACTAGGACTAGATGGGGTACGTGTCCTTGCAACCAATAACACGTTTGTGTCCCTACGACCAACAACACGGGGTTTGTGCCTCTGCGACCAATAACATAGACTCGAACCCCCAATCACATGTACACACACTAGATGGAGTCCTCGTCTAGGTCCCATAACCAGTTTTCCCCTAACCCAAGGTAGAAGGAGTCTTCCTCTACGTAGGGGGCCACGGTAACTAACTCAACCGTCTCACGGGAATGTCTTTGACCTCTCTAAGGTCGGGTGGTAATCCGCACCAAGGGATACAACTAGTGGCGTGCCACTCATAGTAAGAACACTAAACCACACAGTCAAAAAGGAAACCACCAGAATTCCACCGACTCACGTACACGGACTGAGGAAATGATGTGGCCCAATGTCGCTCAAAATCTCCCTCCCTCACTAGAGGATTGAAAACCACAATAACGCTAGGCCAGACAGTAAGACTAACGGTCGTCGACTCACATGAATAACGCGGGATCACCATTCGTGGAAACACAAGATCACGAAGGAAATCCAATAACACGACATCGGGGCGGCCACACGGCTAGCCACCTACTTGCTTGGGCGGCCAGGTACCTGCACCCTGGGCGGCCGCATGTCTAATCGCCCACCAGACATTGGGTGCCCACATGGCTGGCTGCCCACCAGACCTGGGCGGCCACCAACTTGGCCACCCACCTGCTCACACCCCTGGGCGTCCAGATAGTTGGCCACCCATCTGAGCAGGGCAGCCACAGGTTTGGCCGCCTAGTTCCCCTGGGTAGCCATCGACCTGGCCGCTCATTAAAATCCACAGCCACCTACTTGGCCGCCTTATGTAGATTTTTTCTAAAACAGAACCTTGATCCGAGGGTTCGAACCCACGCCCACATCGTCCCGGACGATAGGGAAAACACCGGGGAAGCTCTCCCCTCCATTCACACCATCGGAAATCGAGAATTAAATCACGAATCGATGCTCAAATCGGTCAGACGAGATCGCACAACCCTGAACATGAACTTTTCCCCGAGCGTGAGATAAGCCTTCTCTCTCGCTCGAATCGACTCGAATTGAAGGGGGAAGTGCAAAGGAAGGGTTAGGAACCATCCCCCTACCTCTGAGGAAGATTTTATGAGTCGAAAATGCCAGAAAAGCCGAATCTCGTGATCGAACCGCCTCTCCCGCACACGAACCCGTGCCGCATTGCCTCCCAATCTCACCCCACGTTCCGCTGTCTGTCGCCGCCGCCGTCGTCCGGCCACCTCACCCCTCCACCCCCGCTGTCAGCTGTTGGAGGAGGGAAGGAGAGGAGGAAGAGGAGAGAAAATGAGGGGGGAGAGGGGGTTGGGGGGGTTTATATAAGGTTTTATTTATTTGTTTTTTGGGGTTAAAATGTGCAAAAATTAAGAATTAATTCAATTTAGCCCGAACGACCTCGAGCAATGTGTAACTCGCCCATCACGTCACGATGACTCTGAAATGATTTAACATTTATTATTTAGAATCCGAAGATCCATTATTCATAATCCAAATGTTCACGGGGACACAATTCAATACCCGCAGATATTACATTCCTTCCCCCTTATAAAAATTTTGTCCTTGAAATTTGCAACAAGACGCAACAAAACTTAGGGGGGAAGGACATATTTAAACGGGTGAAACAACTTTGCCGCACTACATCCCCTTACTCCCAGATTGCCTCGCCTTAAAAGCGACGCAGCCAAACCACCTTGGCCAATGGAATCACTTCAGTTCGCATTGAATCCTGAAGGATACGAGACTCATTCACCATGAACTTACGAAGCAAGGAGACATAAATCACCTCTTGAATTCCTGCAACTCTGGGGGTAATTGTAAGTGATGAGCTAATTGGCCAATGCGTTCCATAATAGTAACGGGCCTAGTATAGTCGGGACTCAATTTCCACGCCTGTCGAATTACAACACCACCTTCACAAGAGATACCTTCACAACACTCAATCCCTCAGCTCAACCCAGTGGTCGCCTCTGTTGACCTACATAACTCCTTCATCAGCTCAATGCTACCTGACTCCTCTATTTGACGAGCCGAACTACATCTGAACACAGCTAGACCAACTCTAGTCCCCATATAACTCTCACATCCATTTCCCTTGATCGTGGCTGCTTTGCCAATCAAATGATCACCAGCCAAAACCCATTATAACCACCAGATGTCCTCGGCAACCCAACAACAAAATATGTCACTACCTAGTCCTACTTCTAAGTAGGAATCTCCAAAAGTTGTAGGGTGCCGCCTGAACCATGACGCTTTGCTTCCACTTACTGATAAATCAATCACTTGGCCACACTCTTTTCCTTCTTGGCCATCAACTTACTTCTTTAAATTCTTATTATGTATATTTTTACTATTCTTCCCCTTCGTCCCATTTTTTTGATGCCCTTGAACACACGATACGTCTTGAACCACGTGTCTCTAGCAAAACAACTCTTGCTCCTGCTCTCAGTAGGGACATGCAATCTGCCTCTGACGTCCACACACTCACATCGCAATCTTCGCTTCAGGCATTATTAATGTGCGAGACACCCGACTCTCCATCATGCAAGGTTTTCTGAACCTAGAGATTCTACTGCCACCTACTCGCACAATTCTTCCTTACTATTGACCATCACCTTCCCACTCACGGCAACCACACATACCACAAAACCACCCAGTCCCGAAGACAAAATGAGAATGCCTTTCTCCACTCCACAAGACTTTACTCACGACTATCAATCTGGTTGTCAGTTCTATATGACCCTTCTATATTTACTTGCTGGACCCAAGGAACTTCTGATCTGACACAGATCCGGGTCTCTCTTACGGAATCACTGCCTCACCCATAACCAACATTTGCATTTATGAAACTAAGCATACAGTTGGTGGTCCTCGCAGGCCAAATGTATAAGAATATTGTCTACACCCACCACCATGCTTCCGCTGCGCCACTCTGATACGCAGCCTCAGATTGCTATCCTCTTCCTTCTCAATTAATGCAGGCGCGCCCTTAAGGAGAAAATTAGGGCAAATTCATGCAACTACGCCCTCAACTCTGCCGGTACCACACAGTGTGATGCCTTTGATAATGGCACGGTACTCGACATAATTCCCATACTAAAATTAATCTCTCACTGCGGGGTTAATCCTGACACTTCATCAAGCACAACCTCGGAAATTCATTTGCCACAGGGAGATCCGCCACTCCCCCTCCTTGCCACTATTAATAAGCCAAAACTGCTAAACTTAGGAAACCCTGGCGTCCACCAATAAATAATCTACGGACTCTAATGGCTGAAATAAGAATGCGGGATGAGGAAGACCAAACACAAGCCTTCTTGAAAACTGACAATATATCCACTTGATCTTGCAATCCACCACTAAACCGTAGGCCTCAAGCAAAGTCATGCCAAGAATCACATCATGATCCCTCAACCGCAATGCATAAAGCTTAGGGAGAAGTTCTGCTCCTCCAACATCACAATCGCACCCTCAACACGACAAGGGGTGAGCATAAGATCTTTTGTAGACAACTCCACTGCCAATTCTCAGGACAATTCTACCATAAACCTCTCGGCACCCCCAAAGAATTCACGACCTCAGATATACGAAAAAGAAAATGGAAAACATCAGAATTAAATAAAATTCGGATTGCCTAATTAAAAAGCGTGATCGTACCTTCCACGAGGTGGGATGGCTCTGCTCCCGCCCGGGCCATGTGTCTCACGCACCCCGGGACCCTTACCTCACTACTCTGGAAGACCGCTGCTACTGTTGGGGCGGCCCCTGAGGACAGTCACATGCCAGGTGCCCTACCTGGTTGCACCTGTAGCACCTCCCAGCATTTGCACAAGACCTGCCTGGATGGAACCTGGCACATCTCAGACACTATCCCTACTGACCTTCAACCACACTTTGCCGCCGTGGTTGAGTTGCTGGCTGATGCACACTCTCCACCGATGCTTGCCTCTACTTCTGATGCCTCCCACTAGATTCGCTTCTCTTAAATAGCATGGACATTCACCTGAACCTCGATCCCAATGAAGTAAAACCCGTACCAGGGGATGACAAGGATGATGATCCTGGCCGACTCAGAGGCTACTGAAAAACATCCTGTTAAAGGTCTCTGTTGAACCCGACCCTGCTGGAACTGGTATGCTTTAGCCTACTCCTGGGCCCTCAAGGAATTCGCCTCCAAAGTTCTCGCTGTTTGAAAAGTCGCATCCAAATCTGTAACACGAGCTATTATAAGCGCCTGACGAAGCTCTGGCCTCAAGCCCCTAATAAATTGTTGGGTCTTCATTACCTCATATGCCATCACCTGCGGTGCATATCGACCTAACTCCACAAATCTGGCCCCGTATTGAACAACTGATATGGCTCCCTGTGCCAACTCCAAGAATTGATACAACCTCTCTGTCCTGATATAAGCGGGACTGAAAGTACGCTCAAAAGTCTTCCTGAACTCCCGCCACAAAATCTGCCGAAGTGGTTGAGACTGAAAGGGCGTCTCCCACTCCGATGTCCACCACAAGAGAGCTGGTCCCTACAAATGATAACTGGCTAGAAGAACTCTCTCATCATCAGCACACTCCATAGACCGGAATACCCTTTCCATAACATCAATCCAGGACTGTAACGCCCGAGAAAATTTTGGGATTTAAAATATAATTATATTAGTTATTCAATGGGCGAAAAGGGCTATTAAATGAATTATGGTTAATTAAATCCAACTATTATGGCCGGGCATTGATCCAAGAGGATTAGGCCCATCTAATAAACCCATTTGGCCCAAAAGACTATTTTGGACCTTAGCCCATATTCTAGAAGCTTAAAGTTGGTGTAATCATGGAATTTAGTAGATAAATAGGATAAATAGATGGATAATGGAGGGAAGAGTTTGAATAGTTTTCAATTTCAGCGCCCAGAGCGGAAGCGGCCTATCGCGAGACCGCATAGCATGGAAGGCAGTATCGGCCGAAACCGATACGTTTCGGCTAGTACCGATCCGAAACCGGCCCTCAACACTGTAGCAGGTTCGAAACCTATTAAAAAATACTTTTTTAATGGTTTCGGACGAAACCGTATTGGTTTCGGTCGAAACTCACCTGTTTCGATCCGAAATCGGAAGGTTTTGGCCGAAACTGGACATGTTTACTAATTTTTTGAGTTTCTTGAATGGTTTCGGCCGAAACCGATACCGATACCGAAATCGGTACGTATCGGTTTCGAGACCGGCCGAAATCGGTACCGAAACCGATACTGCCATCCTTGCCGCATAGCAATAGAAAACGGTCTCCTAAACGACCGCTAAGGCTCTGCAGATTCCGTGAGTGGAAGAAAGTGCAAAAAGATTGAATTTTTGGCGTCTAAACTCCTAGAGACCGAAGTTTGTAGACTTGTAAGCATGCTTGGGACTCTCAGAGATCGATCTAATACCTAATTAGGACTCTAGAATCATTCTAATCCATGAAACCCGATAAATAGACCCCAAGTTTGACCTACGCGACCCTTACTTTTGGCTTGCGTGGAACTAAGGTAAAGAGGTAGAATCAAAGGTAAGTTTTTTCTAGGAATTTGTTCATTTTAGTTAGATCTAACGTCCCTCCAAATTTCGTTCTAGGAGATCAAGCCTACAAGGAGATAGAAGCCTGCAAAGACGCTGGTTCGGTGCAAACAACCCCGGAAGTAGTGCGACCGACCTAGAAAGGTCTGCAAATTGGAAGCCCTAAACGAGGTAATTAGATAGAGGTTCTTTAGAATAAATTGTTCATTTTAGTACCCTCTTCTTACCCTCAAAATTTCACGTCTTTAGGTCAAGAGAATCAGGAGGTAGGAATGCGTGAAGTCGCTGGTTCAGCTCAGGACGTGCAGAAAAGTAGGGTTAACTTCCAGCCCTAAATTCGAAGTCTAAAGCCCAGGACAGAGGTAGGTTATCTCATGAACGGCTTAAACATGACATTAGGGATAAAAGCCCTCTGTTTTCAGTCGATTTCATGCATTGTACACTGAGAATTTTATGTTTTCATTAGGACTATGCATGTAGTATAATATTCATGCATGAACTAGCCCTAATTGAGTAAAAAGGAAATTTCTTCTTGTTATATAAACCCACGCATATTGGCTGACCTATTCTTGTGCTATCATGCTATAGAGTTTATTCATGTTGATTTCCATGCATGATATGCCTTAGATTAGTATTGTATTTTACTATTATTGAGTTTTCTGTTAACACAGGAAGAAACGGTCTTCCTGTAGACCGCCAGAAACCCTAGCGGTCGTACGATAGACCGCTAGCCACAAGAGACGGTCATCCACTAGACCGTTTACGTTTTTGAATTCTGTATTTAAGCTAACCCGAAACTTAATGCAGAATGGTCTAAATTAATGTATGTTAAGCCTAGTTAAGTAGGTTTTACTCCTGTTTCAAGTGATATTTTCATATACTTAGTTATGTTAACAGAACATTCTAGTAAATTTTATGATTCTTTATGCTATTAGAATTATTTTTAAACTTATGTTATTTTCATGACCAAATCATATACTTTTGTAATTAACTTAAATTTATATGATTCATGGACTAGTCATGATTTGATCGCTGTTATCACTATCTCTCTCTTCTAGAGTCATTTTCTTAAGTACATGGCACATATCCCGGTATGTTGTCATTAGTTACACCTGTGCACATTAAGTACACAATCTTGGACTTGATAACCTCTCCATTGGATATTCCTTCCAACGGACAAGGAAATCTTATTTCAAGGCCTCCGTAAGACTCCGCGAGCCTCGGATTCCCACTAGGACGTCGAGCTGGTTGTACCATTAAAACCCCATTGTCTAGAGAGCACTTTTACCGGTGTTTTAATGAAAGCTCTGGACATTAGCGGCCTAATGAATGACCGCCAGTGACACCTAGCGGCCCTGACCTAGACCGCATGGTTCCAGCTTCTCTTTCATTAAATCTAATTATGTTTAACCCATGGTTTTACCTTTTGGGTTGAGTATCCTATGATCCTAGATGGTTCATTGATTGTCTAGAATTTATCTTGCTTCAAATAAGCCATTAATAAATTATGGAAATAAAGAATGTACCGTTATGTTGCCGATTTTTCTCTATAGCATAACCTAGTTATTAATGCATTTCTTGAGTTCTCATGATCACTTGTTGGTACGTTCTATACCTTGGTTACCTTATAATGGAATTATTGTTGAACTTGTACATTATTGGCCACATTATTGTTATAATCGTGGAAGTAGCTTGATTTATACTTGAAGATGCTGTTCGAGCACTGATTGTGTTCAAGGGCTCTATGCTAGTCCCCTCGGCTGATTGTCGGAAACATACTGTAAACCATGGGGTATGATGTTACTGGCGTCGCATTGCGCTGGGAGTACTTTCTTTATAAATAAGTGAAAATTCACGGACATGAATAAAGATCCACGTAAATTCACGAAGTACTTGCTATTAAGTGAAAAGTACTTTCTTGCGTGTTACATGATTTTCTAGTGCATAGCCTTTATGGTTATGAAAAGTGCATTCTTGTTACATTCTTGTTCATGGAAAGGTCAAATTTACATTCTTGATTTATACTTGATCAATCCTATTCTCATATCTCATACTTGGTCGTACCTTGTTACTTGGTTATATATGTGTTTCATCGTATTTGCATGATTTATCTTATTCTCTAGAGTTAAAATGCTAATCACTTAAACTTGCCTTCATGTTGATACAAAGATACTTACTGGGCAAGTGTGCTCATTACCTACTTTCTCAATGTTTCAGGAAGTACAGATGAATCGGATTCGGAGTATGTAAGTAGCGGGTCCGAAAGTGATTGAAGGTCCAACGAATCGAGAGAAGTCTTAGTTATCAAGTGTCTAGTCGAGTCATGATGTAATCTTTATTTTATTGAGTCTAGTAAAGAGAGTCAAAGATCTTATGTACCTTAAGATTATTTGATAAAGAAATAAAGTTAAAGGTTTGAATGAATTGATGGTGCAATTACTTTTATGTGATTGTCTTGCGCTCTGATTATATTGCTTGCTCGAGACGTACTAGTCGACTGTTCATGTTCCCGATTGTTTCCGCTGCATAATCTCGGGGCGTGACAGTTAGAGTGGTATCAGAGCTCCTAAGGAAAAGTCATGTCATAGGTTAAGTCCGAGGTTTAAGGACCCACACCTATGAAACTAAGGAAAGAAACTCCCAACCTATGAGAGGAATTGGGTAGAACCTGGAACGAGATAGTAATTAGATTTATTTCTGAGATTAACCCCACTCATTCTATTAGAATTAACAAATTCATTACTCTTCTTAGGTACCTTACTCTCATAATGGCTCATCGTGTTGACTGGGACGATATGCACCAAACCGTTGCAGGTCTCACCCAAGCATTACAGAATATGGCTCAAGTCGGTGCAGGGGCAAGAGCTTGAGACCTACACCGCAATTTTCGGAGCTTAAATCCTCCGCGGTTCTCAGGATCCTCTAATCCTGATGAGGCTGAAAATTGGATCGATGAAATGAACCGTATATTCGAGGTCATGCAATGTGCCGACCAAGAAAGGGTTCGTCTAGCCACGTTCCAACTCAATAAAGATGTCCGTACATGGTGGAAGTCTGTTCTTGCACCGCCAGAAGATGCACCACATACTTGGGAAGGTTTCCTTACACTCTTCCGAGCCAAGTACTTCTCCAAACATGTTAAGGAGAGGAAGGCTATGGAGTTTGCTTCATTACGCCAGGGCATGATGTCAGTGGCGGAGTATGAACTCCAATTTTCTAGGCTGGCGCCTTATGCTCCTCATTTGGTTAGTACCGACTTATTAAAAGCTAACCGATTTATGGATGGATTAAGACCCGGTTTTATTCAACAACTTGGGTCTCAAAATATCTGTACATATGCGGAGATGGTCCAACGGGCACATCTATGTGAAAGGACCTTAGAGAAGGTCGAAAAATTAAAAGGCAAGGGAGAGGAGTCAAGCCGAAGGTCCGATCGGCATGGAAACAAAGAGAAGTTTAGTATCACGGAACCTTACATATCCCGTGATAGCAAGTAGAGATCCCGGAATGGGAGTGGTAGTGGCTACCACAAGAACAAGAAGGTCAAAGAAGAAGGAAAGCAGGTCATGGCGGCTTGCACATTTTGCGAGAAGTTCGGTCATTCTGCCGAAGAGTGCTGGAAACGTCTCGGCGCTTGTTTACGATGTGGCAGCCGAGAGCACCGTATGCCGGATTGCCCTCTTCTGAAGGATCAATCTTCCGGTGGTGGACGTAAACGACAGGCTCGTCTTAATGCTATTATGGAAGGTGAAGAAGCGCCCAAGAATGATGGGTTAATGGAAGGTACTATCCAAATCTATTCCCATCTTGCATTCATACTATTTGATATCGGTGCTTCTCATTCCTTTATATCTATTGCTTTTGCAAAAACCTTGCCAATTTTATCAGTTCCTTTACCTTCGGACCTTGCTATTACTACACCCTTAGGTCCTAGAGCAAAACTTACAAATTACTATCCAGATAGTGAGGTAATGGTATTTTAGGTGTAGATTGGCTTATAGATCACGACACCTAGATCAATTGTCGCAACCGGATTATCTTTTTTTGGAAACCAGGTCTTCCAAGGTTTTCCTTCCTTGGTATCAAATATAGGAAGCATCATATCATTATTTCATCTCTTCACGCTTGCAAACTTATTTTGCAAGGATGTGAAGCTTTTCTTGCTTCCGTAATCATCACCGAGTCCAAGGAAATTATCTTAGAAGATATTCCCATTGTGAATGAGTTTCTCGATGTATTTCCATCAGATTTGCCCGGTTTACCGTCCGAAAGGGAAGTAAACTTCTTCATTGAACTCATTCCCGGAGCAACACCTATTTCAATAGCTCCCTACATGATGTCCCCCACAGAACTCAAGGAATTGAATAAACAACTTCAGGAGTTATTAGACAAGGGTTTTATTCGACCTAGCACATCCCCTTGGGGTGTGCCAGTTCTATTCGTCATGAAGAAGGATGGATCCCTCAGGCTATGTATCGACTACCGGCGACTGAATCAACTCATAATTAAGATTAAATATCCGTTGCCGCGTATAGATGAACTCTTTGATCAGATTTTAGGAGCAGAATATTTCTCCAAGATAGACCTCAGGTCAGGTTATCATCAGCTCAAGATCAAAGATGAAGACATACACAAAATTGCTTTTCGGAGCAAATATGGTCACTATGAATTCGTGGTAATGCCGTTCGGGTTAACCAATGCCCCAGCAGCATTTATGCAACTCATGAATAATGTCTTCAGGCTTTATCTTGACCAGTTTGTAGTTGTCTTCATTGATGATATTCTTATATATTCCAAAACAAAGGAGGAACGTGAAGAGCACTTAAGAATAGCCTTGCAAACGCTAAGAGAGCACAAACTTTATGCAAAGCTTAGTAAGTGCGAGTTCTGGCTAAAGGAGGTCTCTTTCCTTGGCCATATTATTTCAAGGGAAGGTATCGTTGTCGACCCTTCTAAAATAGAAGCTGTTAAGAACTGGAGCCGACCGACGACCGTGTCTGAAGTCAGAAGTTTTCTAGGTCTGGCTGGTTATTACAGGAGATTTATCAAAGATTTCTCAAAGATCGCCGTTCCTTTGACTAGACTCACAAGAAAGGAGAATCCTTTTATATGGTCGAAAGATTGCGAAGAGAGTTTTCAAACTCTTAAAGAACACCTTACCACTGCACCTATATTAACACTACCGACAGAGGGTGGTGGCTTTGAAGTCTATACGGATGCGTCTGGCATTGGCCTAGGGTGCGTCTTTATGCAAAGTGGAAAGGTGATTTTCTATTCATCAAGGCAGTTAAAGCGTCACGAAGAAAATTACCATGTGCATGATCTGGAACTAGCCGCGGTTATATTCGCATTGAAGATTTGGCGACATTACATTTATGGGGAGAACTTCATCATATTTTCAGATCATAAAAGTCTGAAATACCTCTTCACCCAGAAGGAGTTAAACATGCGACAACGCATATGGTTGGAGTATCTCAAGGACTTCGACTTTACTATCCAATATCATCCAGGGAAAGTAAATGTTGTAGCCGATGCTCTTAGCAGGAAGCCAGTGACAACTCTAGCAAGCCTCAGGAAAGGTATAACTTGTCTTATTGAAGATTTTTCTCATTTAAATCTTGATATTGGCAGAGAAGGAGACGGAGGTATGATTGCCAATATAAGGTCTCAACCTACATTGATCGAGGACATAGTCCAATTGCAAGAAAATGACCCCACGTTGATGGAGATTAAGGATAATATTGATCAGAGGCCGAAATTTTCTATCTCAGATGATGGAAGACTATTATTCAAGGATCGAATTTGTGTGTCGAATCATGATGACACTAAGAAATTGATCATGGAAGAAGCTCACAAATCAAGGTATGCTATTCACCCTGGTGCTACCAAGATGTATCAAGATTTGAAAAGAAACTTTTGGTGGCCCAATATGAAAAGAGAAGTAGCAGATTTTGTGTCCCGATGTCTCACTTATCAACAAGTAAAAGCAGAACATTTAAGACCCGCTGGGAAATTACACCCCTTGAATATTCCCGACTGGAAATGGGAAAGTATAGGGATGAATTTTATCATGGGTTTACTTAAGACAAGAGGAGGACATGATAGTATATGGGTGATCATAGATCGATTGACTAAATCTGCACATTTTGTATCAATCAAAAGTCGATGGTCTGTGGATGTACTAGTAGCATTATACATTAGGGAGATTGTCAAACTACATGGTGCCCCTGCAATCATTATATCCGACTGAGATCCTCGGTTCACATCACAATTCTGGAAGGGTCTACAACATTCATTTGGGACCCGACTTAATTTTAGCACTGCGTTCCATCCACAAACTGATGGTCAAACTGAAAGGACAAATCAAGTGGTGGAAGATATGCTCAGGGCTTGTGCTATTGACTTTGGAGGAAGTTGGCACGATCACTTGCCTCTAGTGGAATTTTCATACAGCAATAGCTACCAAGCTAGTATACAAATGGCACCATTTGAGGCTCTGTATGGTAGAAGCTGTCGATCGCCTATTTGCTGGAATGAAGTAGGAGAAAGGCAATTTCTCGGCCCCGACATCATTAGGGATACTATCGAGAAGATAAAGCTTATTCGGTAGAAACTCCAGATGGCTCAAGACAGGCAAAAATCATATGCCGATAATCGAAGACGCGATCTGGAATTCTAAGTAGGAGACCATGTGTTCCTTGAGGTTTCTCCAAGTCGAGGTATTCGAAGATTCGGTATTAAAGGCAAGCTTACTCCAAGATTCATTGGCCCCTTTAAAGTTCTCGAATGGGTTGGTGAAGTCGCATATCGAATAGCTTTACCCCCTCAACTATCTGAAGTTCATGATGTGTTTCACGTCTCAATGCTCAAGAAGTATGTACCTGATCCATTCCATGTCATCACTTACGACAACCTGGAGATTAAAAAGGACTTGACATACGAGCAAAAGCCAGTCAAGATCATTGAACGAGAAGTACGTCAACTTCGGAATAAAACCATTCCTATGGTCAAAATCCAATGGACCAAATCATGGCCACATGAAGCAATATGGGAAACCGAAGAAACCATGCACAAAAGATTTTCAGAGATATTTAAATGTAAGTACACTCTCCATAAATCCATGTATTGAATTTGGGGACAAATTCTTTTTAAGTGGGGGAGGGTGTAACGCCCGAGAAAATTCTGGGATTTAAAATATAATTATATTAGTTATTCAATGGGCGAAAAGGGCTATTAAATGAATTATGATTAATTAAATCCAACTATTATGGCCCTGCACTGATCCAAGAGGATTAGGCCCATATAATAAACCCATTTGGCCCAAAAGACTGTTTTGGACCTTAGCCCATATTTTAGAAGCTTAAAGTTGGTGTAATCACGGAATTTAGGAGATAAATAGGATAAATAGATGGATAATGGAGAGAAGAGTTTGAATAGTTTTCAAATTTAGCGCCCAGACCGAAAGCGGTCTATCGCGAGACCGCATAGCAATAGAAAACGGTCTCCTAAACGACCGCTAAGGCTCTGCAGATTCCGTGAGTGGAAGAAAGTACAAAAAGATTGGATTTTTGGCGTCTAAACTCCTAGAGATCGAAGTATGTAGACTTGTAAGCATGCTTGGGACTCTCAGAGATCGATCTAATACCTAATTAGGACTCTAGAATCGTTCTAATCCATGAAACCCTATAAATAGACCCCAAGTTTGACCTACGCGACCCTTACTTTTGGCTTGCGTGGAACTAAGGTAAAGAGGTAGAATCAGAGGTATGTTTCTTCTAGGAATTTGTTCATTTTAGTTAGATCTAACGTCCTTCCAAATTTTGTTCTAGGAGATCAAGCCTACAAGGAGATAGAAGCTTGCAAAGACGCTGGTTCGGTGCAAACAACCCCGAAAGTAGTGCGACCGACCCAGAAAGATCTGCAAATTGGAAGCCCTAAACGAGGTAATAAGATAGAGGTTCTTTAGAATAAATTGTTCCTTTTAGTACCCTCTTCTTACCCTCAAAATTTCACGTCTTTAGGTCAAGAGAATCAGGAGTTAGGAAGGCGTGAAGTCGCTGGTTCAGCACAGGACGTGCAGAAAATTAGGGTTGACTTCCAGCCCTAAATTCGAAGTCTAAAACCCAGGACAGAGGTAGGTTATCTCATAAACGGCTTAAACATGACATTAGGGATAAAAGTCCTCTGTTTTCAGTCGATTTTATGCATTGTACACTGAGAATTTTATGTTTTTATTAGGACTATGCATGTAGTATAATATTCATGCATGAACTAGCCCTAATTGAGTAAAAAGGAAATTTCTTGTTGTTATATAAACCCACGCATATTGGCTGACCTATTCTTGTGCTATCATGCTATAGAGTTTATTCATGTTGATTTCCATGCATGATATGCCTTAGATTAGTATTGTATTTTACTATTATCGAGTTTTCTGTTAACACAGGAAGAAACGGTCTTCCTGTAGACCGCCAGAAACCCTAGCGGTCGTACGATAGGTCATCCACTAGACCGTTTACGTTTTTGAATTCTGTATTTAAGCTAACCCGAAACTTAATGCAGAATGGTCTAAATTAATGTATGTTAAGCCTAGTTAAGTAGCTTTTACTTCTGTTTCAAGTGATATTTTCATATACCTAGTTATGTTAACAGAACATTCTAATAAATTTTATGATTCTTTATGCACTTAGAATTATTTTTAAACTTATGTTATTTTCATGACCAAATCATATACTTTTGTAATTAACTTAAATTTATATGATTCATCGACTAGTCATGATTTGATCGCTGTTACCACTATCTCTCTCTTCTAGAGTCATTTTCTTAAGTACATGGCACATATCCCGGTATGTTATCATTAGTTACACCTGTGCACATTAAGTACACAATCTTGGACTTGATAACCTCTCCATTGGATATTCCTTCCAACGGACTAGGAAATCTTGTTTCAAGGCCTCCGTAAGACTCCGCGAGCCTGGGATTCCCACTAGGACGCCGAGCTGGTTGTACCATTAAAATCTCATTGTCCAGAGAGCACTTTTACCGGTGTTTTAATGAAACTCTGGACATTAGCGGCCTAATGAATGACCGCCAGTGACACCTAGCGGCCCTGACCTAGACCGCATGGTTCCAGCTTCTCTTTCATTAAATCTAATTATGTTTAACCCATGGTTTTACCTTTTGGGTTGAGTATCCTATGATCCTAGACGGTTCATTGATTGTCTAGAATTTATCTTGCTTCAAATAAGCCATTAATAAATTATGGAAATAAAGAATGTACCATTATGCTACCGATTTTTCTCTATAGCATAACCTAGTTATTAATGCATTTCTTGAGTTCTCATGATCACTTGTTGGTACGTTCTATACCTTGGTTACCTTATAATGGAACTATTGTTGAACTTGTACATTATTGGCCACATTATTGTTATAATCGTGGAAGTAGCTTGATTTATACTTGAAGATGTAGTTCGAGCACTGATTGTGTTCAAGGGCTCTATGCTAGTCCCCTCGGCTGATTGTCGGAAACATACTGTAAACCATGGGGTATGATGTTACTGGCGTCGCATTGCGCTGGGAGTACTTTCTTTATAAATAAGTGAAAGTCCACGGACATGAATAAAGATCCACATAAATTCACGAAGTACTTGCTATTAAGTGAAAAGTACTTTCTTGCGTGTTACATGATTTTCTAGTGCATAGCCTTTATGGTTATGAAAAGTGCATTCTTGTTACATTCTTGTTCATGGAAAGGTCAAATTTACATTCTTGATTTATACTTGATCAATCCTATTCTCATATCTCATACTGGGTCGTACCTTGTTACTTGGTTATATATGCGTTTCATCGTATTTGCATGATTTATCTTATTCTCTAGAGTTAAAATGCTAATCACTTAAACTTGCCTTCATGTTGATACAAAGATACTTACTGGGCAAGTGTGCTCATTACCTACTTTCTCAATGTTTCAGGAAGTACAGATGAATCGGATTCAGAGTATACAAGTAGCGGGTCCGAGAGTGATTGAAGGTCCAACGAATCGAGAGAAGTCTTAGTTATCAAGTGTCTAGTCGAGTCATGATGTAATCTTTATTTTATTGAGTCTAGTAAAGAGAGTCAAAGATCTTATGTACCTTAAGATTATTTGATAAAGAAATAAAGTTAAAGGTTTGAATGAATTGATGGTGCAATTACTTTTATGTGATTGTCTTACGCTCTGATTATATTGCTTGCTCGAGGCGTACTGGCCGACTGTTCATGTTCTCGATTGTTTCTGCTGCATAATCTCGGGGCGTGAGATGGACCTTGTCGCATCAGGATCTGGCTTGCCCTCAAACTAAGGTGCATGAAACTGCAAAAATTCTCTTAAAACTCGTCCACGACCTTCTTACGATGAAGTACCCTCGCCAGCCTCTCAACCTTGGTGCTGAACATAGAACTAGTACATGCCTACAAAGAATTCCGCTTGACCAGGCACACCTGGAGCTGCTGTCACCAGAGGCAGCGATGCCCTATTGTGCTCCTCAGCAGCCCCAACAGACAACTCTGATTGACGTCGGGGCCGCCCTCTCAACGCCATCTCCACACTGCTAGCACGCAAAGAAAAACAACACGGTAAGGAAAGGCATAATACCGTATGCTAGTTGCTGACTATACAGGACACTCTAGACTTCCAAGACACTACAACCATTTTAGGTTCTTACACACTTCCACAACTTACCTCTGATACCAATTGTGACGACCCAAGATCCAAGTACCAGAAAGTAACCGGTGCCACCCGAATCCTGACCTGAGCCACGGTGCTCAGAAGGGTTAGATTTACATTGCAGGAGTGTATAATAATCTAAAATAAATGTAGAAATTAAGATGCAAGAATTAAAATTTACATTTATTATAATTTATATAATTTACTGTTCAGAGTTCAAGTCCGAAAAGGTACAATCCAACAAAAGAAAAGTATGTAGCCACGGGGTGTACCCCGACTTTAGCACGCTAGCAACTACGAACGCTGTTGGCATCACGTTGGACCTCCGAAGCACTTGGAGGTGCACCACACCTGAAAGAAAGAGGGGTGAGCCTCATCTCGTTGGCTCAGTAGGGGCCTGTGGATCCCCACCGCACGAAACAACAATAATCTAATAAAACCACAACGGGTAACGGCGGAAAGCAAGTAGTTGGTAGGGACAACAAGAAGGGAAACATCACTACCAGTAGCATTATCACACAACTGCACATAAGTAACCGCAACACGTCGACACGTCTTAAGAAAACCACTACCCCGCATAGGTAACACGACACCTCAAGTTAGGAGAACCACGACCTCACTGTCGGGAAAGCCACGTCCACGAGTGACAGGAGAACCGCCCACTAGTGATCAAGTCGGATGCATCCACTAATGTCTTACACTGTGCGCGATCCACCTCTCCTCTTAGGAGTACGACAGTGAGACACATGCACACGAGGCCGGATGCATCCACTGACGTCTTATACCGCGCCACCCGTCTCACGCACGATCCACCTCCCCTCCTAGGAGTACGGCATTGACACACACACACACAACTCACTAGGACTAGCTGGGGTTCGTGTCCCTACAACTAACAACATGGGCTCCGTGCCTCTACGACCAACAGCACGGACTCAAACCCTCAACCACGTGTACACACACTAGACAGAGTCCTCGTCTAGGTCCCACAACCGGTTTTCCCTTAACCCAAGGTAGATGGAGTCCTCGTCTACATAAGGGCCCACGGTAACTGACTCAATTGTCTCACGGGAACGCCCTTGACCTCTCTAACGTCGGGTGGTACGTACGCACCAAGGGCTACAGCTAGTGGCATGCCACTCACAGTAAGAGCACCAAACCACGCAATCAAAAAAGAAACCACCAGTGTACCACCGGCTCACGTGCACAGACTGCGAAAATGACATGGCTTAACGCTGCTTGAAATCTCCCTTCCTCACTAGAGGACTGAAAGCCACAAGAACACTAGGCCAAACAGTAAGACTAACGGTCATCGGCTCACATGAATAACGCGGGAACACCCTCCGCGGAAACACATGATCACGAAGGACATTTGGCAACATGACATCGGGGCGGCCACACGATTGGCCACCTAACTACATGGGGGCCAGATACCTGGCCGCCCAGTACCTTGGGCGGCCACATGTCTGGCCGCCAACCAGACACTGGATGGCCACATGGCTAGCCGCCCACCAAACCTGGGCGGCCACCAAGTTGGCCGCCCACCTGCTCACACCCCTGGGCAGCCAGATAGTTGGCCGTCCACCTGAGCAGGGTGATCACAGGTCTCGCTACCCAGTTCCCCTTGGCGGCCATCGACCTGGCCACTCACTGGCCACTCACAGAACTTGACAGCCACCTAGTTGGTCGCCTTCTGTAGAGTTTTTCCAAAACAGAATCCTGATATGGGGGTTCGAACCCACGCCCACATCATCTCGGACAATGGGGAAAACACTGGGAAAGCTCTCCCATCCATTCACACCATTGGGAATCGAGAATTAAACCACGAATTGCCGCCCAAATTGGCCGGACGACATCACCCAACCTCGAACATGAATTTTCCCCCGAGCCTGAAATAAGCTCTCCTTATCACTCGAATCGACTCGAATTGAAGGGGGAAGCACAAAGGAAGGGTTAGGAACCAACCCCCTACCTCTGTGGAAGATTTTATGCATCGAAAACGCTAGAAACCCCGAATCTCGCGATCGAACTGTCGCTCCCGCCCACAAACTTGCACCGCACCGCCTCCCATTCTCACCCCACATTCTGCCATTGTCGCCGCCGCCGTCTGGCCACCTCACCCCTCCACGCCCGCCGTCGACTGTTGGAGGAGGGAAGGAGAGGAGGGAGAACGGAGGAGGAAGAGGAGAGAAAATGAGGGGAGATAGGGGTGGGGGATTTTACATAAGGTTTTATTTATTTATTTATTTATTATTTTTTTGGGGTTAAAATGTGCAAAATTTAAGCATTAATCTAATTTAGCCCAAATGACCTCGAGAAACGTGCAACTCGCCCATCACGTCATGATAACTCCAAAATGATTTAATATTTTTGTTATTTAGGATCCGAAGATCCATTATTTGCAATCCGAACGCCCACGGGGACACAATCTAATACCCACAGATATTACAGTACATCTGCTCACGTCGGAGTATCTTCAGCACCTCTCGCAGGTCCTGCAAATGTTGCTTCACCTCATCACCATCCTTCGGGCTCATGCAGTAGGCTGGCTTGTTAGGAAGGCTCGCCCCAGGGATTTGGTCGATGTGGTGCTGAATGTCTTGGAGAGGAGGAAGTCCAGGCGGCCGCTCTTCTGGAAAGACATCTGCAAATTCCTCAAGCAGTGGCAGAACTTCCTTAGGGACAGCGGTCACATCAGCATTGTCCTTGGCCACCAAGGCATACAACATGTGGGTCTTCTCAGCTTCTTGTAAAAATTGGGACATGGACAGGAAGGAGGAACTCGCTCTTGTTTGGGATTGTGAACAGCCCTCACCTTGCGCTGATGGTGGTTTGCCCTCTGACTTCATTGGTGCTAGCACAATTTTCTTGTCCCCCATCTGGAAAGTGTAGGCGTTCTACCTACCATCGTGTGAAGTGCGGCGATCGTATTGCCAAGGCCGTCCTAGGAGGATATAGCACACATCTATGGCCACAACATCGCACGACACCTGATCGAATTACTTCCCAATTAATAAAGAAATCAGACACCGGGAATTAACAAGTACCTCGCTTGTCTTCTTCAGCCAAGACAACTTGTAGGATTCAGGATGGTCTTCCCACTTTCAGATCTAGCTTGTCGACGGCTTCCTTGGCGATGAAGTTGTCTGTACTTCCGCCATTGATGATCTTCTTGCACACTTTTCCAGTCACCGTGCCAGTCGTCTGGAAGATGTTGTGTTGAAGCCAATTTTATGGATGCTCTCTATGTCGAGGCATCAGGAGGGACCCAACGGAACATCAGGTTCTCACCGTTGTCGCCATGCAGTAACTCGTCTTCCTCCAGAGGCTCCTCATCGAAGACAGGTGCCTCATATACGGGCTGATCTTCTTGCCGCCCTACTACTTCCGCTCCTTCGAGCCCCTTTCCCCTCTCCTGGTGCTGAGTGCAACACTCTGCCATTCGGTGACCAGTCTGGCCACAAGAGAAACAACACACAGGTAGGGTAGTACGTACTGTAGGTTTGCCTCTAGTAGCTGCCGGAGGGGGACGCGCTAGTGTTGGGTCGGTGCCTTCCTGTGGACAAAACTTCGAGCATTTTTACCTTGGATCTCCCGCCGATCTACCTCAGGCCGAATGACCACACTCCGCATGCCTGGTCTTGCCTGGTGCTTTTGAGATACCAGTGCCCTGTGGTATGCCTCAGAGAGGGTCCACAAAGGATGCAATGCTAGTGTGTCCTGGAGGGGCTACCGTAAGCCACCGAGCTAGCGCGACACTTGCTGCTCCTCAGACTCCACGAGGTCATTCTGAGAGACCAGCTGGTAGAACTCCTCTGTGTACGCCTCTACCGATCTCACACCTTGCTGAAGGAAGTGTAGGTGCTGGTATAATGTTTGCTTCTTGTTGAAGGGCAGGAATTGAGCCTCCAGCTTTCGCCTCATCTTGTCCTCGAGCGGATCTTTACCTTGCCTTGACGCTTCCAAGTCCGCTGGACCTGCTTCCACCAGGTTGAGGCATGTCCCCACAGTTTTGTGGCGACAAGCTTCACCCGCTTGTCTTCGGATACTTCCTTGTACTCGAAGACTCGTTTAACTGAATGAATCCAATCAATGAAGCCCTCTGTGTGTAGGCCTCCTGAGAACTCAGGCAGATCCACCTTCACATAGTCCCATGAATGATGTTAGTCAGGACGTCGATTGAGTTCCTGGGTGTGACGCTCCTGAATCTGGGGTTCATTGTACGGGTTCTCGAACAAAGAAATAGAATCATGGCTGGACGAATCACGGCCTTAACCTTGGACGCGGGCATCACGCTCAGTTAGTTGCTGGGCGAGTTGCTCCCGCAAATCTTCCACTTGTCTCCGCAGCTCGTCGAGCTCTAGATCACACACATCTCGGTCACAATGGGGACCCTCTACAGCTGCAGCAACAGCAGCACCCCTCCGGCGTGGTCACGCCATGATAACCTGCCTCTAATACTAGCTGATGCTGGCCTCAAGTTGTAGGCAGCAAATAGAACAAGGGAACTTCCGCTCTCTCTCACAAAAGAGGAGGGTTACATGGAATGGATACTGGAGCTAAAGCTCAACAGAAGGGAAAAGTTTAAACAACCAAAGCTATCTTCCTTCGTAGCCTCGGTGAAGTTTATTTGAAGTACAGGAACATCGACGTTGCAATATCCCAAAAGACACCTCATAACCTTGCTAATAACGAAACATTCCTAAAAAAAGGAAAAGACTCCAACAATAAATAATAATAAAATCAACAAAAGAAACCCAGCCGTTAGATCCTTCATTCAAAATCCCCAAGCAATTGTCAAAAATGCCCATCGTCCAACTCTTCCATCCATGTTTCAGAAAAGTCCAAAAAGCCATTGTCCAAAAAAACCCCATCGTCCAAAAACCCCATCGTCTACTTTTGGGTTTTTGGACTTTGGAAAAAGGACAAAGGCCTCCATCGTCTAAATTTGCTTCCATCCACTTTTTCAAAAGGCCATCATCCATTTTTTGAAGCACCATCGTCCAAATCTGTAGGTGGACTTTGGATTGCATCACAATGGCAAGATGTCAGCCTTGATTGTGTGTCGGGCTTGCCTAGGACCATGAAGAGACATGACTCAGTTCTGGTGGTTGTTGATCGATTCTCGAAGATGGCGCACTTCATTCCTTGTTCTAAAACCTCTGATACATCTCGAGTGGCCACACTCTATTTTGACAATGTGGTCAAGCTCTACAGGTTGCCTAAAATTATGCTGACCGACAGGGATGTGAAGTTTACGAGCTATATTTGGAAAACTCTGGTACAAATTGGGGACAAAGCTTAAATTCTCTACTACCTTTCATCCTCAAACAGATGGGCAAACTGAGATGGTTAACCGGAGTCTAGGGAACTTGCTTAGGTAAGGATGGTAGTATCCGCCGGAACCGATACGTTTTGGCCGAAACGTATTGGTTTCGGTCCATACCAAAACGATTTCGAACCTGCTCATTGTAGTAGGTTCGGAACTTTAAAAAATATATTTTTAATGGTTTCGGGCGAAATCGATACTAGTTTCACCCAAAACTTACCCGTTTCTGCCCGAAATCGCCCTATTTCGGTCGAAACCGGATGTGACCCTCGGACTCTCAAATTTGAGGGAGAAGTGTGTTGCTACAACACCCTTGTAGGTGGAGCCGCCTCTAGGTGGTGGGATTTGCTGTCGTCGCCGTTTCTTACTGTTTGCAGCGTGTAGCCGCAGCTGTTGCCGTTTCTTGCTATAGATTCCTAATAGATCTTGTAAGTTTTTGTTTTTCTTTTGTTAGTTTGATAGTTTTTTTTTTTTGTAAGTAATGTTCTCTTCAGTATATTACTTTTCATATGTTAAATAGGTTAAAACTCCAAATTTAAGTCCTAATTAGCTATTTAAATTTGGGGATTTTATCTAATTAAGTTTAATTAGGGTCAATTGAAGCTCAATTAAACTTCATTGAATAATTAGGGCGGGAGCATGCTGCTAATTATATTTAATGAAGGGTGATTAGGATAAAACTCTAAATTAAGCTTTAATTAGCTATTTAAATTTGAGACTTTTGTCTAATTAGGTTTAGTTAGGGTCAATTGAAGCTAAATTAAGTTTCATTGAATAATTTAGGGTGGGAGCATGCTGTTAATTGCATTTAATGAAGGGTGATTAGGGTAAAATTCTCAATTAAGCCCTAATTAACTATTTAAATTTGAGCCTTTTGTCTAATTTGGTTTAGTTAGGGTCAATTGAAGCTCAATTAAGCTTCATTGAATAATTTAGGCCGGGAGCATGCTGTTAATTACATTTAATGAAGGGTGATTAGAGTAAAACTCTAAATTAAGTCCTAATTAACTATTTAAATTTGGGATTTTATCTAATTAGGTTTAGTTAGGGCCAATTGAAGTTCAATTAAGCTTCATTGAATAATTTAGGGTGGGAGCATACTGCTAATTGCATTTAATGAAGGGTGATTTGGGTAAAACTCCAAATTAAGTCTTAATTAGCTGTTTAAATTTGAGGCTTTTGTCTAATTATCTCAATTCAACATAATTTGAAACTCAATTATGCTTCATTGCATTTTTTCATTGTACTTGCAACCATTTATTTTTTACTGTCTTAATGCAGCGTCATGGCTAGATGTGAACAAGGTCAGGAGTAGCAAGGGTAAGAAGATCTAGGGTGGGCCCACCTCTCCTTAATTGATGCTGGGAGAAGAAAAGTGAAATGTAATTATTGTGGTAAGGAGATACATGGCGGAATTACTAGAGGAAAGCAACATTTGGTAGGGATAAGAGGAGAGGTCCAACAATGTGACAGATGTCCCCGAGAGTCCGAGAAGAAATATGCCAGTGCCTTCTGGGCAAAAAAGAGAGGATGCAACAAAGGGCTGAAGATCAGGCTGAAATTACTGAGGAGATTTCAGGCAGAAGAGGAAGGAGGGATGATGATGATGAGGAAGACATTGAGAATTCAGATCCAGAGTTAGCTGAAGCAATAGAGCATGAACAAGCCGCTCGAAGGAAAGGAAAAGCACCGATAGGTTCAGGGACATACTCCAGTACAGTTGGTGTAGCCTGAGTTGCACGACGTCCTGACACTGGTGCAGCCCCGCAGAGAGGAGGCCCCATGGAGGGATCCAAAGAGGGATGCAGGACTTGGCTACATCATTGTTTGGTGACAGTGAATATACATAATATATGCAACTTTTTTATGGGTGTCAACATCAGAAGCCAGACGATGAGGGGGAATGTTCTTCTAGCTATTATCCATATTAGTGCATCATCATTTGGGTAAGGATCATTTAGTTTCTGTAACATTTACTGTGTCTAATTAGGTTTATTGTACTGTTTGAACGTACTTCATGTTTCATATGTATTCAAGAATATTACTTTAACATGTTCAATGTCTACTTCATGTTTATTGCACTTAATCCTATTTCTTTACAGTCAAATACATGTCTAATGATTTTTTTTAATTTTTATCTGATTATTTATATTTTTATGATGTTATTTATACATGTCTAAATTTTTTTGTATTTTTTTTGCTTTTTCTGAATGTTTTGAACCGATTTCGGTCCCAGCCGAAATCGGCACCGAAACCGGTACTGCCATCTTTGTGCTTAGGTGTTTTGTTGGGGAGAACCTCTGAAATTGGGATCTAATCCTCCCCACAGCCAAATTTGCATGTAACTCATTTGTTAATAGGACCACTGGTCTCAATCCATTAGAGGTCGTGCGTGGGTTTAGACCTAGACAACCTATAGATCTTTTACCCGTGTCTTCCCATGCATCTAGAGTGCCAGATTTTGCATTGGCACTTGCATCACATTTCTATACATTGCATGAAGAGATCTGAGAACAAATCAGGAAGAACAATGCTAGATACAAAGAATTTGCTAATATTCACAGGTGATGTCAAGAGTTCGATGTTGGGGACTATGTCATGGTCCATCTGCGACTTGAGCAGTTTTCCTCGGGAATTGTGAAGAAATTACATGCCCGTAGCACTGGGCCCTTTCATATCCTAAAGAAGATCAATCCCAATGCCTATGTGGTGGAATTGTCACCTGACTTTGACTTCGGTCTCACATTTAATGTTGAAGATCTAGTTCCGTATAGCGGTTCTTTAATTCCCCCACATGATCTATTTATGGATGAGCCTCCCCCAGACACTTTGGATGAGAGCCCCCCGTTACCCCCACTACTCCCAAATAATCCAACTACAACTGAACGCATTGATACTATTGTGGATGATCAAATTGTCTTTATCGGAGCCAGAGAGGTTCGCCATTATTTGATCAAATGGAGTGGTAGACCTGAGTCAAAGGATTCGTGGATTACCGAGGATGACATGCGACGTCTGGACCCGGAGCTTTTGGGGCGCTACCTCTTCCATTGCCAGTCGACGGAGTCGAGCTTTCCCCAAACCCGGGGAAATGATGAGGACATCACGCCCTCGTTGCGAGTTTACGCTTGTAGACGACCCTGGGGTTGAGTTATCTACGGTTAGTTTACTCTATGTTATTTTGCTTCTTTGGAACGTTAGGGAGTCCATGAGGGTATTTTGGTCTTTCGATCATGTAAGGGCATTCTTGTCTTTGGGCTCTCCTTGTTAGAGTCTATAAAAGGCTTGAAAAACCCTAATGTAATCTTAGTTTTTGATGAATGCAAAAAAGAGCATTTCTCTCTTGCTATTGTGTGAGTGCAAGGGGTGAGAAGCCCACCAAACCCTAGCTGTTGCCACCGCATCGTCACAACACCACCGCCACTGCCAACTCTACCTCTTATCCCCCTCATTGCGGGCCCCGTCTCCTCTACCCACCGCCGGCCCGCTGCCATCGTCTCTACCTCTTATCCCCCTCGTCGCGGGCCCCTTCTCCTCCTCCCGCCCCCGAAGCCCCTCTCCTTCTCTCCTGCCACACACCCCATTACTAGCGGATCCAACAGCAGCAGCAGCTTGATCCGCCATTGGCCAGAGCCGCCGCCGGCCCCAGCAACAGACACATTCCGAGCCGTCATTGGCCATCGCAGCAACAACGGCTAGAGCCGCCACGAGCCACAAGCGCAATAGCGGCCACGGCCATCACTGACGCCAACACTGCGACTCTCCACCGCCACCTGCCATTGTAGCAGGAGCAGCCCTAGCCGACCGCGGGCGCCCTTCCACCTACGGCCACTGTCGTCGCTTCTGCAGTTGTCCACGAGCACTCCTCATCTTTCTGGTAACCTCGCTCCCTCTCCATGGCTGCCGTTTATTTGGTTAAGTAACTGGTAGGACCTTAATTTGTCTCCGCTATAGTGTCATGCTTGCTGTCCACTACCTAATCGTGAGCATGCGCGCATCTGTTCGGCCCTATACCAATTGTCTCGGCATTACGTGTGGGAGTCTACTTTTGCATCGGGATCTTGTCTTTAGTTCTTAACGTTGCCGTAATTTCATGCTATAGTCTATACTTTGTTTATCGCGTCGTGTGAAATTCACTTCGTTCTTTTATTTAGCATTGTTCGCCCTATTAGATCGGATCTTGTCACGGTCGCACATCACTAACACTCCAAAGGATTTGGACCTTCCGATATGTGGGTTCTTGATATAGTCTCAAAGCCTGCTCTGGACCCTGGTTAGGATTATGATCAACCCTATGATCATGACAATCGCTCGGGGACCTTAGGACCTTATTTACAACTTCCTCACCTTAGCCCTTCTTGGAGGGCTCTAACTCAGTCTCACATGCACTCCCTGAAAGGATTGATCAAGGTGGTCAAGGCGAGTCAGGATAGCTTGTAATGCTTTTGCTAGATTAGCATTCATCTTGGTTCAGATTAGGGACCTTGGCTACATTCTTGATGCAAATATAGACCATCTCTGAGTAGGCATGCAATCAATTGAAATGCAATGTAAAAGTACTCATGTAGACAATTAAATGTAAAATGCAGGATGTATGCTCTGACCTAACCTATTGTTTTGATGCCAAATTTGATGCAGAACCAAACAAACTATTTAGAAGTAGCAATTAAATAAAGCAAATCGACAAATATTTTCATGCAGATAATAGTGATGTCTGAAGTATATGTTTTACAACAGATTTCAAATGTGAGTTAATTGAACTGGTGGAAGTTGAGAAATGTCCACCAGTTAGGGCATGTTCTAATGCAACGAATCAGATCCAAGGCCAATAAGAAATCTGGGTTCTCACTACACCTTAACGAGCAATGAATAAAATAATTTTTGAGTGGAAAGAACTCATGAATAGTTGATATGATGTGCCACTTGAAGAGAGGGCAAATTCTAGACATGGACCTAGGTTTGCGGGGTTGCACTATTGGCAGTCGATGGTGGGCATGGCAGTGTATGTGCGCTAGTGGTAGCCAGTGGAGGTGGATGCACAGGGCTGGAGAAGATGGTCGGCACATGTGTGTGTGGTTGCTTGAGGCAGTGGCATTAGGAGCATAAGCCTCACAGGATGGGCAAGCAAATTGGGCACACGTGGCACGGCATGTTGGGCCATGCAGGAGGTGCATGCAGGCATATAGAGACTCTATGTTGGGTGTCTGCTGACATGTGCGGGGTTGACTACATGTGGGGGGAGGGGGGAACATCGCTGGAAGCCTCAGGCAATGTGTGAGAAGGGCAGAATTTCACAGTGAGGTGTGCTGGCATGGGAAAAAGTGTGTGAAGGGTGCAGAGGGCAGCATACTGCACTTGGGATGTGAAAGGCCCATGGTGCATGAAAGGGATGCTGGGCATGTGGGGTGGCACATTGACACACATGATGATGCGTGCAGTGGTGATGCATTGACCAACATGGGGAGAGAGAGGAGCATAGAGTGGAGGAAGAAGGGGGAAGAGGTGGTGATTCTGTGGGAAAGAAGGAAAGAAAGAAGGCAGCGGTGTTGGGGCCTCTTGCCCTTCCCTCTCAGAGTAAACAATATTATTTTTCCAAAACCAATCAACTATCTTTCCATTCTCCAATGACCTCTTTAAATACGGTTATAAACTACTAAGTAAAATAAGAAAACAAAAGAAACCACTTGAAAGGAAATTACTTTCATTGACAAGACACTAATCCAATCAGCAATTATTCCTAAGCCAAATTGATGTCCAAGCCGGACTTGGCTCTGCATGTCTTTGGTGGTACACATGCAGGGTTGAACCAAGCTTGGACTTTGGTGTTCCCTCCATAAACCATATTTCAAGATTTTGTCCGTGAAATGCAAGAAAGGGAGACTTACCAGTATGCTGCGGCTTTTCTGGAAAAAAGAGAACAGAATTTGCAGTAATGAATTTAGGCACCCAGCTTAAATCATCTAGGGCTGTAACGGTTTCCTACATGAACAGAATTTCTGCAATGCTGGCAGCGGGACTAGGGACTCACTTCGTCATCAAAGATGCATAAATGAAAAAGGACTTATTGTGTGAATGGGACTTAAGAGTGTAAGAAGCGCTGGGGGTTGGGAGATTGATTCTACCACTTTTATAGAATTCTTTATTTTTAAGGAAGGTTTTTGTATGGTTCATTGTAGTTACATTAATGAATTGTGCCACTTGGTTACCTTCTAGGGCACACAATATCATAGGCATAAAATTTCAAGTTACAATTTTATGAAGGAAAGCTGTTATCCTGTCCTTGATTGCCTTTGTAGGAAAATCCTTCAAGAAAGAACCAAGAACCAAGGAGTTGTTTCTTACAATGTTAGATTCAAGTTTGCAGGACCATTGTTACAAATATTGATAAGATATAGAAAGATTTGGAAAGCAATATAGTTTGGAACAGATTAAACCCACATTGTAGGGGTGTTCCTGGGGTGTACCCAGGCCTATAGCTGGGGGTATTTGTTGTGCATTCTACATCTTGAAAAAAGGAATTATTGTAGGCAGGAGGGAAGCTTATAGGGCTGAACTGTGGAGGAGCTGCAGTTTGAAAACTTGTACTGCCTACGTGTGCTGACTATGTTGTGGCTTACTGCGCTCATGCCCCAATAACAGTGGGTGACCCATAGATCAATGACATCCAACCTCATAAGCAGCGGGCCGGGCCAGGCCGGGCTGGTTCTGTAATACCTGGACAGCTTTCAGGCCAAGCTGCAACAGGAACCCTCTACCTATAGCTTATAATGTAAAAACCATTTTCTGAATGCCATAGGGCCATATGTAACAAAATACAATAATAGTTGATATGAGAGGCCTTTGATAATTTTGCAGTGGCCATTGCTCTTCTGCTATTTGCATGCCTTCAGTTATGGACTCTACTAAAAGATATGACTTCATTTCATATAAGCTTCTTAGTGATACTGGGATGCATGTTTGATCAAAGAACATGATTCTAGGTTTATATGTTGACATGACCTTTGGAGAAAAAAAAAACATGACAAAAGGTTCGGTGTAAGGCTGTCCTTGGCAACCCAATTGGCTTATGTAGGTACAGTGGTTTAATCTGGCGGGTACCATGTTCTTCTCACATGTGATTCAAAAGTTCCTGTTTATGGGGAAGATGTGGATACATTTTGTACATTGTTGATAGTCAAATTCTTTTGGTCGATCAAATATGACATCTAAAGCTGATGTTTGATTTACTTTATGTCCCGGTCCAGAATCATTCAGTCTTCAAGGAAATTCTACTCCAATAATAGTTTTGAGTATGAACATGAAGCTTTGCGCGTCGCTAGGCTTTTCTCTAGCACCAGCTATGAATTCTTAGTGCATCCTAAAGTGCATTTGATAATGTGTTCTCACTTGTTTAGGTATCTTCTCCATTGCTAGTTCTTCATGGAGCAGCAGACAAGGTTACTGATCCTCTGGTCAGCAAGTTTCTGTATGACACCGCATGCAGTCAAGACAAAAGCCTGAAGCTATATGAAGAAGGTTATCATTCTATTTTAGAGGGGGAACCCGACGACAGAATATCAGCTGTAATTTCTGATATTATTTCATGGTTAAATTCTCATTGTGCCCTTGTTTAAGCATTTATTTTGGTGACTATACTTGTTTGTGCTCCGCGTACCGAAAATGGACCCCTGGGCTTTTTTTGGGCCATCATCTTCTACCTGCTGCTTGCTGCAAATGCATCAGTAACGTGGTTGTTGGTCTTTCGTGATCATCTGATGGGGCATTAGATTGCTGTATTCGATGGCAATGACGGTAGCATTTTTGATGATGTTACTAATAATAGGTGTTTAATTATATTCTCTGAGATTTGATGTTCATGCACTAACAAAAGATACTGTCATATTAAATCTATTACAAGATTGCAATTTAGCCTTTATGACTCCCTTCTTCACCTTACGTTTCATTTCATGCGATCTTTGCATTTCTTCATGTCAATATAATATATTCCAAAAATATTAATATCAATTAAAACTAACGTTTTAACCAAACAGATTATAAGCTGTCTCATTTCAATCTCTCTTTTAATCAGATCAGCAATTTCCATGTTATAGACTACGACGTGATGCTGGTTCACATGATCACATGTACTAGGAAACGAGCAAAAGTCCTGGTCCTACAACATATTACTGTATGGCAGGTCTTCGTTGATAAGAGTTCGGAGCCTTCTCTGTTATCTACTTTTCTAGCATGGGAAATTGTAAAGTCTAACAAATCACTTTTAGGTTTATAATTATGTTTCTATAGATATGTTTGATGTTCATACCCATCTTTTGCAGCAATGTGTGGGTGATCTTTTACAAAATTATTTAAAAATATCAAAAAATAAAAAAAATAACTAACGTCAAAACAAAAATTGCAATTTTAAGGTGAGCCCACGGTGCTGTTAGGAAAAACGATATTGACTATGAAAACAGAAATCAAGTAATTGTCAAAAATAAATACACTTTGTCTAGAATAGATGATTTACAATTAACTTAAGTGTTTTCTAAATTTGACATATGATCACGATCATTGTTTAAAAAGACGGCGTCTCAAAACACTGAAGTTTAAGTCTCAAGGTGAGGTATTAGAAAAACGTCTTTAGGCATACGTCTCATGTCTTTTATTTGAGGCTTACGTCTTTTTTTATTGAGGTGATATGTCTCACCGCTTTCACCGCCTCAAGGTATTTAATTGAGATGTGTGTATCACTTGAGAAGATGATCTAATGAGGTGTTATAAAGTACTTCCGAGATTTACATTTCTTTTGTTGTCCTTAAAACATAATTCAATACTTTTTTTCTTGGTATGTACTTTTTTTTAACAAGGAGGGGATAATCGAGCTCAAACTCGGGCCCTCTCCCATATGTGGAAGGGTGACGAACCAACTGCACTAGACTGCTGGCTCATAATTTAGTACTTTTGAAATAACATGAATGTATCATTGAGTTGATATAGCATTAACACATGAAAATCACTATTATTTTTAACATTTTTTATTATTTTAAGATTATTTTCTTTTCTATTAAGACTTACGCCTCGTTGTGTCTTAAGACTTATACCTTATGAGGCTTACAGAAAGCGTCTCACAACCACCTTAAGATCTTTTAAACTATGATCATGATGTCATCAATTGAAGATTCGAGATGAGTGTGTCAAAACAATATTCAAAATAATATATGAGCAATCATTTCCTAGTAATGTCCTAGGGTCACAAATGAACTAACAGTCTTTATGGACTTAATGAATATGGCATGTAAAGTCGAGTCACATTAGTTTGTGGTAGAATTTATGAATGGTGAATTGGTGTACTCTTCTAGTATTGAAACTTAGCAAGAGCATTTGAGAATAGTATCGCAGACTCTTGAGAGCATCAATTATGTGCAAAAATTAGAAAGCATGATTTTTGGCAGATAAAGTGCAATTCTTTGGACATGTAATATCTAAGAATGGTATTAGTGGATCCTGAGAATGTAAAGGTTGTCACATGTGAGCAAAGCTTCCAAGAATTGAAGGAGAAATTTAACTTTTTTTTGGTCAATGAAGAAGAAATTAACTCAAGATCTAGTTCTTACTTTACCTAATTGAACTAGTGGACGTATAGTTCATATACATGCTTCTAGATAGGGACTTGGATGTGTTTTGATGGAATATGGAAAAATGACAACTTCTACTTCAAGACTATTAAATAAATAATCATGAATGAAAAATTTTCACTCATGACTTAGAGTTGGCAATAGTTGCCCATGCTTTAAAAATGTAGAGACACCATCCATATGGGGAGACATTTGAAGTTTCATTGATCATCATAATCTCAAATATTTATTCTCTGGGAAGGAGTTGAAAATAAGACCGATGCTCTCAATTTAAGGGAATTGATGAGTTTGCAACTAAAAAGTTGAGGAGGAATGTAGGGGAAACATGGTAAAGTACTATCCCCAAGTTGTGCAATGAGGTCTAGAATTTTGGTCAATCAATTAGTGATCCAACCAACTCTAATTTAGTAGATAGAGAAAGTAGAGCAGTGGAATCAACAAATTCAAATTTTGATAGGCAGGCCTGATATCATTTAGAAGCAAAGAGGATCAATATATTTCAAAGAAAGATGTTGATTGTACTAGTTGTTAATGAAATTGAGTATTAGATGAAGCTCACAACTCTAAATGCACTATATGTAATACTAGGCCTATATAAAATAATTATTGAATAGTTTTTGAATTAAAGCATAGAATTTGGGGATTAGAAATCAACTTATAGAACCATGGTTGGGACTAGAATACTCATAACTCCTTCGAATCATATGTTATTGAAAAGCACTTCAAGTCTAGAATCCAATGCAACAAGCGTTCGTCAACACAAGGTATGTAAAGAAAGTTATGCATGCTTTTTGGACCCTATGGATTGCATTTAAACACCCCAAGGAAGTCTGACTCCTTCTAAGTTAATGGCGATAGATAAAACTATCGCGAATTAGACTTTTACACAACTTCACTGCTTTCTGTATTTTCTTTATAGTTTTGAAAGGAGACAGCCACATGTGATGTGTTTCGTTCAAAACATCTGCCTGACGTCACGTCTTTCCAGACATTACACATAACACACCCAAAAGTGTGTTTCTTCACCATGGGGCCTTCCTAAACCAAATGTAACTTGGTTTTCTTGCATCCCAAGTATCTGAGATCGTTCCTGGATGCTTCTAGATGAGTCCAGGAGGATATAAGAGTTTGAACTCAATCTTCTATCCTATATGAACCAAAACCCTAATCTTGTAAATACACTCCCATGATGCCTCCAAGCCTCAGGTCTTCACATGCCAAGGGCCAAAATTCTGTTGGAACTTCCTCTCATTTTTAGGAGCACCCATGCAACAGTAAGGAGGAGTTATTTGCGAATTATCATAGGGGGCACCTCTTTCTCTCTCCTCTTTCTTATTATTTTATACAAATCGCATAATTTTCATGCATCATCATTTTCAAAACATTCTTTGTACATCTTTAACCCATTGCACCCAATGCAAACCCAGCTTTTTCCCTTAAGCAATGGATTTAAAAACCACTTCAAGGTCCATTCTTCGCTTGCATGCTTAGTTTTCTTCATCATTTAGAGAAAATACTACACTATTTTCTTGGTCTAATTAAGTTTTCTTTTATTTCCATTTTGAAAGAGACTTAACGATAGGAACAAGAAGAGACACTTACTTTCTAGCCAGCTGAAAAGGATGGAGTAAAGGTCCCATCATCTCCCTTCCTTTTACAAGATACATGATTATCTTTTCTACATTATTCGAAGTAGTTTCTTCTATATTACATCTTCTCCTACTCATGGCACGAAGGTTCTGATTGATGAATTAGGCACAAGGCAATGATTGATTTCAGTTGGTGAAAGGAAATCAATTGAAGGGAAGTGAAAGGTAAAGGACTTATTGTTTGCAATGGACATCAGCTAAACATAATGAGGTGTCACCTGCTAGAAGAAATAAGCCAACTAGAGGAAGGACTGACGACTAAAGCTAAGGCTTGAAGGGATATCAAGCAATGCGGATCACTTGAATCAACGACTGAAGGCCTAATAGCTGAAGGATTTCTGCTAGATTTAATGCCTTCTAAGAGTGTTGAATGATCTGTTTACATTAAGTGTTTAGCAAAAGATTCCTGTTCACTTAGACTCTAGAATTAACACTAAGTATGTTTACCTAAAGTTGACATCATGCAAAATATAGGTGCTAATGAATAGGGATTCAACATTTCTATTTACTGATCTTCAGCATCAACTCTGTAATATTTTCACTTAATCCCTTGCTTAAGTATAATTCTCCACTTAAGGATAGGATCAAACATTTACAAATTTTAATTGTAATACATGTTATTTTATTATTGAATTCACATTAAAATGATCTACAAATCAAAGTTAAGATTCTTATCATGTTAGATGAGAACGTGCAAATGGTAAGACCCTAAGAAAAAAATGTTTTAACCTAATTCAAAATGCTAAAAACTAATAACCTATGAAAAATGATTTCTTAGCTTGATCTTAGAAGGTAGTAGGAATATCAGGGTTTGCCGGCCCGGTCGACTCGGCCGACCCGGTCTCGGTCTGGGTCGGGTCGGGTCGCTCCCGTCTCGATCCGTCCCGGTCCGTCCCGATCCATATTTAAATAAAAAACATTATATATATATAATATAGATTTATAATAATAGAATAAAATAGAAAAATATACTTTATACATATATTATATTATTAAATTAATGGGGTCGACCCGGTGGCAACCCACGGCCCGGTCGACCCGGTCTCGACCTAAGTCGGGTCGGGTCGAGTCGTGCGAGTCAGGGCGACCCGCACCGGGTCGACAAACCCTGAGGAATATTATAGGAAAAAATTGACAAACATATGGAGGAATATGCATGCACATTAAAGATCTCATTTTCCCCTTTGATAAGCCATGTATGTTATAAATGGTTAAGGAAGTTTTATCACCTTTCTTGATGACTTTTTCTAATATTGTATGGTATATGCAATGAGAGCTAAAAGCAAAGCTTCGTTACGTTTATTTTTTATGGCCTTCAACCAAAGAAAACAAGGGAATTAATAAGGATCTTTGGTTCTACGTCCTTACAAAATGCCTTCCAAAGGAAAAAATAAAAACCCTTGCAAGCTTTAATTAAATAATCTAGCTACAAGCCTACATATTAATCCCTACTCTACTTCTATCATTTAGATTACCCATGCCTATAGTGACTCATTAGTGTAATAATTTACACATGTGTTTTCTCTCTCTTTCTATTTCTTCTATATATCCTCAGTGATAGTGGTAGCTATGGTGATGGATCAAGGGTGGTTGACTCTCGACATGTTAGGGAGTGGTCTCATCTCTACCGGTCACCTAATCCATTTCTAACGCACAAAGAGAAGGTTGATGTTAAAAAGAGAGAAGAAAACGCAAAAAAAAAAATTCACCAACATGGCTGGAGTGTGCAAAAACACCTAGCTTGTCTATGAAAACTATATCAACAATTGTAACATTTAATGTTGTAACAAACATTAAAAGAATGGTCTACGAAGGATGACCAAAAATATTTAGCCATGCCAACAAGACATTGTAGCTCATCGCACCAAAGCATATCCTCTTGTCTCCCCACCAAACATCTGATGAAAGTCATGCAAGTAGGTAACCATTAGGGAGAGAGAGAGAGAGAGATTCTTTTTAGGGCCCCTGTGTGGTCTAAGAGCATCTTAGTAGCAATTGACAGATGAAAATCTAATACGATTGTCTTCGGGCCTTGTTTTGATGATCCCATAACTTAACTAATCGAATTAATCAATTTTATGAGATTAATTATGCTTAAAGGTAAATCCAATAAAAAGGATCAAAATGAAATTGGAAGAACTATTGGGAGAAGAAAAGGTAGAACATGTGCACAATGATTGGCTGGAAAGACTGAGCATAGATTGGATTGGACATCTAGTCCAGTCTATCAATGCTAAGAAGATGAATTGATCGAAAATGCCAACAGTGAGGGGGTGCATTCTCAAAAAAAGATTCAGAGTTGGTACTGGTCAACCAACACCCCTGTACCGATCGACTGATAGAGGATCCTTCTCAAGATCAATTCTCAACAAAGGGATCGATTAACCAAAAATTACTTTATATTTTTTGACTAGTCCAAATTTTTTGAGTGGGTGCATCCTACCTGACTTGATCTCCCAAAGGGCGAAGGCCCTACGTGGGTGAATGTAAATGGGAATCTCACATCTAGCATGTTCTAATTAAGAGAGTTTGAAAGGGGTTATCATCTAGGGTTTCAAGGTTCTTCTCTACCATATATAGCCAAATCTCCTTTCCTAGCTTCAACTTGCTTCATAAAGTGAAGGGAGATCAAGAAGACATAAGGAGGGTTGTAGCTAAACGTCGTACTAGTGCTCTCCATCTGCTACTACATCAATGGGAAGACTTGTTTGAAGCATCTACATCAGGCTACCACTCTCCCTCTTCATCTATTTTTGTGTTCTTTCATTGAAACATTGTATCTTTAAGCACTCTAGCATCTTAAGCATATTGTGCGTGAAGGTGCTCTTTTCACTATGGTGGAGATATTCCTCGTCGTGTGTCGTGTGTGTGTGATATTGCAAGGTTACTTTCTAGTGTGAAAACATCTTACAAATGCAGGGGAGTGGATGAAAGTCTCCGAGGGGAGTCCAAATCACTACAAAAATCCTTCTATCTTAACGTGTGTGCTCCTTTTATCCTCACCCCCTCTTCTTTGTGGATGTGCTTTTTCTTATCTAACTTAGTTAGATTTTAAACCACTTGGGTCGTAAGAAAAGTTTAAAATTTTTTAATTTCTCCTTAAACTCCATTCACCTCCCCTCTTAGGTTTGTCATATATCGGACCAACGGCTACGAAGAAACTCAGGAAGATTCCCATGGAGTTTGCCCAGAAGGGCATATACATGGCCTACCTGATTCCCTTGTCGTGCATAATCAAATTAATAGTCCTACTCCACAAGCATGTGCGATGGATCGATTAAGGTAGGTGCCAATTGAATGGACCCACTGGAACAACCACTTAGCAGTCCTCCCCCCGGCCAACCCAGTGGGCTCCTTTCGCCCCTCTCCTCCCCCCCAAAAAAAAACCCAACTTTAATTACTTTCTAAAATGGCATGCCAACGGTATATATGTGATGGGTGGGACATAATTAAGCCAGCATCTGACTAAATAGGTTGAGTTCTATCATTTAATTAAACAACCCAACAAGTATCTGACATAATCAACGGAATGGAGAGAAGACGAGAGTTCATCTTCCTCCTACATATCCCATCAATCTCAATTGAACCATACGAGAATAGGATGTGTGATGACTTGCTGCACACCCTTAGCATGAAACAAGTATATATTTCTCAAGTGCCATCCAAGTTTCAAGTTAATACGAAACACACACACACACACACACACACACACATATATATATATATTCGACACTTGGAATTATATAGTATATCATTGGTGTAGAGTTTCCTCCAACTTCCTTTCTTAATTCCAAGATTTTTTAGTAGTACTTGGAGCCGGGAAAGTTCGATTCCTGATCTCTCATCGATCCCTTATTTGAGAGGCTTAATTAATTATCATCTCTGCTTAATTTTACTCTCTAATTAATCTCTAAGCAAATTAATATACTACAAGAAAAATCGCGGATAGCGACCGACCTAGCGGTCGCTATTCAGTCTTAGATCGGTCGCAAATCTGCATTGCGACCGAACAGAGACTATCTAGCGACCGAATATGTCGGTCGCTATATACTAGTCGCTATATAGCGACCGACATAATTCGGTCGCAGTATCAGTCGTTACCAGAGACCGATTATAATCGGTCGCCTGATCGGTCGCTAATTAAGTCGGTCTCAATTCGGTCGCTATCCGGTCTCTAATTATGTTGTATTTTTAAAAATAAAATTAACCTATCGGATTTATTCGGTCTCAATTCGGTCGCTAGTCGGTCGCCAAGTATAATTATTTAATAAAAGAAATATAACGTATAGTCGCTATTCGGTCGCAATTCAGTCTCCATGCGGTCGCTAATTTTGCATTATTTTTTTTTAAAAATTTATTTAAACTGATAAATAAATTACCTGATAAATAACAAATTCATAACATAAATATAAAATCAACTACACAGACAACAATATCGACAAATCTCAAATTCATCACATACAAACACCTGATAAATAACAATTTCATAAAACAATAATAAATCAACTACACGGATCACAATCTCCACGAACCTCAAATTACACACAATTAAAATAAAATCACAAATTAATCATACATCCATAATAATAAAATGACAACATACACAACTAAAATAAAATCACAAATCCTCCACATATGTCTCATCCTGGTCGTCGTCTCGTCCAACATCATCCTGGTCGTCGTCTCGTCCAACATCTCGCGACGGATGATCCTGTATATCATTTAAAAAAATTATAATCAAATCCTTAATAAAGAAATCAAGCATTAACAAGACTTAATAAAGAAATCAAGCATTAACAAGAGTATGCCAATAGTTTAAGCCAGCTCATTTTCATATATATAAATACACACACACAATATAAGTTCAAATTTCATCTTGTATTTTAAAAATGAAGTTTGAGCGCCGAGCTCAAACCGGGCATCCGATTTGGATTCCGTCAGTTCTGACAAGTCACTTTCATCTCCCCGGTCGTATTGGAATGATCGGCACGGCCATCCGACCGGTATTTCAAATTTTAGACCCCCGGACCCGTCCTAACAGTTCATTTGAACTAAGTGTATTTTAAAAATGAAGTTTGAGCGCCGAGCTCAAACCGGGCATCCGATTTGGATTCCGTCAGTTCTGACAAGTCACTTTCATCTCCCCGGTCGTATTGGAATGATCGGCACGGCCATCCGACCGGTATTTCAGATTTTAGAACCAAATGCCCCGTCCTAACAGTTCATTTGAACTAAGTGTATTTTAAAAATGAAGTTTGAGCGCCGAGCTCAAACCGGGCATCCGATTTGGATTCCGTCAGTTCTGACAAGTCACTTTCATCTCCCCGGTCGTATTGGAATGATCGGCACGGCCATCCGACCGGTATTTCGAATTTTAGACCCCCGGACCCGTCCTAACAGTTCATTTGAACTAAGTGTATTTTAAAAATGAAGTTTGAGCGCCGAGCTCAAACCGGGCATCCGATTTGGATTCCGTCAGTTCTGACAAGTCACTTTCATATCCCCGGTCGTATTGGAATGATCGGCACGGCCATCCGACCGGTATTTCAGATTTTAGAACCAAATGCCCCGTCCTAACAGTTCATTTGAACTAAGTGTATTTTAAAAATGAAGTTTGAGCGCCGAGCTCAAACCGGGCATCCGATTTGGATTCCGTCAGTTCTGACAAGTCACTTTCATCTCCCCGGTCGTATTGGAATGATCGGCACGGCCATCCGACCGGTATTTCGAATTTTAGACCCCCGGACCCGTCCTAACAGTTCATTTGAACTAAGTGTATTTTAAAAATGAAGTTTGAGCGCCGAGCTCAAACCGGGCATCCGATTTGGATTCCGTCAGTTCTGACAAGTCACTTTCATATCCCCGGTCGTATTGGAATGATCGGCACGGCCATCCGACCGGTATTTCAGATTTTAGAACCAAATGCCCCGTCCTAACAGTTCATTTGAACTAAGTGTATTTTAAAAATGAAGTTTGAGCGCCGAGCTCAAACCGGGCATCCGATTTGGATTCCGTCAGTTCTGACAAGTCACTTTCATATCCCCGGTCGTATTGGAATGATCGGCACGGCCATCCGACCGGTATTTCAGATTTTAGAACCAAATGCCCCGTCCTAACAGTTCATTTGAACTAAGTGTATTTTAAAAATGAAGTTTGAGCGCCGAGCTCAAACCGGGCATCCGATTTGGATTCCGTCAGTTCTGACAAGTCACTTTCATCTCCCCGGTCGTATTGGAATGATCGGCACGGCCATCCGACCGGTATTTCGAATTTTAGACCCCCGGACCCGTCCTAACAGTTCATTTGAACTAAGTGTATTTTAAAAATGAAGTTTGAGCGCCGAGCTCAAACCGGGCATCCGATTTGGATTCCGTCAGTTCTGACAAGTCACTTTCATCTCCCCGGTCGTATTGGAATATAGTAACAGCAGCCCATACTGAAATGCCTCAGATGATCAGAATCACCTTCGCATCATCATTGGGAAACAGTGGTGGAGCTAAATCGCATTGAATTACTCATTGATAAATAGCAAACCAAAATATTGGAAAACCAATAGTTAATCCGTGTAGTCAGAAAGAAGGGATAATGATGATCGATCCAAAGTGATAGGGAAGTTTAACTGGTTCAGAATGGATAGCATACTCCCATGCGTTGATGCATATAAAACCAGTCTGTTTGAATCTACAAAGCAATCATCACACATTGACAGTTTAATTGGATCTACACAAAGCAATCATCATGGAATTGTGTCATTTAAGTCTACAAATAATGCCGACACACTTGATGATAACTCCTCAATAAATCAGACACCAATGAGTAAAGCTTGACATGATCGCTCTCCATGCACATAATGCCATTTGTGGAGCTATTAGGGGTGCTTTCGCCTTTCAGTAGGACTATATCAAACGGCAGAATAGAATTAACAACGAGCTTCTGTATAAACAGAGCAGTGGCATCCCTGCAAACCTTTTGAGAGTTGAGTCGAATGCTTATGGTAGGTTGAGTGCTTGTGGTACAAATTTATACTAAACCGAGGAGCAAAATTTAGCAATCTTAAGTTAATGGCTAAGCATGTGAAGTTCATAACAATCCAATGTCTAATCATCTATATTACTATAATTTAACGGAGGGGTACATTTCATAATTTGCAGCAATATTCCAGCAGGTATCCAATATCTAAACATCTCTATATCTATCATCATGTCTCCAAGAGATGAGAAAAGTAGACTTCAAGAGCAGGCATTAGAATTACAGAACCCTTCCGGGAGGAAAAGAACAAGAAAGAAAGGTGAAGAACGTTAACCATTCTTACATTTTCAGCAGAGCAGGCCTGGATGTCAGTCATCAAGTTGTGATATCTAGAATTTCATCTATGAATATGGTGATTTGATTATCTCTTCATTGGCTTGGAACTCTGAACGTGTGAAAACTGAAGTTTTGGTGTTCTCATATCTGTTTGATATCTAAAATCTAGATCAGGATAGTACCAATGTCAGACTCATTTCTTCTTTATATGCAATTAGTTAAAGGTTTTGTTTTCTCATGTAGGTTATTGCAGCAATTATGCGTAGTCAACCATCTTAGTTGCCATTTCTACATTGTAGGCCTGAAATTTTTGTTCTCAATTCGTAATATATTAAATTCTATTACCATAAACTTTTGCATGACTAAAAATTGATTTCTTTTATGTTGTTTGGTTTAAAATAAATATTACACAAGGATAAAAGCTTTGCTATCTTATCCTTATGTTCTCTCCTTTTTGGGGTTCTTTATTTCATTCTATATTGCTTGGACTCTTGTCGGATACCCTTAGGCATTATCGACCATGCCGGCTGACTACATCTACTATTTATACAATGATACTTGTATTCAATTTCAGTCGTGAGGTTCAACTTAGAATCTATTCTGAATAGCTCCTCGTTTATGAATGTACTTGTTCCCTGATTTCAGACTGCCTTGTAGCCGCCGTCCCCGACACCCCAAAAAAAAGGGGGGTGGGGGGGGAGATCCTAGTTTTTCTTTGTTCCATAAGGGCCGCTTTGGTAACCCCGGTTAGGGTACCGTATTCGAGCCCACCGGAGCCCCCTCCCCCTCACCCCTGCGGAGCCCCCTCCCCTCCACCGGAGCCCATCCCCCTGCGCAGCCCCCCCTCCACCGGAGCCCCTCCCCCTGCGCAGCCCCCTCCCCTCCACCGGAGCCCCCTCCCCCTCACCCCACCGGAGCCCCTCCCCCTGCGCAGCCCCCTCCCGTCCACCGGAGCCCCCTCCCCCTCACCCCTGCGGAGCCCCCTCCCCTCCACCGGAGCCCCTCCACCGGAGCCCCTCCCCCTCCACCGGAGCCCCTCCCCCTGCGCAGCCCCCCCTCCACCGGAGCCCCTCCCCCTGCGCAACCCCCTCCCCTCCACCGGAGCCCCCTCCCCCTCACCCCTGCGGAGCCCCCTCCCCTCCACCGGAGCCCATCCCCCTGCGCAGCCCCCCCTCCACCGGAGCCCCTCCCCCTGCGCAGCCCCCTCCCCTCCACCGGAGCCCCCTCCCCCTCACCCCACCGGAGCCCCTCCCCCTGCGCAGCCCCCTCCCGTCCACCGGAGCCCCCTCCCCCTCACCCCTGCGGAGCCCCCTCCCCTCCACCGGAGCCCCTCCCCCTCCCCTGCGCAGCCCCCTCCCCCTCCCCTGCGGAGCCCCCTCCCCCTCACCCGAGCTCCACCCCCCCTCCCAGACCAACCTCCCCCGCCACCCCCTCCCACCGAAACCCCCCTCACTGGAACCCCTCCAAGAAGAAAAAAAATGAGAAATAGGGCATGGTCGATGGCCGGCGGGGAGGGAGAGGGGGGGGGAGAGAGGCGCGGGGCTGGAGGGAGAGGAGAGGGGGGGGAGATCGAGAGGGAGAGGACTTACCAGACCGAGGAGGGTGACGACGAGGACGACGGGGACCGACGAGGTCGACGGCGAGGATGGTGCGGGGCTGGCCGAGACAGCGAGCTCCGGCGTCCGTCCACCACCACGCCGCTCGCCACGCCCGTGGCCGCAAGGCAGAGGGGGGGGGGGGAGGGCGAGGGGGCCGGAGGGGGAGGGGAGAGCTCCGGTGGAGGAAGGGTTATCAATGCAGGGGGGAGATGGTCGCGGGGTAAATGCAGTCATATCAGCGACCGATTAGAGACCGAAATATATTCGGTCGCAACATCGGTCTCCAATTCGGTCGATTTTGAAAAAAAAGAGACCGGAATAAATTCGAGCTAAATATAGCGACCGATTGGAGACCGAAATAAATTCGGTCGCCAAAACGGTCTCAGATATGCGACCGATTATTTCGGTCGCCGAATTGGTCTCTATTTGGGACCGACTAGCGACCGATTTAATCGGTCTCTAATTCGGTCGCTATAGCCACTTTTTCTTGTAGTATACGTTTCCCTATCTTCCAAAATTAATGGGGACCAGGGGGTGGTGAGGTGGTGTCCCCTCTACCATAACCTGCTCGATCACACGTGCATGTGTGCCGTACGGAAACAGATTAAGCAACCTGAGGAGCCCCGATTAAGGCCGCCATGATCAAGGCTCTCGTACGTCACGTGGCACATTCATGTCCATGTCCTGCTCTAGACTTGAGAAGAAAGCCCATCTTTTAATTTTATCCTAGTCCACATGCACTTTTCTTTTGTCTTATTAGGACATTTTGTTTGTCTTATACGACATTAATTAATTATAATGAGCCTTCTTGCTTGATCCTTAACCCGGCCATACATTGTCAGTCGATTCTTATCCTGACCATATCCAACATCAGGATTCTAACTAAACCTGGATCTTTGTGTACATTCTCTATCATCACGCCTTCGAAGGTAGAGAACACACACATACATACATATATATATATATATATATTGAATTTATCATCTCTTTCTTGCATGACACTTCCCATTGCAAGGAGCTTTCGTCTTCTTTGGGTGTTATCTGGATTAACCCAGTAGGAAAATGCAGAATTCGATCTTATTCTACTACTTGCAATGCACCTAATTGGGGGAGGGGGTAATTAATTAATTACAGACGTTGTAGAACGTATATTGGAATTAGCATTTAAGAAGTTATACATGAATAATCTGATCTTCAACAAGTCATTAATTATCGGGTCAAGTAGTCTCACGTCGTAGTGAAGTTTTTCTTTATCAATATAATCTATATGGTTCTTTAACAATGAGTATATGTAGCGGTCGAGAATTGATTGTTTAAATCTCGATCCACACTTCTAAAAATTTGTTTAATTGAAAAGATGAACGTGTCAAAGGAGGACATGTAGCCAGTAAAAAAGGGTTAGAAGGAGGTTTGGGAGTTATCCCAAAAAATAACCCTTCGACAATCAAGTCCGACAACGGTGGAGGAAGGAGACGAGCACTCAGGAGGGGAGGAGGGAGATTAGAATGAGGGAGTGAGAGCTCGATGGGGTTAGGTTGCGCATGTACCTCTTGATCGTTGGGTCAGAGTCCTATTTATATCACCATCGTGGTTGACCGTTAAGTTATCATGGTCGGAGGAGACGTGAGCTTTCCAACTTGCGTGTATGACGAGACAGGGAGACATGGGCGTTGACTCGCCCTCTCTTCGTCGGAAGGGTTACTTGACCATTAATGCGGCAAAGTTTGTCGGTCATAAATATAGCAGGACTCGCCGGAGAGGACATGAGACTGTACTATCAGGGTGGATGGCATGAGAGGCATCCTCTCTCTGTCGTCGGACTGTCGTATCTCTCATCATTAATGTGATGGCGGAGACGTGCACCTAGGAAATACACACGTGGGTATGACGCCTGGGCTGGACCTGCACCGAGACATGCGCCGGGGCAAGAGGCTTGTTGAGCTGTTCCATAATCCTTAATTAGCGATGTGTATAGAGGAGTCTACTATATAACTGAGCCTTAATATCACGATCAAGATTGCTTTCAGATTTTATCACTTCTCCTTCCTAATTAATTAAGTAGAAGATAGAGCATGCATTCGCAATGTCTGGTTCTCACGAGGAGGACAGTCCGTACTGCTCCGCAGCTTTGATCAAATCACTTGTGGTCTGGGAACACATGGATCGATACAGTGGAAAATCAACAACAAAGGAATGGATCCATGTGGGTTAGGCATTTGGTTAAAGTGTCCTTTCCAAAATGAGAAAGGTGTTTTGTACCCTTGATGCATGAAGAGAAGACAGAGTCTGACCTCGAAGAAAGATTGAAGACAACAACCAACTCAAAAAGAGAGGCCACCAATCTTCCATCCCATATCGCTTTGTGCAGGCAGCGAGTGGAAAGGAAACAAAGACCATGTATACTGTTCATCTAGGTGTATGAAAACCCTCTTTTGGAGACAAAAGCTTCTATGCGCGCAACTAATAATTAAGATGATGCGCGCATGTCCTCTCCAAAGATATATTCATATATATCTATATACATAGGGTGGTGGATGTATCACACAAGAGCTCCCGGACGAAAGCATATATGTCTCTGATTAGAAGAAGTTGCAAAGGAAAGCCCAGCTGGGACCCTCTCTCTCTCTCTCTCTGTGCTACCATTTAGGTCTTCTAGAGTAGGCACAGCAAGCAACCCCCCGTTCCTAACTAAATAACACAGCAGCACTTTGTAAGGGGTGCCTTTGTCTTTATTGCCTTCAAAGGGGCCGTGTTGTTGTTGTTGTAGCTGCTGCAAGCTGCCGCTGCCCTCCTGCTAGCAGCTGCTGCTGTGGCTTGTGGTTCCTGTGCATTATTGAGGCACTGATCCTCTCTCTTCCCCCACCCCACCCCACCCCTCCCGCATATATACACGCACTGCTGGAACAGGCCAAAAGGACATGGAGATCACCGTCTCCATGGCAAATCTTTTTTCATGATTAAGGCACTGCGAGATCTTTGGCAGAACCCTAATCACGACCACCTCATTTGGACGAGTCGACGATCGGTGGCAGAGCGGGTTACGATTGGGATGGGGACATGAGAGGCCTTGGATGGGGATGGGAAACCATCTGATGGCTGGGGTTGGATCTGCGTGCATGATGATGATATACTTTTATATCTGTCTTCTTGTCTCTGTGCGGGGCACTTACATGGGTTCTTCATTCCCTCGGGACGCTTCATGCATTTCTCAGTTCTATCACTGTTACATAATATTTCTGCAACGAGGCATGGGGAGGGCAGATAGGCTAGGGTTTGTAGGGAAGGAGCCAGCAGCAAAGACTAGTACGTCCTTCCCACCGCCCTCTCTCTCTCTCTCTCTCTCTCTCTCTCTCTCTCTGAAAGATACTAAAAGCACTCCCCATCGTGTAACAGTCACAGAAACCAATGCCCCTTCGTAACCTTTCACAACCAAGAGAACCAAGAAATATAAAAACATTGGGCCGGGGAAGACACACACACACACACACACACACAGAAGGGGGGATAAAAGGGAGTGGGTGGTGGGGGGCGAAAGGGAGAGACGGCTGAGCAGAGTAAACTGGTAGAGAACTTTCAAGGCTCCCCATCTCTAACTCTTTCTCTCTCTGCATCTCTCTCTCACTCCCATCTCCTCACACTGTCGCAGTTGGTCTATCATGGCCCTGTCTTGAACGGCAGTTTGTTGTATCTAGGTTTTCTTTTCGCCATCCCCCCAGGCCAGCTGAAAGATTTCCTCCTTGTCTTCTCTCTCGCCACGCTAACGACGATGTAAGAGCGCGCGCCTAGCTTCGTTTCACTACTGCCATATACCCTCCCTCCTCCCTCTCTTCCTCTCTCCCTCTTCTCTCCATTTCCTGCTCCTCCTCCACTTGCTCTTTGTTTCTTTGTTTTTGTTTGTCTTTTCTCCACTTTTAACTATCTTCTTAATTAATTTCATGGCGGTGTTCCTGATCAGGAGGCCTGAAGGGAACCCCTTGGACCTCAACAACCTGCCGGAGGAGTACGGTAAGCAGGCCATGGAGGAGAGCTCGACCACCACAGCGACGTCAGCAGACAACACTAGTAAGAATTAACACGGGCACACGCACACTCACAACAACGGAGACATAGCTACCTCTAGATCGATACACACAGAGGGAGGGAGGGAGGGAGAGGGAGAGAGGTGGGGGAGGGCGGTCGGGTGCCCTTTCGGACCATGATCCGTGTTAATTTTTGCTACATCGATCATATATATAGAGCGAGAGAAGAGGATCACCATGTGTTTGGTCTCGTGCTCTTGTCTGCGTGCGGTGTGGTTATTCGATTCCTTCTCGCCCGCGTTTTAGAATTTACACCGACCAACATATTATTTTTTTTCCCATTGCTAAGGTTCTAACACAGTGTTCAAGAAGAAGAAGTCTGGGAAGGAGGGGAAGGATGATGGCGGGAACGTCTACGAGTGCAGGTTCTGCTCCCTCAAGTTCTGCAAATCTCAAGCCCTCGGCGGCCACATGAATCGACATCGACAAGGCAAGGCAGCTCAACGGCAATTTTCTTTTTCTTTTTTCAGGGTAAAAAAAAGAACATGGCCCGGTTCTACGTACGACGACGTGAAGGCGCTCTAACCCTTCAAGACATCCCAATCTCTCATATATATATATATATATATATATATATATATATCATGTAGTATCTCTAAGGATCATCACAAGTACTGAATGAAATGCTACTCTAAATTGTGTTTCACTGGGCTAATTAATTAATTGATCAGAGAGGGAGACGGAGACTCTAAATCGGGCTCGCCAGCTCGTGTTCAGCAACGACGGCTTCTCGGGCGTCGGCGCTCATATGGGGTATGTGATCATGAGATCGATCCTATTAATTAATTGATGTCCATAGACACCGCATAATATATATAAACACTAGGGGTTAATTTCCTTAATTGCATATATAATTTCCCGTTCTTCTTTCATCTGTTAATTAAGCACACACATAACGCTACATGACCTTGACCCAGAGCCGATTCCACCACCTAGAACAGCCCCATATGTCTCTTTTACGAAGCCATGACTCCGTCCTCATCAGTCATCAGCCTACCGCAACACTGCTATCTATGGAAGGTTATATATGTATGTATGTGTGCGTGTGTGTGTATATATATATATTAACGACATCCCGAGCTTCTTGTGTGTGTATATAAATATATATACACACACACAAGAAGCTCAGGATGTCGTTAATGGCAGTTTCCACCATGCACAGTACTGTTCTTTTCTAAACGTTGATCCTCATGTTATTGGTGTTGTACAATATTAATATATACTAGGTAGCAGGTCCATCTTCTTGATCTCCCGCACGTTCGGCCGGAATTCACAGCAATGTTACTGCAGATCAAATAGGAATATATATATATATATATATATATATATATATAAATACAACACACGAGGATCGATAATATTACGTACTAACCATTGATTTGTTCATGATGGACTTTTGTGTATGAACCCATGAAAAATCGCAGGATGAGAGACCTAAATTTCGGCGGGGGAAGCGGCCAGCCCATGCCTTCCGGGTGCTTCCCACACGGCGCCGGCATCGGAGACCCATGTCTACATTTCCGGCCGGTGTATCCAATGCTTCCGACACGGCCGCCGCCATCGACCCACCTCCAACCGTACATGTACCCGCCGGCATCTTCTTCTTCACGTCCTCTCTCGTACGCGGCTCCCTATCCGCCGCCGCCGTCGACGAGCGACTACTACATGGGGCGCGTCCTCGCCGGGGGGGCTCACACTCAGCCACAGAACCTGGGCACCTCCATCGACCCAAGTAATTACGCACGCCAGCTGGGTGCTCATCCGCTTAACCAGCAGAGCGCCGCCATGGAAGGGGTGCGACCACCGGGCGTGAGCAGGGATGCCACCCCGGGCGGCTGGAATTGTAGCTACGGATATGGGCAGCACAACTCAGATGCCCCTCCTGCTGATCCATTCTGAGCTGAAATATTGAAACTTTGCGAGCCCGACTGATCACTCTTAATTGATGATCCAAGAGTTGGCAGTAGTGTCAATACTACCGACCGAGCGGGAAGCCAGTCAATCACAAATTAGTGAGTTCGAATCCAACTGGCCACATCCAACAGAACAGAGATCTGCATGAACTTCTTTTCCCTTTTTTACTGCCAGCTCTTTCTCTTTATTTCTCTCTCTCTCTCTCTTCCCTCTTTTTTTTTATCAGGTAGGACAGGTGGGCAGTGCAGTAACTTTGGCTCTGGTGCGAGGTAGAAGATATATATGTAGATGACTGGATTTGGCAGGTGGGGCGTGTGAGTTTTTGACATCAACTGGGAGATTGTAACCCTACTTAAACTTTGTACTCCACTTTGTATGACAAAGATTCTTTTGACCTATGTTCCTTGTCTTTAGCTGTGTCCTTCTTTCTTTGTGGGCCTGCGACCAATCTTTAACTCTCTCTCTCTCTCTCTCTCTAACTCTCTCTCTAGATGGGGCGCCTTCATTCTAGTCTACTATATATAGGACAGCTGCTTGTTCCACGCATGCTGGTGCATTAGCAGCAATGGCCTAGAGAATGAATGTGGAGGTTGGGAGATGGGAGAGTATCGGAAGGAGCAAACCCCCCCTGCCCTGCATTTCAACCCCAACCCCACCACATCTATCCATAGACAAATAGAGAGAGATCTTTCTTAAGTTAATTTATGTCGGAGTTTAATCTCATTTATTTTGATAGATGACGAATTAAATAGGAAGATAAATTATTTCATTAATTTTGTTGGATCAATTTAACTGAGATACACGAGGATTATTCTTCATTATAATCGGATTAACTCTGTTATCTTATCAAATTAAAAAATAGATTAAATGTGACTTATTCTCGAGATAAACAGAGGATATACCTCTATCAAAGAGGGGCTTTTAAGTTCCTCAAGATCAATTAATGACATGTCAAATTAAGTTAGTGGTTTTCAGTCTTCTGAACGCCACCGAAGGGGGCTTCAAGTTATTGCCATTACAGCTCCTTGGTTTAAAGCGATCGAGCTGTATATATATACCACATATATATGGCTATATATTTTGGAACGTTGCTGCACGACCCGTCCTTGTTCCTTCTCTCCATCAGCTTTTCTTCCCTTCCTTTTCGTGTCACACAGGAGTTGCTAGCTAGCTCGTGGGGGAGTTATTAAAAAGGGATGGGGGAGGGGGGATGGAGAAAGAGGCTACGTACGCGCGTTAACAGTAGACTCTTTATATTTTTGAGATTTTTATATAAAAATTATTGGTAGAAGTAAATTTATAAAAAAATTATTTCTAAGATATTGACGTATAGGCTCCAGCAGTACATGCCACGTTTGTGTATGGCGTTGATTTAGTCAATACTTTGTATTCCTATGTTTATTAGTTTTAGCAAGTGGGCAACTGGCTTCCTCATTTTAGTGATTAGGCTTGATCATAGCCCACGATGGCTAATCATTCTTGTATATATGAATGTAATGTCTTCCATAGTGTATAATGAAAAAGGTTACATCAAATTTTATATGGTATCAGAGCATAGTCTTGATCCAACTCCATATATTTTTTATCCTGTCATCTCCACTCAATTAATGTCCACGGCTCATCTTGGCCGTGAGAGGGAGTATTGGAATATTTGGACATAGTTCCTTAGGCAATAGTCATGTATTAGTTAAATGAGTTGTGGTTCATGTGCTTATGATCTTGGACATGTGTATCTCAACATTACGATTTTGTGGATTCAACATGATATATATATTGACGTATAAGCTCCAGCTGTACATGCCACGTTTGTGTAGAAAAAGCGGGATTTCAGACGGAATTTTCAGACGAAAATTTCAAACGGAAATTTCCGTCTGAAATTTGTGACGGATTTTTTTCCGTCGGAAATCCCGTCTGAAATTTGCAATTACACACCGAATTTCAGACGGAAATTGTGACGGAAAATATTCCGTCACAAATTTCAGACGGAATTTGGGACGGAAAATTTAATCTGTCAGAAATTTATGACCAAGAATTTGTGACGGCCACATTTGTGACGGATCCGTCTGACAATCCGTCACAAATGTGTCTTCTCACGGATTTTCAGACGGAAATTAATCCGTCACAAAATGTTTGTGCCCCCAATCCGTCGCAAAGGCACATTTGCGACGGATTGGGGGCGCAAAAATTTTGTGACGGATTAATTTCCGTCTGAAAATCCGTGAGAAGATACATTTATGACGGATTGTCAGACGGATCCGTCACAAATGTGGCCGTCACAAATTCTTGGTCATAAATGTCTGACAGATTAAAGTTTCCGTCCCAAATTCCGTCTGAAATTTGTGACGGAATATTTTCCGTCACAATTTCCGTCTGAAATTCGGTGTGTAATTGTAAATTTCAGACGGGATTTCCGACGGAAAAAAATCCGTCACAAATTTCAGACGGAAATTTCCGTCTGAAATTTCCGTCTGAAAATTCCGTCTGAAATCCCGCTTTTTCTGGTAGTATGGCATTGATTTAGCAAATGCTTTGTATTCCTATGTTTATTAGTTTTAGCAAGTGGGCAACTGGCTTCCTCATGTTAGTGATTAGGCTTGATCTTAGCCCACGATCGCTAATCATTCTTGTATATATATATGAATGTACTGTCTTCCATAGTGTATAATGAAAAAGGTTACAACAAATTTTACATAAGAATGTATTAATAGACATATTAATTAATAGGTTAATTCAAATAGTATATAAATATCATTTAAAGGTGATTTTTTACAAATTTTTATAAAATTAAATAAATGATATGTCTGTAAATAAATATGTTATTTTTACACGATTCAAATTTACACGGTGATATATCTACAAATATATATTTAAAAATATTTTTTATAAATTTTTATTTAACAATAATTTTCACGTAAAAAGTTCTATACCTTTTCTCTCCTTGATTGCCTACTAACACCCGTTGGGATATAGATTGGTTGCTGGAAGAGATGTTCTAGATCTTGATGGGAACATTTATATATCTACTGATCGAAATAATTAAACCACATGATGTTTCATTAATTCCTCTGGTGTACTATTCTCTTCTACCTGACCTAAGGCATATGCTTCCAGAATATATATATATATATATATATATATTCAGATGGGGTCAATCTTATGACAATTTATCATGGGATCGACATCGATCGACATTTAGAGACTCAGATGTTGACCCCATGATAAAATATCATGGAGTCGATCTCAAGTGAACATCTCTCGTCATATATTAAAAAAATGCATTACCATATACGATGCCAGCGCTTCAATCTCGACATATGTAGAAACTGAAGGGGAAGTTTGCATTAACTTGAGCTGCGATTTTTCACTCTTGAAGTAGTACTCCGTCAAGATTGAACTTGTTACACTGAGGAGTAAACTTATTATTACTCAGCATTTCATTGATTAATTAGATATTAATGCGAAGCGACGTGGTACGGGATATCATTACTTTGCGGTTCATTGATTAGATATCAATATTGCAGGACACTCTCCAATAATAACTCTGGATTTTAGGACGTGGTACGGAATCTCATTGGAAAAGGGAATTCGATCATCGGGTTCCATCAAGGATGATATTTTGTTAGAATTTTATGCCCGAAATGAGTGAATTAACTAACTAATCCCTTCAGTGATGTGATTTTCGTCATCACATGTGATCATAATGCTGTCCATATATGGAGCTCAGCAATTCTTGTTAATCTGACAGGTATTAGCCAGTTATTCTCCATCATTCGTTTCCTGTCGTAACTATCACAGTATGCGAGACGATAACTGCCCATTTCATCGAAACTTGGGAGTGTACAGATCAAACTGATGAGAAACGGTGAGCGTGCGGGATAAATTTTTTACGTATGTTACACTTGAATGTATTTGACAAGATCGAGCGAAGAAGTCAAGGTAGGAAACAGCAACGCCAAACGATGGAGTAGAGCGTCAGGGAAAGTTTTCTAGGCTCTCTAGATGTGTGTCTCAAGGTCAGAGCCAATCCTAATTAGGGAAGCTCTCATCAGTTGTCTCGGGAAAACCTTACAATGTTTAAGTCAGCACAAGAAATTATGGAGAACGGAGTAGAGAGGTACTCTTCTGCTATTATAGCCAAGACCTATGTACTCTTGTGTATCCTAAGGAGTACTTAGCTGAGACCAACCTTATATAGACAGTGAGTCTGAATCATATATCATGTGATTTTATTTTTCCGTGGAGATTTTTTTTAATTGAAAGGTAATACTTGTAAGATAAGAAACGAGGGAGTCCGTTCATCCCTTCATTACAGAAGGGACAGGACATGTCACCCCGGCCACCAGACAAGCGAGATGTGATGATAGGAAACGGGCTTCGTGTGGTCGTGAGACTACAGCGAGACGTGATGATAGGAAAGCGTAAACTATGCAACATGCAAGGATCATGGGATTACCTATCTCGGTTGTCGGAGATCGGAGTACCTGTAGAGATAGACGAACAACAGAGAAGGAAGAAGAAAAGGGAAGAAGAGATCACACCACAAGAACACCGAGATTTACGTGGTTCGGAGGCGATGTGTCTTCCTACATCTACGGCCGCAGCAGGGTTTCCTCTATTATAACACACCAAGATACAATACAAAGAGAGTTCGTAGCCCTTTTATACAAAGAGATTAGGGCGCCTAACACAGCAGGGAACAAAGGACAATAATGCCCCTGCTATAAACAGAAATTTTGTTCCGGGGCCTCCGCCCCCGAAAACCCCCGCAAGGGGCGCTGCCCCCTTGACCTCCGCGACCTGACCGCGTAGGTCGATCCACGTGCGAGGGCGTGACGAGTTCAGGCTCCACAATCTAACATCGGTAACGTGCACACGATTTGGATGGGGGTGTGTGATTAGGGAAGGGTTAACTTGGTAATGCGCCTATGATCGATCCGCTGACATCAGAGCCTGGAGATCCGGATGCTCCGCCATCATAATTAATACTTGAAATTCAAAATCTGACGGGTGATCATCTAAAAATGCGAGATGCGGCCACGTGGCATAGTCGAGGGGATCCACCCATATCAAATCCACTTAGTGCCCTGCGATATCGAGGCTTCATCATTTTGGGAGGTGGCAAATTAAGGCCGTAACAAATATCATCAAATGCATCCACTTGCTTTAAGCATACATCATGACAGCTTTCTATGTGCAGATGAGATGAGGTTATGCGCGTGCCATGGTAACAATGAAGGAGAATGTAGGTGAGATGTTTCCACGCTATTGATCGATAAGGCTTTAATTCGCATGTAAATCCCCAAAGAATTCTAGTGCAACCCATTTGAATTCACATAGGATAATTTTATGTGTTCCTACTCCTCACCAGGGTCACTTAATTTTACGTCGGATGCAAACTTTCAAGGGAAGACACTGATCTGGATAATCCTAGTGCTTCTATTTTTTCTATTCGACATAAGCTCCTGCATCTTCAAGATCATCTTCCACATGATGTGCAACATGTTATTTCCAAGGGTGAGCATTCATTGAGTGAGGACATTTGATCTCTCTGTCTGGACAGCAGACCTCATGCGCATATTACTACCAAGTGTGTAAGGGAGCGCTACTCTTCATGGTGCCCCCTGAGCGAACAACCTTCAGCACTATCTTTGGAAGGCACACATTCCTACTAAGTGGACTATTCTTCTATGGCAAATCTTGCATAACTGCGTTTCGTCTGATGATATATAGTTGCAATCTGGTACTATATTCCAATGTGTTCTTGGTGCCATTGTTATATATTATATTCCATGTCTGAGCCAATCATCTCTTTCTTCATGAAAAGTCATTTGCTGATATCTAGAGCCACTTTTTTGGGTACCCTCTTTGCCCCATCTCCTGCCTCTCCTTTGATTCTTTTTGGCCATGTGTTACTGCTTATCTCCAGATGGTGAAAAGTGCCTCCTATTTTGACTGCAGCTCTTTTTACCTATGCACTGTTATTTTTGGGGAGTTTGGGTTAATTAACTAGAAACTGGACTCGGTTTGATGGTGAGATATCCCTTCTAAGGGGTCTATTGTTTACAAAGCTAGATATCATTTGAAGCTCATAACCCCCCCCCCTCCCTTTTCTTCATTCCTTCCTCAAAGAAAGCTCCCAACTCCATACAAGCTCAGCGCTTAATGAGATGGGGTTCATCTTTTACCACTTCCCATATATGGTGCTCCTCCGATCACCATTGTTCACTGACGGCCTCTCCTGATGATACTAAGTTGAATGCTGATGGTGCTAGCAAGGGTAACCCTAAGTAGCTAGGCAGAAGGCGGTGGTGGTACTCTTCTGGCTTTCTTACTAGTATCAGAGTTGAGGCCCATGCTCTTTCGGATTGCCTTTGTTTTTGCCAAGCTCTCTCTCCTTATATCATATCCAAGTGGAGTGTGATTCTCTAGTATTGGTTCAAGTTTTGTGTAAGGTCATTATCTAGCTCTCAACAGATTCTTTCTATCGTTAGATCCATTCCTGACCACCTTTCTTGAAGGTTTCATCTCCCATGTCCTTAATTAGGGAGGGTAATATATAGTTGCAGATGCTTTGGCTTCTCAGGGCAGTGATTCTTCTTCAAACACTTTCTGACTAGATTAAAGGCATATGCCCCCCAAGGCTCGCAGTGCTACTCGTCTAGATTTACTAGACCTTTCTTGTTCCAAGATCTAACTTCTTTTTGACTTTCCCTTATACCTTTTGGCCCAGTGCTAGCTCTTTCAAAGTTCTCTGATATATATTATTTTTCATTGTCGATGAAATTCGGAGGTGTAGGACATCGCTACACTTTAGCCTTAAAAAAGGGAGGTTATATACGTACGGCAAGGCTTTTAGTGGATTTTTGTTAGTGTCGTATTTGGGGGAAGAAAGGAAAAAGTTGGACACTAAACTTTTCCATACACTTGCCTATTTTGTTTCTACTACTTTTCTAGCCTTTCAAATGGTTTCTTTCTTATTTTTTGATCTTGTCTAATGCATGTTTCACTACAAAGAAAAGTGGCATTAGCGACGAATAAAAAATTTCGTCTCTAAAGCATTTGGACTATAAATTTGTGTGGTTTAGCGGCTGATTTGCGACGGAAATGTATCTATCGCAAGATCAGGGACGGTGTTGCGATGGATATATTTCATCGCAAAATAGCGTGGGATTAGTGATAAGTGTATTAAAGTTTATTAGATTGGGCCATCCAACTCAAAACCTTATGGTGTTGAGTGGAGAAGTCACCACAATTATAATCACATTATATTTTTAGCCCGTTTCCAATACAATATTATTCTCTAACACGTCCCTTCACGTGCAGATCGATTTTAGACTCTGTCACGTGGACCATGATAAACACGAGATGCGCGACTCAAATCATAACCATAGGCTCTGATACCATGTTAAATTTTTATTAGATTGAGTCATCCAACTCAAAACCTTAAGGTACGTGTTGAGTGAAAAGGACACCACAATTATAATCACATTATATTTTTAGCCCATTTTCAATACAGGACCATTCTCTAACAAAGTGAAGGTTATATAGTCGTTGATAGTTATATTACCTGACAGGAGTGGGTCGTATAATAATATGTTACATATTAGAGTCGGATATGTGATTGAAAAATCCCTCATGAATTTGTCACAATATGCACTTTTAGCGATGGATTGGCAATGGATTAGAGAGGAATTTTTCATCACAAAAATTATCATCAGTTCCGATCATCGGCAAATGTAATTAATTACACGATTGGTTGTGTTTTTATTCTTATTTAGTTCATAAAAGGCAAAAAAGCTAACAAGAGCCCGATAAAACTCCTCAAGTTGGTCGCTTTCTGATGTATGATGGATATGTCGTAACGAGTAGATCTCTCAACATTAGTATCTGTAATCACCATTGTCTCCATCTCTACTTCTTCCACTCCTCTACCTCGCCTCCTTATATAGCAACTTTCCTCACCAGCTGTTATCTCACCTGCACGTACGTAGTCCACCTGTCGTTATCCTATAACAAGAACCTTAGAATAAACCATGTTAGTGGTGAAGGAAAATATCTATATAGTTGTTGATAGTTATATCTATATTTTGTTAATTTTAATGCACATTTATTTCTACACTATTGTCTTTTTTGTTTCCTTTACTTATATTATTAATTTTTAATGCATATTTATTTGTATAATTATTATTAAGTTAGTAATAAATGCTTACTATTTAAATTGCAGTTATATTTTTATTATAGTTAGTAATAAATACGACTTTGTTCATTTTGTTAATTGTTCATGTATAGTTATGTGTATAATAAAATATATAATTACTTAATTATAATTACATCTATGATGATAGTAATTATTAAATAGTAGCAACAAATTTTGAAAAAAGGTTTTAGAGACGGATTTGCAATAGAATTATTTTCGTCACAAAAATAAAACTAATTCCACGACAAATTTGCGAGGGCTACTTCTGTCACAAATCAAATTTCATTTGGTCCCAAAAAGAAATACTTTGCGTCAAAATTGCGATGGACTTGTGACAAAATAGTCCATCACAAAAGCCCTAATATCACTTGATAGTCTTCTTCTTTCTCACTCACTCACTTTTTCTCTCTCTCACTCTCCCTCCCTGACGGTTGTCACCACCCCCACTGCGCCCGCCGATGCCCCCCGCCATCATCGCCGCACCTGCCTACTGCTGCCATGCCTACCAGTGCCCCCTTCTTCGACTTCCTCCTCTCCTCCTGCCACCATCGCCGCCACCCCCTTGGTCCTCATCTTCTACCAGAGCCCACCACCGTTGTTACCGTGAAGCCTGCCACTGTTGTTCAAGTCCTTCCTTCTCTCTCTCTCTCTCTCTCTCTCTCTCTCTCTCTCTCTCTCTCTCTCTCTTTGACAGGGTTAGGGATCTGAGAGCCTACTGACGAGTGCTCTCTATGAGACATAGATAGCATGGAGCTGGGAGAGAGGGGGCAAGGGAGAGAGGGGGCAAGGAGAGAGACTCAAAGAGAGAAGAGAGAGAGAGAGAGAGAGTGTGTGTGTGTAGGAGGTAGAGGGAGAGGGGGCCGAGTTGGGAAGGCTCCAACTGACCGGACGTGGGGAGGGGGTAGAGTTGGGGGGGGCTAGGGTAAGAGAGAGAGAGAGAGAGAGGGAAGGGTAGGCTTGGTTAGGGGTGCATTCTAACCTACAAGTTAGGAGTGGAGGGTGGAACTAGAGAGAGAGAGGTGACAGTTGGGGTGGAGGGTGGGCTGCCGAGGTGGGAGAGAGGGGCGTCGGGGTGGGGGCCTACTCGTCGTGGGGGTGGGGGGCCTGTTGGGCACAGGGGGATATAATTTTTTTCTGCAAATATGTTATACTTGTAATTTGTGTCTGACATGTAAACTTTATTTACTTCTATTTATATTTTACTAGAAGTAGTTATTATTGGGTGTTCCATGTGAGCTGTGATACTTCAGTGCAACCTAACATTACACACATGTCAGCTCACATGGGTAAAGAGTGTGTTAAGCCTGTATCGATGAATTTGTCTGTTCAAGATTTTCTTATTGATGTATGTATTCTCATTTTTTTGATGAGAACATATATATCTAACAAAAATTCTTGAATTATCTCATTTGGATAGTCTATGAATATTTGATTGCACTTAAGTGGTCACTTATTATACGTGTTTGTACGCTTTGTTGAAAATTTCGATAACGACTTCTGATCACTCTTGTCTCTTCAATATTTTCTTAGCATATATGATTTTTATTGTTGTCAATGAAGAGATTGTTCGAGGATCTCGAGCTTTTGTCTCGAGCAGGAGAAGAGGGAGCAATGGGAGGGTCTCTAATTTCTCTTCTTTTCCATCTACTTCAAGGATAAGTATGTCTATTTAAGTTTTTACTTATATATCTATTCATAATATGTCTGCTTATATTATTTAATTCTTACAATTCAGAGTGAGAAGAAGGGGGTCATGGGAGGGACTCTGGTTCCTCCTATTTACCAACATCTCTGGTGATAAGTATATATATATTCATGTTAATTAATTCTAGCTATATGTGTATTCATAATATGTCTGCATATGTCATTTAAGTCTTACATGTTAGAGTGAAAGAGGAGGGGGTCATGGGAGGAGCTCTATAGTTCCTCCTATTTGCCATCATCTCTAGCTAGGGACAGATATGCATATTTGTAGTATTTATTTTACCCCTTCTCAAATTATATACAAAAAAAAAAACAAAGTCCAGCTGATATAGACATCATGTGCATGACATTATGAATTACCATCGATACATGTTGGCAGTTTTTGTGAGTGCTTTGCGAGGGAGACAAGTGAGAAAAGTTCAGCATGGTGCACACATACAACATTTATACTCTATCCATGGTAGGCAATAGTGAATCAGTATTCTCACATGCAGGTGCATGCATGGAAACAAAGGAATATTGAATGCCACATGGCAAGTTTAGTTGGCATTCAAATATCACCACCCTTTTATATTATATATTATCATCTTCCTATTATATAAAGGAAGAGAAACAATGGAGGAAAAGGGAAGTCAAAGGAAACTTTATCGAGAGTATTTCATATATACTTCCTCTAATTAAGCATTTATAGCTTAATTAGTATTGCCCATGCAATTGGCCTCTCACGTGCCGTACCAGAGTGGATCACAGGGATTTCCTAAGCCCAACCTTAGACGTCGCTGTCTCCTGGTTAGGGTTTCATTAGCATGTGGAATATACAGTGGGAAACGAAGGACGAACAAGAAAAATAACACAAGAAGTAAGGAAGAGTAGCTGTTGTAGGAAGTAGGGCATATAGCACGGACACTGGGACGTTGGTGGTGGTCTCCTAGAGATACCTATTTGTTGCCACTTGTTGTTCCTGTGCAGTGTCTGTGCCTGTGTGTGTCTGTGCGTTTGTCTGTGTGTGTGTGTCTGTACCAGAGAGAGAGAGAGAGAGAGAGAGAGAGAGAGAGAGTCATTTTCCCCTGTTAAAGACAGAGAGTCATTTTCCCCTGTTAAACACTTAAACCATTGTGGTCTTCCTTGTCGCGGGCTTCCCACTAACTAATGTACATGCTTACATGTTTTATTTGATAATAATTATTAAGTACGTAAGAGGACAGGACGGAGAGTAGACATAGACTAGATATTAATAGCGAAAGAGAAGTGTTAGTTTTTAAATTTAAATGCATACACATACACCCACACACACCCTTTACAAAAACTATAAAAATATATACTTTTTAATTTAGGTGTTGTTTCATTCTTTTAGGTGCTATTTAGATAATTCATCTCAATCACAACTATGAAGCAAAAAGCATCTAGTGAGCCACAAGGTCTTATATACATAAAATGACTAAAAACTCTTAATAATAATGAAATGCATTATTTCTTTTGTAAACTATCTTAAGGTATTTATATATCACTAAATTAATTAAACTAAAGCCTTAACCCAAGGACATTACGATTAGAAAAAAGATCGAACTAAGATACCATGAAGGTAAATATGTGCATTTGCTACAAAAGTTGGCATGCAAATATAGTTGTGTGTTTTGTAGAAAAGTATTAGTTCAGTTAGATTCTCTAAAAGTGTATCTAGTAATTATTCAATGATTCTTTTACATGAAAATTATTATTAAATGAGAATTTATAAAAAAATATTCTTAGAAATGTATTAGTAGATATATCATTGTGTAAATCTTAATTAGACAAAAATATTATATTGTGATTAACTTCCGTCGATAGGAGAGCAAATATTCTAAAAAAAATTATATTCTCGTTACCTAGTTGTTAAATGACTAGTATAGCCTCAGTCCACTGCTCAAAGAGAGAAAGAGAGAGAGAGAGAGAGAAGAGGTTGGGCATCCGACGGTGGGGTGAGGGTGGTGCCTGTAGGTGGGTAGTAGGAGGTGGGCATCCGAAGAGGGGGGGGGTCTCGCCGACAGAGGGGAGCTTGGGGGGTCCGACGGTGGGGTAGTAGATGGGGGGAGGGAAGAGGGGTTCTCGTTGGCAAGTACGTACTAGCAGGTGGGGGGAGGGGAGCGGGTTCCGACAGTGAGCACTACAAGAAAAATCGCGGATAGCGACCGACCTAGCGGTCGCTATTCAGTCGTAGATCGGTCGCACATCTGCATTGCGACCGAACAGAGACTATCTAGCGACCGAACATGTCGGTCGCTATATACTAGTCGCTATATAGCGACCGACATAATTCGGTCGCAGTATCAGTCGTTACCAGAGACCGATTATAATCGGTCGCCTGATCGGTCGCTAATTAAGTCGGTCTCAATTCGGTCGCTATTCGGTCTCTAATTATGTTGTATTTTTAAAAATAAAATTAACCTATTGGATTTATTCGGTCTCAATTCGGTCGCTAGTCGGTCGCCAAGTATAATTATTTAATAAAAGAAATATAACTTATAGTCGCTATTCGGTCGCAATTCAGTCTCCATGCGGTCGCTAATTTTGCATTATTTTTTTTTTAAAAATTTATTTAAACTGATAAATAAATTACCTGATAAATAACAAATTCATAACATAAATATAAAATCAACTACACAGACAACAATATCGACAAATCTCAAATTCATCACATACAAGCACCTGATAAATAACAATTTCATAAAACAATAATAAATCAACTACACGGATCACAATCTCCACGAACCTCAAATTACACACAATTAAAATAAAATCACAAATTAATCATACATCCATAATAATAAAATGACAACATACACAACTAAAATAAAATCACAAATCCTCCACATATGTCTCATCCTGGTCGTCGTCTCGTCCAACATCATCCTGGTCGTCGTCTCGTCCAACATCTCGCGACGGATGATCCTGTATATCATTTAAAAAAATTATAATCAAATCCTTAATAAAGAAATCAAGCATTAACAAGACTTAATAAAGAAATCAAGCATTAACAAGAGTATGCCAATAGTTTAAGCCAGCTCATTTTCATATATATAAATACACACACACAATATAAGTTCAAATTTCATCTTGTATTTTAAAAATGAAGTTTGAGCGCCGAGCTCAAACCGGGCATCCGATTTGGATTCCGTCAGTTCTGACAAGTCACTTTCATCTCCCCGGTCGTATTGGAATGATCGGCACGGCCATCCGACCGGTATTTCGAATTTTAGACCCCCGGACCCGTCCTAACAGTTCATTTGAACTAAGTGTATTTTAAAAATGAAGTTTGAGCGCCGAGCTCAAACCGGGCATCCGATTTGGATTCCGTCAGTTCTGACAAGTCACTTTCATCTCCCCGGTCGTATTGGAATGATCGGCACGGCCATCCGACCGGTATTTCAGATTTTAGAACCAAATGCCCCGTCCTAACAGTTCATTTGAACTAAGTGTATTTTAAAAATGAAGTTTGAGCGCCGAGCTCAAACCGGGCATCCGATTTGGATTCCGTCAGTTCTGACAAGTCACTTTCATCTCCCCGGTCGTATTGGAATGATCGGCACGGCCATCCGACCGGTATTTCGAATTTTAGACCCCCGGACCCGTCCTAACAGTTCATTTGAACTAAGTGTATTTTAAAAATGAAGTTTGAGCGCCGAGCTCAAACCGGGCATCCGATTTGGATTCCGTCAGTTCTGACAAGTCACTTTCATCTCCCCGGTCGTATTGGAATGATCGGCACGGCCATCCGACCGGTATTTCAGATTTTAGAACCAAATGCCCCGTCCTAACAGTTCATTTGAACTAAGTGTATTTTAAAAATGAAGTTTGAGCGCCGAGCTCAAACCGGGCATCCGATTTGGATTCCGTCAGTTCTGACAAGTCACTTTCATCTCCCCGGTCGTATTGGAATGACCGGCACGGCCATCCGACCGGTATTTCAGATTTTAGACCCCCGGACCCGTCCTAACAGTTCATTTGAAATAAGTGTATTTTAAAAATGAAGTTTGAGCGCCGAGCTCAAACCGGGCATCCGATTTGGATTCCGTCAGTTCTGACAAGTCACTTTCATCTCCCCGGTCGTATTGGAATGACCGGCACGGCCATCCGACCGGTAACTTATGACCTATGCTCCTTTGTATGAACTGCCCTTCCTTTGCTTAGAGGTGCTGTTCCTGGCTTCCTGCCATGACAGTTACCAGACTTTGGGGAGATCTTTTCACCTAAATTGACATATTTTATTCATGTCTACATGTTACTTTCCTTATATTATTCTAGCTTTATGAATATTTATAGATCTGTATCCTCCCCCACTCAAGTGAATAGAATTTATACATATCTTTTCACTTTCAGTTCTAACCAAAATCTCTATACACCTATGGAAAATCCTGCAGAACAGTCTGCCTGTTGATTCTAATATCCAGAGGATAGGTGTAAGATGATATTTAGAGTTAAGAAAATGATATTTTCCCCTCCTCAATCTAAATTCTTATATTTTGTAAGATGATATTTAGAGTTAACAAATAGAAAATCAATCAAATAAAATACTTACCGGAGGCTGCTGTGCAGGAGGTGCAGGAGGTGCTCTACTACTATCAATTCCCAAGGATGTGAGCATCTGGGAGACGGTCTGAGCGACGATGGTTGAGATATTCTGAGAGATATTCTGAGAGACGGTCTCGTTGACGATCTGCCTAAACATATCTGGAGTCATGGTCGGGGCGGCACTGGAAGAACCATCTGGGGCTGCTGGTGTGGTAAATGGAGAGGTCGCATGTGAGACCGAACTCGAGCATGATGATAACACCCTAGTCGTGCCCAAGCTATGTCCAAAACCATAAACATGTCCAAACCCAAGGAAATAGATCATGGAGCATGAAAATAGGGTGAAAAATGAACCTGCACACAAAATCATGGTGTTGATTGTGTAAAGTACAATTATCATGCATAAATGAGAAAGGATACCCAAGTAAGGTAAGATCATCCTACTTGAAAAAAGGCTTATAAAATCATTCTGCACAAAAAATCATGTCTTGCCAGATTTAACCAACACAATCATAAATAAATTTGAAGGCATACAGTCCCCTGCAAATGCATCATCCAGCACAAAATGAACGGTGGAAAATGAATCGCCACCTAATTAAATATATACATAGAACATGCACCAAGATAAAGGGTGAAAAATCAAATTGCACACACTAGCCGATGGACTAAGTAATTAGGCGGTGTGCTAATTTTTTGAACTGGACCAAGAAAAATAAAATAGTCCCAAATAATTTTCTAATTCGATGAAAAATGAAACCCGCCCCCAAGTGAGAGCCCGAGTGAGCTTCTTAGAGAGAAGATCTAAAAGAGGTCTTGGGGGGATAGCTTGAGAGAGTTTCTTGTGAGAGGATTTGTTCCTCCAAGTTGGGGTGCTGACTTCTTTGTATATTTCTCCACATCTAGTGAAGTTCCACTGTCGCCGTCGCCCGTGGACGTAGGGGGTAACCTCCGAACCACGTAAATATGTGTTCCTATCTTGTGTGATTGTTCCTTCTTCTTCCTCCCTTCTTGTTGTGCGGATCGAGATCTTGAGAGGTCACTCTGTCCGTCGGAGTGGTCGTGTCATAACAAGGATCACTTCCTCAAATTTAATGGGATTGTGGATCAAATAAGTGGAAAGGTAAATGACTGTTGGATTATGAGAGACTTGGAAAGGTTAAACACTCCCGACTTCAAGACTACGGTCGATGTAATGATCATACTTCATCCAAAAGCAATTCCCACCTCAGGTTAATGAGCTCATGATCTCCTTCCCCATTTACAAAGCTTGCATGAAACAGTGGAGAGAAATAATTCATGCGCCCGGGATCAAATACATATTCACAGGTAAATGGTGGAATAATCATAATGTACTGCCAGAAACACTTGAAGTGGGCTGTACTCTGCTAGTTTACTTATATGGACATTGATCACAATGCATGATGGGTACACACCATGACACCATAGCACTATCATCATCATCCAGTCTTACGCCCAAGATTGAAATAAAAGCTATGTCAAATATAAACAGCAGAATGAGTATATTGATATTCACATGTATAATGGACAATATGGAAGAAGAAAACACCATGAGAGTACCTTCATTGGTCATAGAACCCATCACGTACATGTATCGCTTGATCTTTGCCTGGCTTTCCTGTTCACGACCTTTCGGCATCAACTCCGAGCTAAAACCAGGAATCATGGAAAATACCTGAAAGCAATAAAATTCATTCAGTTGGAGACGGCAACATGAGAAGTTATCCAAAGGGGATAATGTGGCCACAAGACATAGAATGCAATTCCATCTCCACTAAGAGCAGCCAAAGTTTCACAAGTGGAACCCTCAAGATGCAGTAAAATACACCCCAGTCGTTTCCAACACCTGTCATAAATAATACATTTGGTTAGTACCAAGCAAATTAATGAACATAGAAAAATGTGAAAGCAATCAGCTTATCTCCCGTGATTCCTGAAGTATCACTTAGGTGTGTTAGTCTCAGGTGAACCTTACCTTATGATTGAGTCTCTCATCATAAAAATGAAAATTCACAGAAGGCCCATGAAGTGAAAATTTAAAAAATGGAATAGAGAAGTCTGCAAAAGAGCTTAACCTGCCCCATAAGTCCAGTTTCCATAATTAGAACATGGATCGTAGTCCAAAAGACATTTCTCAAACCATTCAGCTCCCATTCGCCAATCAATCCCCATATCTCGGACAAGAAATGAGCAAACAATCTGCAATAAACAAAGACTCAAATGAAGGCAATGTCTGACACTTGCAGTTCATATGACTGTTAATGGAAGGTCCATATGACTGTTAATAAAGGCAATATAAAGCACCCAAACACCTGAAAAGTGCACAAAATAATATTCTATCATATTAACAATAACATGGACTATGAAATGCCCTAAACAAAAAATTAGCATGGCCTAAACAAAATTTTCACATTAAATTCCCTACAGGGGGTTGGGGTGGGGGGGCCGCGGCGGGTTGGAGAGAGAGAGAGAGAGAGAGAGAGAGAGAGAGAGAGAGAGAGGGGTACCTGTGGGGGGGCGGGTTGGAGAGAGAGAGAGAGAGAGAGAGAGAGAGAGGTACCTGTGGGGGGGGGCCGCGGCGGGTTGGAGAGAGAGAGAGAGAGAGAGAGAGGGGTACCTGTGGGGGGGCGGGTTGGAGAGAGAGAGAGAGAGAGAGAGAGATACCTGTGGGGGGGGGGGGCCGCGGCGGGTTGGAGAGAGAGAGAGAGAGAGAGAGAGAGAGAGAGAGAGAGAGAGGTACCTTGGGGGGGGCAGCGGCGGGTTGGAGAGAGAGAGAGAGAGAGAGAGAGAGAGAGAGAGGGCAGCGGCGGGTTGGAGAGAGAGAGAGAGAGAGAGAGAGAGAGAGAGAGAGAGGGGTACCTGTGGGGGGGCCGCGGCGGGTTGGAGAGAGAGAGAGAGAGAGAGAGAGAGAGAGAGAGAGAGAGGTACCTGTGTGTGAGAGAGAGGAAGCCGGCGACGACGGCGACGGCGAGCGGCGACGGCGAGGCGAGCGGCGCGGCGACGACGGCGAGGCGAGCGGCGCGGAGGGGGGCTCCGGCGGAGGGGGCCTCGGGCGGGAGGCCGCACGGGGAGGGGGGCTCGGGCGGAGGAGGGGGGCTCGGGCGGGAGGCCGCAGGGGGAGGGGGGGCTCCGGCGGAGGGGGGCTCGGGCGGGAGGCCGCAGGGGAAGGGGGGACTCCGGCGGAGGAGGGGGGCTAGGGCGGAGAGGGGGCCGCAGGGGGAGGGGGCCGCAGGGGAAGGGGGCTCGGGCGGGGGCTCGGGCGGGAGGGTGGAGGGGGGGCTAGGGCGGAGAGGGGGCCGCAGGGGGAGGGGGCCGCAGGGGAAGGGGGCTCGGGCGGGAGGGTGGAGGGCGGGAGGGAGGGCTCGGGCGGGGAGGGGCTCGGGCGGGCGGGGGTCGCAGGGGGGAGTATAACGGGATCAGCGACCGATTGGCGACCGAATTTAGTTCGGTCGGGAGGGTGGAGGGCGGGAGGGAGGGCTCGGGCGGGGAGGGGCTCGGGCGGGCGGGGGTCGCAGGGGGGGAGTATAACGGGATCAGCGACCGATTGGCGACCGAATTTACACTACAAGAAAAAGTGGCTATAGCGACCGAATTAGAGACCGATTAAATCGGTCGCTAGTCGGTCCCAAATAGAGACCAATTCGGCGACCGAAATAATCGGTCGCATATCTGAGACCGTTTTGGCGACCGAATTTATTTCGGTCTCCAATCGGTCGCTATATTTAGCTCGAATTTATTCCGGTCTCTTTTTTTTCAAAATCGACCGAATTGGAGACCGATTTTGCGACCGAATATATTTCGGTCTCTAATCGGTCGCTGATATGACTGCATTTACCCCGCGACCATCTCCCCCCTGCATTGATAACCCTTCCTCCACCGGAGCTCTCCCCTCCCCCTCCGGCCCCCTCGCCCTCCCCCCCCCCCCTCTGCCTTGCGGCCACGGGCGTGGCGAGCGGCGTGGTGGTGGACGGACGCCGGAGCTCGCTGTCTCGGCCAGCCCCGCACCATCCTCGCCGTCGACCTCGTCGGTCCCCGTCGTCCTCGTCGTCACCCTCCTCGGTCTGGTAAGTCCTCTCCCTCTCGATCTCCCCCCCCTCTCCTCTCCCTCCAGCCCCGCGCCTCTCTCCCCCCCCCTCTCCCTCCCCGCCGGCCATCGACCATGCCCTATTTCTCATTTTTTTTCTTCTTGGAGGGGTTCCAGTGAGGGGGGTTTCGGTGGGAGGGGGTGGCGGGGGAGGTTGGTCTGGGAGGGGGGGTGGAGCTCGGGTGAGGGGGAGGGGGCTCCGCAGGGGAGGGGGAGGGGGCTGCGCAGGGGAGGGGGAGGGGCTCCGGTGGAGGGGAGGGGGCTCCGCAGGGGTGAGGGGGAGGGGGCTCCGGTGGACGGGAGGGGGCTGCGCAGGGGGAGGGGCTCCGGTGGGGTGAGGGGGAGGGGGCTCCGGTGGAGGGGAGGGGGCTGCGCAGGGGGAGGGGCTCCGGTGGAGGGGGGGCTGCGCAGGGGGATGGGCTCCGGTGGAGGGGAGGGGGCTCCGCAGGGGTGAGGGGGAGGGGAGGGGGTTGCGCAGGGGGAGGGGCTCCGGTGGAGGGGGGGCTGCGCAGGGGGAGGGGCTCCGGTGGAGGGGGAGGGGCTCCGGTGGAGGGGCTCCGGTGGAGGGGAGGGGGCTCCGCAGGGGTGAGGGGGAGGGGGCTCCGGTGGACGGGAGGGGGCTGCGCAGGGGGAGGGGCTCCGGTGGGGTGAGGGGGAGGGGGCTCCGGTGGAGGGGAGGGGGCTGCGCAGGGGGAGGGGCTCCGGTGGAGGGGGGGCTGCGCAGGGGGAGGGGCTCCGGTGGAGGGGGAGGGGCTCCGGTGGAGGGGCTCCGGTGGAGGGGAGGGGGCTCCGCAGGGGTGAGGGGGAGGGGGCTCCGGTGGACGGGAGGGGGCTGCGCAGGGGGAGGGGCTCCGGTGGGGTGAGGGGGAGGGGGCTCCGGTGGAGGGGAGGGGGCTGCGCAGGGGGAGGGGCTCCGGTGGAGGGGGGGCTGCGCAGGGGGATGGGCTCCGGTGGAGGGGAGGGGGCTCCGCAGGGGTGAGGGGGAGGGGGCTCCGGTGGGCTCGAATACGGTACCCTAACCGGGGTTACCAAAGCGGCCCTTATGGAACAAAGAAAAACTAGGATCTCCCCCCCCCACCCCCCTTTTTTTTGGGGTGTCGGGGACGGCGGCTACAAGGCAGTCTGAAATCAGGGAACAAGTACATTCATAAACGAGGAGCTATTCAGAATAGATTCTAAGTTGAACCTCACGACTGAAATTGAATACAAGTATCATTGTATAAATAGTAGATGTAGTCAGCCGGCATGGTCGATAATGCCTAAGGGTATCCGACAAGAGTCCAAGCAATATAGAATGAAATAAAGAACCCCAAAAAGGAGAGAACATAAGGATAAGATAGCAAAGCTTTTATCCTTGTGTAATATTTATTTTAAACCAAACAACATAAAAGAAATCAATTTTTAGTCATGCAAAAGTTTATGGTAATAGAATTTAATATATTACGAATTGAGAACAAAAATTTCAGGCCTACAATGTAGAAATGGCAACTAAGATGGTTGACTACGCATAATTGCTGCAATAACCTACATGAGAAAACAAAACCTTTAACTAATTGCATATAAAGAAGAAATGAGTCTGACATTGGTACTATCCTGATCTAGATTTTAGATATCAAACAGATATGAGAACACCAAAACTTCAGTTTTCACACGTTCAGAGTTCCAAGCCAATGAAGAGATAATCAAATCACCATATTCATAGATGAAATTCTAGATATCACAACTTGATGACTGACATCCAGGCCTGCTCTGCTGAAAATGTAAGAATGGTTAACGTTCTTCACCTTTCTTTCTTGTTCTTTTCCTCCCGGAAGGGTTCTGTAATTCTAATGCCTGCTCTTGAAGTCTACTTTTCTCATCTCTTGGAGACATGATGATAGATATAGAGATGTTTAGATATTGGATACCTGCTGGAATATTGCTGCAAATTATGAAATGTACCCCTCCGTTAAATTATAGTAATATAGATGATTAGACATTGGATTGTTATGAACTTCACATGCTTAGCCATTAACTTAAGATTGCTAAATTTTGCTCCTCGGTTTAGTATAAATTTGTACCACAAGCACTCAACCTACCATAAGCATTCGACTCAACTCTCAAAAGGTTTGCAGGGATGCCACTGCTCTGTTTATACAGAAGCTCGTTGTTAATTCTATTCTGCCGTTTGATATAGTCCTACTGAAAGGCGAAAGCACCCCTAATAGCTCCACAAATGGCATTATGTGCATGGAGAGCGATCATGTCAAGCTTTACTCATTGGTGTCTGATTTATTGAGGAGTTATCATCAAGTGTGTCGGCATTATTTGTAGACTTAAATGACACAATTCCATGATGATTGCTTTGTGTAGATCCAATTAAACTGTCAATGTGTGATGATTGCTTTGTAGATTCAAACAGACTGGTTTTATATGCATCAACGCATGGGAGTATGCTATCCATTCTGAACCAGTTAAACTTCCCTATCACTTTGGATCGATCATCATTATCCCTTCTTTCTGACTACACGGATTAACTATTGGTTTTCCAATATTTTGGTTTGCTATTTATCAATGAGTAATTCAATGCGATTTAGCTCCACCACTGTTTCCCAATGATGATGCGAAGGTGATTCTGATCATCTGAGGCATTTCAGTATGGGCTGCTGTTACTATATTCCAATACGACCGGGGAGATGAAAGTGACTTGTCAGAACTGACGGAATCCAAATCGGATGCCCGGTTTGAGCTCGGCGCTCAAACTTCATTTTTAAAATACACTTAGTTCAAATGAACTGTTAGGACGGGTCCGGGGGTCTAAAATTCGAAATACCGGTCGGATGGCCGTGCCGATCATTCCAATACGACCGGGGAGATGAAAGTGACTTGTCAGAACTGACGGAATCCAAATCGGATGCCCGGTTTGAGCTCGGCGCTCAAACTTCATTTTTAAAATACACTTAGTTCAAATGAACTGTTAGGACGGGGCATTTGGTTCTAAAATCTGAAATACCGGTCGGATGGCCGTGCCGATCATTCCAATACGACCGGGGATATGAAAGTGACTTGTCAGAACTGACGGAATCCAAATCGGATGCCCGGTTTGAGCTCGGCGCTCAAACTTCATTTTTAAAATACACTTAGTTCAAATGAACTGTTAGGACGGGGCATTTGGTTCTAAAATCTGAAATACCGGTCGGATGGCCGTGCCGATCATTCCAATACGACCGGGGATATGAAAGTGACTTGTCAGAACTGACGGAATCCAAATCGGATGCCCGGTTTGAGCTCGGCGCTCAAACTTCATTTTTAAAATACACTTAGTTCAAATGAACTGTTAGGACGGGTCCGGGGGTCTAAAATTCGAAATACCGGTCGGATGGCCGTGCCGATCATTCCAATACGACCGGGGAGATGAAAGTGACTTGTCAGAACTGACGGAATCCAAATCGGATGCCCGGTTTGAGCTCGGCGCTCAAACTTCATTTTTAAAATACACTTAGTTCAAATGAACTGTTAGGACGGGGCATTTGGTTCTAAAATCTGAAATACCGGTCGGATGGCCGTGCCGATCATTCCAATACGACCGGGGAGATGAAAGTGACTTGTCAGAACTGACGGAATCCAAATCGGATGCCCGGTTTGAGCTCGGCGCTCAAACTTCATTTTTAAAATACACTTAGTTCAAATGAACTGTTAGGACGGGTCCGGGGGTCTAAAATTTGAAATACCGGTCGGATGGCCGTGCCGATCATTCCAATACGACCGGGGAGATGAAAGTGACTTGTCAGAACTGACGGAATCCAAATCGGATGCCCGGTTTGAGCTCGGCGCTCAAACTTCATTTTTAAAATACAAGATGAAATTTGAACTTATATTGTGTGTGTGTATTTATATATATGAAAATGAGCTGGCTTAAACTATTGGCATACTCTTGTTAATGCTTGATTTCTTTATTAAGTCTTGTTAATGCTTGATTTCTTTATTAAGGATTTGATTATAATTTTTTTAAATGATATACAGGATCATCCGTCGCGAGATGTTGGACGAGACGACGACCAGGATGATGTTGGACGAGACGACGACCAGGATGAGACATATGTGGAGGATTTGTGATTTTATTTTAGTTGTGTATGTTGTCATTTTATTATTATGGATGTATGATTAATTTGTGATTTTATTTTAATTGTGTGTAATTTGAGGTTCGTGGAGATTGTGATCCGTGTAGTTGATTTATTATTGTTTTATGAAATTGTTATTTATCAGGTGTTTGTATGTGATGAATTTGAGATTTGTCGATATTGTTGTCTGTGTAGTTGATTTTATATTTATGTTATGAATTTGTTATTTATCAGGTAATTTATTTATCAGTTTAAATAAATTTTTAAAAAAAAAATAATGCAAAATTAGCGACCGCATGGAGACTGAATTGCGACCGAATAGCGACTATACGTTATATTTCTTTTATTAAATAATTATACTTGGCGACCGACTAGCGACCGAATTGAGACCGAATAAATCCGATAGGTTAATTTTATTTTTAAAAATACAACATAATTAGAGACCGGATAGCGACCGAATTGAGACCGACTTAATTAGCGACCGATCAGGCGACCGATTATAATCGGTCTCTGGTAACGACTGATACTGCGACCGAATTATGTCGGTCGCTATATAGCGACTAGTATATAGCGACCGACATATTCGGTCGCTAGATAGTCTCTGTTCGGTCGCAATGCAGATTTGCGACCGATCTAAGACTGAATAGCGACCGCTAGGTCGGTCGCTATCCGCGATTTTTCTTGTAGTGTTAGTTCGGTCGCCAATAGGTCTCAGATGTGCGACCGATTATTTCGGTCGCCGAATTGGTCTCTATTTGGGACCGACTAGCGACCGATTAAAGCGGTCGCTAATGCGGTCGCTATAGCCACTTTTTCTTGTAGTGGAGGTTGCACTGCCTCCGCCCCCAACTCGCTTCTGTCGCTTGGACCACAGACCGCCATTACCCCCTTCCCCTCGTCCCAGCACGAGTAGGGCCATCAAACCCCCCCACTGCGTCGGTGCCCATGCCACCAGCTCTGCTGTAGTTGTAACTTACTGCTACCTCAACAATAGCCTCCAACTACCCCGCTGACACCTTGATAAATGTAGAACATATCACTATGAGGGAAAACTCTACTTTTTCTTTCCACCAATTACCTACTCTCTTTTTGGTGGGATAAAAAGGGTAGAAAATTTTTCCTGGTGGCATTGTATCTGACCCATTGACATCTCTAGTGCCATAAAGTGTGTGCGCGCAATGGGCATGTGAGAGCCCCCCTCTCACCCCCTCCCCCATCACTTTGCCAAGGCCAAATAGATATCAATTAATCTACGTATCTCTCTCTCTCTCTACTTATTTTATTTATTTTTATTGATCTATTTATTCATATACATATGCATAGAGATTAAAGTTTCTATCAAATATGATTCATGGTCGTAATTAAGAGTGGCTACCACGACCAATATGATCACATAATTTGCAGATTTTCTAGTGCCTCAACAATGAAGGTGATGAACTTGTTCGTCCACCGAACTATGCATAGAAAAGAACAAGCATTTTCTACCGACCATCATTTGTGTAGCTCTCTTGAATGCAGCACCATACCTATCCCAAAAATCTACTATGTAGATGAAAGTTTAGAAACCTTTATGATGGGGCCTATTGAACTACCACAAGTCTAACTATATATATATATGCATCTCCAAGTGATGATTGAACTTAGCTAAATTAATCATAATTAAGACTTTTTTTATTTTAAAAATATTATTTTCAAGTTAAACGTACATTTTTATACCCTTTTCATGAGGCATTTTGCAACAACTCCATGACTTTACAATTCTTTCATGAATGAAATCCCAACTCAAGAAAATTAAAATTAGGCTACGTTTTGAAAAGGTAAAAGAAAGCCATCTCAATCTATTGCACTCATTCATTCACTTCTAAGACAAACCTGAGACAAACTTGCACATTTTAAGTCACATATATATCCATCTTTCCACTTAATTAGTACTTTAGATCATCTCTTAGGAACTTTGTGATGAAGCAGTGAAGAAGAACAAATTTGACTTTCTTATAATGAAATCAGACTACAATTTGAATTGATATTTGAGAACTATATCATTGTTGTTTTTTCCTACATTGATTTATACATCATCTCTAACCTGAATGCCCTAGAGCTCCTATAGAGTTTAAATGATTTTGATTAGATGAAGAGGCAATTATTGCACTGAAGGCCATATGTGGCATGAAAGTCGGAACCAACTTAATCAATTTACAATGTTGTGCAAATGCTAGCTGCTTTTATTAATTTGCGATGTCAACCTCGAGCTAGCTAGAATCTTTCCATTTTGTAGCAATATGGATTGCTAATTGTATGTTGATGCTACGAGTTTAATGAGGTTTCGAACCTTTCATCAAAAAAAAATAGAATCTTTCCATTTGGGCATATGGTTGTTACAAATTGATTTTCTAACTTAGATATATTTCCCCATTCTATTGATAGGCAATTTCATAATAATCACATAGATAGGCTTTCTCATTCATTAAATGTGTAATCAATCATGTAAAGAATAAAATCTTATGTCAAAATTAACAAAGATTTATGATCAATCGTAATTCTATGCTTAATCATTATAGACGTTAATTGTCTATAGATTGCATATAAGTTTATGTCTAATCATTAATAAATATACTCTTATTTGTCACAGATATAGGATTATTATTATTATTATTATTATTATTATTATTATTATTATTATTATTATTACATAGGTACATGAAGACTAGTGCTTTCTGCATCACCATTTCCTCCAAATGGTATTAGAATTTTTAACCAATGATGTAGGTTAGGGTGATTAAGTTAAATGGAAATGTAAGTTGATTCAACGAAATGCGAGTAGTATGGAACTGCATCTTTTAATTTCTTTTACACAAATACAAAGGCTTGGGCATTTATATGAACACATTTGCCCTTTTCTTTTCTAAGCTTTGAGACATACGCATGAACTATGTTGCTTGTGGACCAGGTAGTCAGTTAGCCAACTTATATCCCATGTCCATGTGGGAAAACACCAGTAAGTTCAGTCAGTACTCAATTCTTTATATGTAATGCCCTATAGTACTCTCAGATTTTTTTTCAATTGATCATACACATTTTTCTTGGCAATTTATACAAGTCACGATTGCTTACAAATAATACATGCATCATAAATCTAGGTCTTACAAATCATTTTGGAGTCAGTTAGATCCCACGAATGATCTACAATTTGGTGGAGAACTTTTAGTCAATTGATCACCTACCCTCCTCCTTTATTATAAGATGGTTTCAAGAACATGATCAAGGTGGCTTTATCACAGAGCATCCCGCAAGATAAATTCATAAAACTCATTGATTCTTGTAGTGGTCCAGAAATTGTTGTCCAATTCACGATCCACACATGTAAAAATTTGTTTGATGGGAAAGGAGAGTGTCTCCAAAGAGAGACCTGCAGCCACCAATGAGGAGTCATGTGAGCTACCCCAGGGGATAACCCTTCGACGGACAAATTAGACAACAGTAGAAAGAGGGCAAACACTTGAGGAGAGCGAGAGAGGTAGACCAGAGTAAGAGAGAGAGAGGGCTCGAGAGGATAGAGTTGTGTTGCATACCTCCTGACCGTTGGGTCAGGGTCTTACTTAATTATATCATCATTGAGGAGAGTTGACCGTTGGGTTACCGTGGTCGGAGCAGATGTGAGCCGCCCATCTCGCGTGCCCGACGGGACAAGGAGATATGGGCATTGACTCGTCATCTCCCCACAGGAGAGGTAGCTCCGCCATTAATGTCACAGGGCTCGCTGGTCATTAACGAGGTAGGATTCGTCATAGAGGGTGTGAGACTGGGCTGTTAGAGAGAGTGACGTGAGTGGCGTCCTCCCCTTGTCGCTGGACTGGTGCATCATTCGTCATTAATGCATCACGGTAGATATGCGTTGTGACCACTGTGGGGGAAGACGCACGCAGGTACGGTACTTGCTTTGGGCTTGTGCTGGGGCAGGTTGAGCTGGCACGCGATGTAACGGGCCCGGAGGGTTTGACCCCCGTGGTGGGCCGTATGGATGGACGCTAATAGGTTGGCCAGATATGCCCTCTCCTCAATTCTCAATTAGTGTATTGTTCCATTATTAGTGAGGAAACACAAAGAGGCTAAGAAATTTAAATTCCATACCTTCCTGATTCTGAATCACATACTCTTGCATCATAAAATGAAGTCCCCAACCAACATGCTATATATGGATCTTTACCAAAGAAAAGGGTAGGTGAAAAAATATGTATATCACTTTAATTTGGCTGTGTACCTATTTTTGAAAAACTTTAAAATTAAGTTCCTCTCAAGTCTTTGAAAAGGGCTTAATTAATTAAAAGGATATAGAAAAGAACTTACTTCCAAATAAGACAGACGTTTTCTAATTAATAACCATCTCACCCACCGTGTGATTATTTAAGCCATCGATCCTTGAGCCACTTGTACGTATATTTCCTTGTACCACTTAGAAATTACCAAATCATGCACCTTCGCTTTTATCCTTTTCAAAAGAAAATAATACATGAAGTACGTCGACTTAATTAATTCTGTGTACTCTTACAATGTAATTAAGTTTGGCATCAAACAAATTCCGTGGGATTTTTGGACATATTGTTGAATGTTGACGAAGCAGTGCAGTGAATGATCAATTTATTTATTATATGCCTTCATAATTAATATTAATCATGTCATTCTTGGAGCCTTCACATTTATTGTCCTCAAAGGAATTGAGCTGCATGCATGTGAGGCTTTACAAACTCATGTCTCTGCTTCTCTATATGTAGTACTGACACAAAAGATTTAGATAAGATTTCGAATTGCGACATCTCAGGAAACCAATTACGCATACTGATTATTAAAAGGCGTGAGTACTTTATGAATTAAAAGTGAAGTTTAGTCCTTGCGATTATATATATGATAAGGATTCTCTGGGCTGATGGGGAACTAAAGGATACAAACACTACAGTTTTAAGTGATTATATTTAGCTTCACAACGACGGGGATCTATATATATATATGTGTGTGTGTGTGTGTATATATATATATATATATTGCAAGTTCTAAATGCATTCTCTCTCTCTCTCTGCTCCGTTTATGTCTGTTTGTTGGAGGGACGGGGGACTGTGAGTATATATGTGCCCACAAACCTTTACAGACGAACTGGGACTCTGGTGATCATGCAAACGTGAGGAGACTGATGCGAACACAGTAATAAGTTAACAAAGAGTGGATCACCTGGGGGAAGGAGTGCAACATAAAACGCGACTTCAGTGGCTTCTGTTTGTTCTTGATGCATGCTCTTCTTATATGTATAAACTATAAAGACACCGCGAAGAAGTCGATCGCTGCACAGCTAGCTAGCGTTGATATATATATATATATATATATATATATATATATAACAGTGTTGCAGATCAGTAATTGAGTTTAAACTGGTCCCCCATGTCATGAATGCCTCCCCCTCTTTGTCCACAGTGCAAAACTTCCAAGGCTCCCAGGTGGGTACTCGCAAAAAAACCTTTTTTTTTCTAACTTCCTAGCAATTATATATACACGTAGAGAGAGAGAAAGAGAGGGAGTTCATTAGTAAGAGGGGCGGCCCTAGAACTAGATAGGTTGCGGAGGGAGGGGTCTAAGTAATAAAACACTAGTATATAGTATATACAAAGCCCCGGGATCGGTGCGGTAGGGCTCATGGGAACACCTTATCGCGTGTGTGCTGATCTCAAGGAGTAGCATCTAGAGCTCTGAACCCTACCACGCTGGTGCCGCTGCGCCCACCTCCTCCTCCTCCTCCTCCTCCTCCTTTTCGTGCTGAGGTTTAGCTAGGGTTTTATGCTGCGCAGGGCAAGTACACCTGCTACCCCCTGCAGGGTAGCCCAACGCTAGAATGCTTTCCTAGGCCTTTGCCTCTATTGTTCAGGCAGGGTGCTTTAAGCAGGGCCAGCCCCACGTTAAAGGATGCCCAAATTGTGCACACCAACACACAGACTCAGAGATGATGGTGACCCATGAACCCGCTGGTACGTGTACAATCCAAGATCCTTTTGAGAAGGATTAGATCCTCACGATCCAGGAGGATATTTATATATAAAGTGGGGTTGGGTAGGGCTCCGGGGGATGTGGTGGTGCATGGTGGTGCTGCATGAAGTGGTTCGCTTGGGACAATTGGGAGGTGCATGCATGTTTTTAGAGACATATATACATATATGTATATATATATATATACATATATAGATGGAGTTAGAGAGACGGAGTATATATATGACTGTTTGTCTGTGGGTGTAAGAGAGAGAGAGAGAGAGAGAGAGAGAGAGAGAGAGAGAAAGGGAGATGTATAGATATAGATAGATAGAAAGTGATAGATACCTATAGAGAGAGAGAGAGAGAGGAGAGGCTGTGCAAAGAAGAAAGCTGAAAAAAAATCTGGAATCAGCGCTTACAGCAGGGTTTGGGTACACTGCTGCCTGGTCGAGGAGAAAAAAGAAGAGCAGAGGGTGAAAGGGACGGGTTTTCCTTACCCTTTTTTTTGTTTGGTGATTATTTAATGGCAGTGACGAGCAACTGCTACTACTACTACTACCTCTACTACAACCTTCGATTCCAACCCCATCCAGCTAGCTGTACGTGCAGTGCTCCTCCGTTTCAATTCAAGGGGCCGAAAAAGGGAGCATGCGGAATAGACAGGTGAGAGGCCGGAGCATGGACTGATGGAGTGGAAAGAAGGTGAAAGGACAGCTCAAACTAGGTATACACATAGATGTGGTCATTGACTTGAGAGGCCTGGAGAGACCGTAAGTGAGTCCCAACATGGATCCCCCGACATGGGTTTTCAGATCGACATGGCTACTCAGCAATGTTATTAGCCAGAATAACCAAGTTCGGTGAGAAAAAGTGAATGCAGTGTCTTGTGGTTCCTTCCTTTTGTTGGATCTCTCTCTCTCTCTCTCTCTCTCTCTCTCTCTCTCTCTCGGTGAAAGCGGGGAGTAAAAACAAAAGTTTACACGGATACTTCATCACTGACCCGTCTGTAATGATAGCTCTGAGTAGCATGTATAAAAGGTGGAAGCAACAGCAGTAGACGGACGAAAGGCTACTGCATGGTACTGTTGTCTTTTTTTCACGCATGGGTTGTTAGATATATACATAGTTACCATTCCTAGCTAGTAGCTCAATCGCAACTATGCTCACCGCAAAAGCTAGCAGTTCAATATATATATATATATATATATATATATATATATATATATATATATATATATATTCCCTCCTTAATTGATACTAAATCCCAATTACTATGCATGGATATATAAGACGATATGACCTGTACTGCATGTGGAGACTTAAGGATCGACATTTAGGCCATGTTTGGACGTAATTTATGAAAATTTGGATAGGCTTATCATAAATTTGTTTATCGTAAACTCACTGTCTACTAACTCATGTTTGGTTGTTAATTTTACGTAAACATAAATAAGTGAGTTTATGATGAACTTAGTATGGTAAGCTCAAGCGAGTTTATCACAAACCTACTTTTAACCATCGAAACAAAGGTTATAACAAAATTGAGTTCATGATAAGCCTAAACGTATTGATGCTTTGCATCTAATAAACAGACCATTTGGTTGAAATGAAATGGTTAAACATCTGATCCTTCTTGTTTGGTTTAATGCAGAATACTACAATGCGTATAATTTTTTGGGTTTGGATTGCTGTAAAATTCTGAAATCTATAACGAAGATTAGCCATTTCACAAAAAGGATTTCCTGTTTTTTGTTTCGAGTTTTATGGTCCTAAATCCTTGAGAACATCCTTATATATATATTCCATTTTTCGCAATACGACCAATCTGGTTGCTGAGAATACGCGGGATATATTCTCAGAATATTGCGAAAAATTATGCTTATGAAATAGTGAAAGAGGAAGGGAACTTTTTACCCTTTACAATGGTAAAAAGAAAATGATGATTTAAAAGATTGCTAGTTATATATAGTGTTCAGGAAGTTCTGAAATTATGGAAAGGAACATCTACTCTGACTAAAAATAATTGTAAAATGTTCCACCCTCTCCTTCACAATCCATTATTCTTCGCAGCCTCCTTTCCTATGTCACATCGTCACATGTTTCCTCTTTTAGATGTCTATGAGCATCAGCAAGACACATGAAAATGGAAGCACTCGAACAGACTCAGCCCACACCAAATGCAATGTGTACACATCTTCAGCAGCTTAATGTGTTCTCAGGTATAGATTCAGCTCATCCCTTATTAATTAGGACTAAGTAGACGTCAAGGGAAGTCTAGGTCATTCAAAACTTGAGTTGGATAAACTATTAAATGTGATGGAAGTAGATGATGCGACCTACAAAATAAAGGTTAAAGTACGCAAAGATTGATCCCTAATTAAGGATGCAAGATACAGAAAGGTTATCATTTGAGTTGACATCAGATAATTCATTAAAACGCGACAGAAACAGGTGATAGGGACTATTAAATAGAAATATTAAAATATGTGAGGACCAATTCGTCGCAAGTACTGAAGACACGTGAATGATTCACAATTCCATGTGCCTCTAGAAACTTTAAATCAAATTTCTGGTAATTTTGAGGCCGATGATCTCAAAACCCAAGGATTTCAATTATTCTTGGCGAGCTGTATGACGACCAGTACCCTCCAAATTAATTTTGTCTGAGCTTTTAATGAGCAGCTAGAAGATGAGAAAGACGAGGACGAGCATGTGTGCCCTTGAAAAGGACGTCTGTCTTCCAATTGACTTCAAACAAATAAAAACAGTGAGTATTGGCTCCAAATAGCCTGCATCTTCCTATCTGGGTGAGATGCCAATCTTGAGGACCTACCGAGTTCTCAATTTAGAGCGGTAACCACCGATCACAAAGTTGTAGTGCTGGCTAAGTAACATGGCCATTTGGAAAATAATGCTCTAATCTCCAATTTCAGTGGCAACTTAACTCATGGACGAATGAAATACGGTTTCTGGTTTTCTCGGATCATTAGCAACTTAATTATCTAGTCATAAATAGAAACTTAATTTGATGTTGACGGGTTCCGAGAATAATTAAGATTGAGAACCAACATAATACTCCGACGTTTATGCAGTCATGTTTATTATAGTGAAAATCCTTGTTTCTTTCTCCTTCGAGAAAGCCATGTCATTAGATATATCGTTCATAACCCCGCACTAAGTGAACTTGTCTGTCTCAAATATATACACGTTAGAAATATAATAGGGGGTATTTACTAAGTGAACTCATCGCAAACAGGCATGTCATCCCTGACATGTATGTTTCTCTCAAAATGCGTCTATTTCTTTTGAGACATGTACATATCATTCTTATCACCTATCTTGTTTCCAAATACATATACTTCATTAATTTCTACAAAATGCGTTTACAATCATGTTTGACGGATCGCATGCATTTCCTAATAGATCACATCAGTTACTCCACCTATATATCTTGGCAAACCAAATAGAGCCAAATCAAAAGAAAATATGCAACACCACCGCACACCAATGTATGTTAACACGTATTACTCATGTTTCCATGTCGAACCTCATGCCTTCCGAGGTTCATACTCAGGCCATACGCGTAATTTGTTCTGTTTTTTATCGGCAGCAGCTTTTGAATCACCATGCCTTTCAACTCAATCACTCATAAGGGAGAACATTAGAAACCCAAAGACATTCATATAGTTTTTTGGAGTTCAACTAAAAAATTTAAAATTTTCTTTAGATGGGGAGAAAAGTAGACTATAGAGCAATTTATTGGCATGGCTACTCAAAATTAATTAGATTTACCCCTCCCTAATAATTTTCACGTTCATAGAAGCCAAAAAAATTACCCTAAATAACAGACTTTTAGCCAATGAAGCCAGAGTAATGGAATATGAACCATGTTCACTGTATAAGAGGCACTTCAAAATATGGCAATCAAAAACAACCGTAACTCGGAGGAAAAATATGGAGATAACAATACCAAGATAATAAATTAATAAACTCATATCCCTGCATCGCCATCTAACTACATATCAGAACTGAATTGCCAAATCAGATCTTGTCTATTTTTACACCTAATTGCGAGACCTCTACCTGTGTGAACTGCCACGGCATCTTTTTTCCTTTTTTTTTTTTATGACCGGAGGAAACCCATCCCCGGCACCAATCTCAGCGTGCGGTCGCTTTGGAACTACAAACCCTACCACTTATGTGTCATAGGGTCTGCCGGCTGGGGCAAAAGGCAGGCCACGGCACATGGTTGGATCAGGTACAGTCATCTTCGATACATCTGCTGGATTTGGAAAACCTGATTTCTGTGCTCAGGAGGTAGCTGATTTATCTGCTCAGGAGTGAGGCTCATGACCTGCTGCAGCAGTGCCTGCTCCATCTCGGGTGTCAACTGCAAGAGGAGGTCGGGAACTTAGTGGAGGAAGTTGAGGTTCTCCACCCGGGAGGTTATGGGGATAGTTACCTGTGGGGGACGGAGAGCCTGACCACCTGGAGAAGGACCCATCTGGCCGGTCATGCCTGGTGGTGGTCCTGGCAACAGAGACCCAGCTGCTCTGTCAGGAAGGCCAGGTGGCCAGGAAGATGCCCGGTCCACTTGCGCAGATCCGCTGAAGTCTGATGTTATATGTGAAGCTCCCTGACATTAACATATAGCATGTGAAAATGTAACACAGCAAAAGCACCTGCCATAGGCGTACCCGAAATACCATAGGATGCATTTCAAAGTCTCTGAACAATGTAAAGAAAGGCAGCACCCGAACAACACTGAAAGTTTAGCATCATGAAACTTCTGTAAGTGACATTTGAACAGATATAATATGCAATGTTCCATGCAGGGATCACTCTCAAGTAAATATCCACACATAGTAGAGACCGGGAAGCAGCAAGTTGTTCATTTGCTCACCCACATTTGGAAATGGCCTCAACAGCCACAGAGTGATATGTTAGTGTTTTTTTTTGTTGTTATCCCTGTAAAATCTCTCAAGGATATGTTGATTTGGTTAAAGATATATACAACGGTGCTATTACTAGTGTTCGAACTATTGCTGGAGAGACGGGTGAATTTCAATTTCTATAAGTTTGCATCAAGGTTCTGCACTAAGTCCGTATCTCTTTGCCTTAGTTATGGATGAAATAATAAAACAATTGCATGAGGATATCCCTTGGTGTATGTTATTTGCATATGATATTGTCTTAATTGATTAGAGTATTGATGCTTTAAATGCTAAGTTAGAGCGTTGGAGACTTGTCTTGGAGTCTAAAAGTTTTAAAATTAGTAGGAACAAGTCAGAGTTTATGCATTATAATTTTAATAATGGGAGAGTGGTACATGAAGACATGATTCTAATTGATAGACATAATATTCCAAAAAGTAGTAGCTTTCGATACTTAGGGTCTATCATACAAGATAATGAGATTTATGACGACGTTACACATAAGATTAAAGCAAGCTGATTAAGATGGAGAAGTACATCAGGAGCCCTCTGCGATCGTCGTATGTCTATAAAATTCAAAGGGAGGTTTTATAGAATGGCTGTGAGACTTGCTTTGTTATATGGTACCGAGTGTTGGCCAGTACGAAAGGAACACATTCACAAAATATGTGTAGCAGAGATGAGGATGCTGAGATGGATGTGTGACAAGACTAAAAAAGACAAGATTAGAAATGAGCGCATCCATAAGGACTTAGGGATAGCCCCAATTGATAGTAAAATGAGAGAAAATAGACCCAGGTGATTTGGACATGTGTTTCGTTACCCTAACTCAGCGCCGCTTAAAAGATGTGACCGAATCTTAGTGGATGCTAGTAAAAGAGCTCGGGAAAGACCTAAAATGAGATGGTGTGATGTTATTAGGAAGAATATTAGTTTCTTGAGTTTAAATATGAATATAACACTTGATAGAAATCTTTGGCGGAACATGATTCATATAGCCGATCCCAAATAATTGGGATGATGATGATAATCCCTGTAAAATCTGGCAATTAAGAAAAAACCTCCATGATCTAACTATTTACCCTTGCCTCCAAGAAACTTAACCTTTCTGAGAAATAAGTCCATCCAGTTAACATTTTAAAGGAACATCCACTGAATTTTCCATTAAAAGAAAATGGAAAAAAGAAGTGATGGAAATAGCTTTATTTTAAAAAATGAATAAAATATCCTCCCTCCCTCTGCACACTAGTGCAGGTGCAGGTACAGGTACCGGAGCGAGGAAACCCCATCCCCTTATCGACTGAATATTCCGTCAAAAGAAAATGGTAAAAAAAGTGATTGAAATACTCTTTATTTAAAAACTAAATAAAGTATCATCCCTCCCTCCCTCCCTCTACACACCGGTGATGGTGCGGGTACCGGAGGGCGGAAACCCCATCCCCCCTCCAACTCTCTCTGCTCCCTTGAAAAGCACTCTCCTAGGGGTAAAATAGTCATTTCTCTTCTATGGCAACCATGGTTAAATTATACTTAATTGACAGAAGTAGACAGTGAGGACTGAAAACGTAAAGACCTTAAGTTTCTTGAAGTCAGGGCTATATAGCTAAATTTGGGGGGTTTCTTCAAGTTGCGAGATTCTACAGGGCCTATCACTTACCTATGATGTAAACTTTGAAAGGAAAAGCTACAATACTGACCAAGCAAAACTGAGTATTCAAGAGGCTGCTTCCATTTCTTTTCCCCTTTCATAGTGGGTCATCGGGCAGGCAGTGTGAAGGCTCAGAACACACAGGTCCTTCAATGAGCTATGGGCTTGAAACCTGCTATAGAATTATTTCATGGTCCATGTATAACACATGCACCATTTATGATAAGCATCTTCGCCAGTTTTCACAAAAAGAAGCACCGACAATAACAAGGATTGCCATGCAAGGTGCTAATGATAGATTAAAAGAGGGTTAAAACAACCACCTTTCAAGCCCCTTCAACCAGCATAAAAAGCTAAATAAATAAATAGATAAACAAAAGAGAAAAAGTGTTTGGTACCATGTGCCATCTTAGAAACAGTGGACTAGGGGTTCTGCAAAATTGGATGGACATGTCAAATTTCTGGGAAGTGCAAAAAACTCATTTTCTCGTGGTTAAATAAAGGAAGAGAGATGAAGATATTTTCTTCCCAGGTGGGAAAAGTATCAAGAAAATTACCGGTGGTGCACATGTGCAGCTTTCTTGTACCGCTAGTTGCTTTCCTTGATCTGTTCCTTCACCTCAACATGAATAGTCTTCAGAAGCTCTGCTAAGTCATCTGCCTTCCCGCCGGTCTGTCCATGGTACGGAATTGGGGCAAGGTCCATGATGCTTTTGGGGTTGATCCCATAGACCACCTCAAAGGGACTCCTATAGGTGGTCCGATTCACAGACATGTAAAAGGCAAGGTTTGTAAAGACTTGAGGCGATTGTGTCAAAGCCTCACGAGGCGTAAGCCTTAAAACAAAATGAGATGTAAGCCTTAATAAATATTAAAAAATAATTAAAGATAAAATATATTTATCTAACAATATTGCCTTACCTTAATGGCAGAGGGTGTAGTATATATATATATATATATATATATATATATATATATATATATATATATATATATATGGGGTAGAGATAGACGTTCCATAATGTTATCTTTAATCCCTGTTCTGATTATGGGTTATAGCTAAGGCAAAGACGATGAATGTTTCAGATTTGAAGGTGTAAACATAGGCTGCGCATCCGAATGTTCCATATCTAAATGTGTAAAATTGTGAATGATATAGACTTTTGTTAAACCCATTCTTTTCTTTGAATAAATTGAGAAAAAAATTAAATTAGCTCGTAGGAGGTCATAAAATGGCACAAAGCTAAGACCGTCACGATATCGGGTCAACATAAACCCCGGGAAACCCCCGACATACATACGGCATGAAAGGGAGAAACCCTAGCAGCAAGCAAGTCAAGGAAGTCTCTCGCCGAGCTTACGAAGTAGTTAAGGAGTGCTCCTCGAAGAACAAGATCCCCTCCGATGGCAAGTGACAGGGAGAGAGGCAAAAAGAAACAAAACGACCAAGGCACGAGAAGGCGTCAACGTGGCACGCACAAAACCCAAGCCAAATACAAAATGGGGGGGGGGGGGGGCGCCTTTTATAGGGCCACACCTCACCCTCTCACCTGGCCCCATAGGGGCCCGGGTAGGTGCCTTGGGATCTACTCGGGCCCAGGTAGGTCCCACAAGACTTACTTGAGCCCAGGAAGGTCCTCCTCGACCCTACCCAAGCCCGAGTAAGTCGCCCACTCCTCTCCACTATAAATACCCCCCTAGGAGGGGTCCCACACAGACAACCCAAAGGAAGGAGACCCAACGCACTTGGAGTTCTTATTCGTTGTTCTATTTTATTCTTAGAAGACCCAAGACAAGGGTATGTTACAAAAATATCCCTGCAATAGCATTTACACCCATGTGCGGACATCTTTATAATTTCTTGTAATATTACAAGAAAAATCACATATTTTTTTAAAATAATCACAAATTACCCTATAATTTTACAAAAAAGTGTAAAAAGTCGTGCAATTGCACAAACACCCTGTAACTTCAGGGAATTGTGTAAATGTCCCTACAATTTGTAGAAAAATCTTGTAAACTTGACAATTTGTCGAAAAGGTCTTGTAAAGTCTTGTACTTGTACAAATGTCTTTTACCATCAGGGTTTGCCGACCTGGTGCGTCTCGCACCGACTCGCACGACCCGACCCGACCCGACCCAGGCCGGGACCGGGTCGACCGGGCTGTGGATCGCCACCGGGTCGGCCTATTATTTTAATATTATATTATATTATATTTTATATATAATGTGTATTTTTCTATTTTATTATATTATTTTATATTATATATATATATAAAGTGGTGTTTTAGAACGGGACGGACCGAGTCGTACCGAGACGGGAGCGACCCGACCCGACCCAAGCCGAGACCGGGTCGGCCGGGCCGGCAAACCCTGTTTACCATCCAAGAATTGTAAAAACGACCAAGGTTTGCAAAAATATGTTGGGTTCTTCAAAATTGTGTATACGTCCCTACAAATGTCTATTTCAATGGCAAATGTGTCCTCACTCCAAGAAGACTAATTCAAGGGCGTCTCTCAAAGAATCAAGTTAATGATGGAGCTCAAAACTAATTATCCAGTGGTTCATCGAAGACAAACCTCGGGAATAGGAGCTTATGGCCATCAGACAACTACAATCAAACCCTAGCCAGTATCAAACTGCAACCAAACCCTAACCAACATCAAGTTGCAACTGAACCTTAACTAGCACCAAGCTGCAACCTAAACTCTCCCAAATACCAAATTGCGTACAAACCCTAAAGCTTTTCCAAAATTTACATAAACACTGCTCCATAGTCCAGAAATTACAAAAATATCCTGGCCTATCTAGAAATTACCGAAATGCCCCTGGCTTGTCCAAAAATTCTAAACAAATCATGATAAGTTGGGAAACAACCCTAGCCTTCTTAGAAGTTGCATAAAACCCTATCCTTTCAAGGAATGCTAGGCGGCAACGGCGAGTGTGCCCTCAATATCACAACTAATATTGTAGAGGCGAATGATTTTCTTTAGGAATTTTTACATATTCGTCCTTACAACCTTATCGAATAGTCCCTCAAATCTGACTATTATCTTAAGGGACCTTATAATCATTAATATTTTACAAATAAATCCATACAGTTTATCTCCGTCCAAAAAAAGAATATTCCGTAGAATATTCCATCAATGATATGAAAAAGACTAAAATACTCTCTCTCTCTCTCTCTCTCTCTCTCTCTCTCTCTCTCTCTCTCTCTCTCTCTCTCTCTCACACCGACTTTGGGGATGGAGGGTGACCGGATCTTCCCTTCTCCCTCCTCTCTTCTTCTTCTCCTTCCTCTTCTTTTTCTTCCCCTTCACACTGCTACTCCTCCCCTCCGGGTCCTCTCTCTGCCTCTCACATCGCTGCCGCGGTGCCCCTGTTCAAAATAGGGGCACCAGACAGTTTTTCCTCTCCCCTCCACAGCTCTCTCCCACTCTTTCTCGGCGTTCTCTCCCTCTCCCTTCTACAGGCTCTGCAACCCTCACTCTCCCTCTCTCTTTCTGTACACAACACGTCGCGAGCCCCCCCTTCTCCTGCCTCTCATCTCTCTCTTGCCCTCCTTCTCTCCGTTCATGTATCCTGCACACACCCTTGGCACACGTCGGCTCCCTCTCACTGCACTGGCAGCCGCGTCGACCCCTTCTCCCTGCTCGCCACTCGCCTCCTCACTCTCATGCACACGCCCGCTCCTCCGCCGTTCGCCATGCACACACCGCCGACTACTCTCTCATCTCTCCTCCCGTCGCGACCGGCAATGCCACCGTGAGCACCCTCCGCCTGCAACACCGGCTCCCCCTCGCCGCTGTGACTGCATGTACACACACCGGCCGCCACCCCTCGTCCGTCGCCATCCTCGTCGTCGTCCGCGTTTGTCGCGAGCCCCCCCCCCTAACCGGCCTCTCTTTCCCACCTGCACCGCGGCGGGACTTCTACGGCAGCACCTTCGCCGGGGGTCCGGGTCATCGCAGGGCTGCGTCCTGACGGGGGGTGTGGGTCATCGCCTACGAGTGCGGCCACCGCGCCTTCTCCGACTACTCCCTCCTAGACGACATCGTGGGGCTAGTGCTACACTCGGCGCTCCCCGTCCCCTACTTCTCCTGGAAGTACAGCCACCGTCGGCACCACTCTAACATCGGAAGCCTCGAGCGGGACGAGGTGTTCGTGCCAAAGCCCAAGGCCAGTCTCCTCTGGTTCTCCAAGTACCTGAGCAACCCCCCCGGCAGCTTCCTCAGCTTGTTTATCACCCTCACCCTTAGCTGGCCTCTGTACCTGGCCTTCAACGTCTCCAGCCGCCACTACGACAGTTTCACCTGCCACTACGACCCCTACGGTCCCATCTACTCCGACCGCGAGGGAGCCCAGATCTTCATCTCCGACGTCGGTGTCCTCGGCGTGGCCTAAGTCCTCTTCCGGCTCGTCTGTGAGTACTCCCTGGGCTGGGTGGTGCGCGTCTACGGCGTCCCCTTGCTCGCCGTGAATGGCTTCCTCGTTCTGACCACCTACTTGCAGCACACCCCATAGGGGGGAGCGGTACCGGAGGGGGGGGAGGTGGACCGGAGATGGAGGGGGAGGGGGGAGGTCGCCGGAGGGGGGGGGAGGTGGACCGGAGGGGGAGGGGAGGGCGGAGGGTCGCTAGAGGAGGTAGAGGGGGAGGGGGGCCGGAGATGTAGGGGGAGGGGGAGTGGTCGCCAGAGGGGGAGGGGGAGGGGGAGGGGGGAGGTCGACTGTAGGTGGAGGGGGAGGGGTACCGGAGGGTGCGGCCCACCGGTGGAGGGGGAGGGGAACGTGAAGGGGATCGAAGGGGGAGGGAGGTCAGAGGGGGGAGAGGTAGTTTCCCCCTCTCTCTCTCTTTCACACACACACACACATGCAACTAACTAAGGGTAAGTTAGTCTTTTTATAATGTTAGGTAAATTTAACTCTCATCTAATTATTTTTCGTCAATTTAAAATAATGATAGGGACTTATTTGAATAACGGAGAGAATTATAGAGATCTTTAAGACAATAGTCAGATTTGAGGGACTAATCGGTAATTCGATAAATTTGTAGGGACTAATATATAAAAATTCATTTTCTTTAACAGTTAATCAAGGGTATTCAGACTTTATACCGATGTAAATAAACACCGATTGTGGTCAACGAGGAATTGTCCAGTATCCGAATCCTAAATCGTCTAATCATCTGATAAACTTGAATTCGCGGAATTAATAATGCACATGTTATTTAAATAGCTTTCAAATATACGTAATTCGGCGAGTTAAATAGACTGGCACGCTTAGTAGGACAATTCTTGCCTTTCATCTTTCTGCCAAAGAATGTCTAGGCCTTTACTAAGGTCGTGACACCCTTTTCCTTTTTACAGGAGGGAAGAAGAGGGCACTCTTACTCAAACTTCAACAAGCTTCACCAACAACTGAAGACAATGGCAGCTGTCACATACGGACTGCAAGCCATCGCCAACCATACTAGGTTCGGATACGTGGTAACGCCTTTGGTGTTCAGCGACCTACCAACTGTCATCAACTCGCCCTAGTTCTTGGGCATTGTGTCGGTGACTGCGGATAAGCCAATCACACCTACATCTACTGAGAGCAACAAACCCCCAACTATCACCGTTGACTGGGTCTTCTCGGTCAACCATATCAGCATCAACTCTACTCTTGCTCAGTGGGGGCAACGCCAAAACCGTAAAGGCAAGAAACCCGCAGCAAAAGTTTTCCACTTCGGCAAAACGATCGTTGTCGAAAACATTCGCATTCAGCTCGATGGAGGGGAGCCGATCCTGCCACGGGATAAGCATGTCCCCACCATGTCTACCTCCAATCACTTTGGTCTTCTTCGAAGGATTCGAGAAGACATGGTAGAATTCAAGAGATCCAGCGCACTGGTAGCAAACCGGGGATAGGTGCGCCAGCCTAACTCTAGAACCCCAAAATCCACATGGAGAGGAGAAAATTCGCGGCACATTATTCTTATAGCCCGAAAGCCTACTAAGACACGCTTGGCGCAGTGACAGCCCAACCCAGCAGGTCAAGCCCACTTACAAAAAACCCGAGTGTTAAGGACCCAAGGAACGCCATTCAACCCCGGCTCGGACGACTGCGCAAAAGACTCCCCCCAAGCTCGGGAAGAACCCTAACGTGCCGCCAACCCGAGCGACCGGAAAGTTGCCGAGCGAACCTGCTCGAAAGGGCGCTGGAGGTCGACCCGTGCATGGCAGTCTCGACCATCTGAAGCGGATAACCCTTACCCAGAGGTGGATAAACCTGCGCTAGGGGTTTGCTCTTAACTCAAGGAAAGTCAATCTAGGCCGGGCACTTATCCGATCGAACTAAAGGAGAAACTCCCGCAAACCCATAAAAGCAGAGAAGGCGGAGGGGATAAGAGAAGAGCAATAGTCCTATAACGGTACGAATACGTACCAAAGGACGTAACGCCTCCACTTAAGGGCTCCTTCGTGATCTCCGCACAACCGAAGAGAGGGTTCGCGCCTATTTAATCCTAGGAATCTCTCTCGACAGAGGTATGTTCTGAACCCAGCCCCTCAACTGGTGAAAAATGATCCTGTACCCCCGAATATCCTTATTTTCTTCCTGCTCATTGCTCATGTCCACGTTGACTTAAGCATCGGAGGGTTTTCCCAAGGATCTCAATCCCAGACCCCCCTGATCTTTGATTGTCCTTGGCAGACTTCTCTCTTAAGGTGGCTTGGAGTGACCCCACCGATGGTTTCGCTCCCCCGGATCCAATGGTCTATTGTTCGGTACGAGATCCTGCCTCTTCATCTAGCGCCGCCTGTGGGAACCCTGAACTCGCACTCGCTTGCTGTCTCAAGGCGGGCTAGTGTAGTGAGACTTAGGGTCACAAGATTAGTCCCGCATTGGATGTTGAGAAAACATCCAAAGTGCTTATAAGGTTGGTCTTCGCCTCTTAACCCAAGAGGGCCCTTTTACAGGGACAAAACCCCACCTCCGCTCTGGGGACAATACCATTTGGGGGCACCAAGGTTTATCTCGCATCTACACATTGGCGCCGTCAAAGAGTCCAGCATGAGCTTTTGCTCGTGACCCTTTCGTTTGAAACCCCTCCACTCTTCAACCCCTTCGATCGCTACACCCTTGCCCTTATCGCTCTCCTCGGGCACTAGCGCCTTTAAGGAGTCCAGCATGAGCTTTTGCTCGGGGCCCTTTCGTTTAAAACCCCTCCGCTCTTCGGCCCCTTCGATCGCTACGCCCTTGCCCTTGTTGCGTCCATCACCACAAGCGACAGGGGGGTCCCCTAGCACCCCAGCCTCGGGTTGAACCTCTCGTGCCTCGGGCGTTGCTTCGGGCACCTCCTCAGGCCCCTGCGTAACTTCAGCGAAACACCTCGACTAACTCCCCTCTTCGGCAAGGGCAAAGATTGAAGTTCAGTAAAGGGTAATTCGAGAACCAAAGTGAAGCACTGCCCGCGTAGCCCTTATCTCGAGGTGCCTATGGAGCGCGAGCGTAGCGCTGAAAGCTCGATTCGTCAAGAAGGTCGGCGGTTGATTGCTTGTTGCTCTGAAAGACCCTAATGTCATTCTCGAGCTCTTTGGAGGTCGGGGAAGCATTCGACGAAATCACGGGGGTGAAGTTCGGAAAGATCGAGAAAGACCAGGAGGGGGCACTCTTGGTGCGGTTAACCCAGAAGTACTGAGTTTTCCACCCTTTGTAGGAAGAGTCCCGGGGGGGCAAGGTAACACAGCACTTGCACCTTCGGGCCTGCAAGCAGTAAAAATCCTTCTCGGCCTGCGTGTGTTCCTTCAACTCATAGAAGGCATTGAAGAGGTCAAGGGAAGGGACCACTTTGTTTTGCCACAGAGAACGATGAAAGAGTAAATGAAAGCAAAGAAGTTGGAAACTAGTTGAACTGGAGCCAAATAGAAGTGGTTCAACAATTTCTCAACGAAAAAATGGATGGGGAGGCGAAAGACAGACTTTCAGGCCAAGGCATAGGAGCAAAAGGAATTGTGGCGGGTACTTAACCTTGATTCACTTGGCTTCGGAAGGGAAAAATGATATAGCCATGGCACATTGTACTGACCCTGGAGCTCCTCGACCTCTAGGACGGTGAGCTCGCTGCAAGATTGGTGGCAAGAAGGGGGCGGGGAGCTTTCGGCACGCTACTCGACCTCACCATCATGCGGAGAAGCCTCCTGGTCGGCCATAGAGACGGAGGAGAAAGATACGGGGGCAAACCTAAAGGAGGAGCCGGCAGAGGCAGCAATCAAATGGCCTCGACGATGGCCACAGCAACATCGGCGAAGGTTGCAGCATTCTCTGGTCCCCTTCGGCGTTCCTCCTGAGGCATAAGGGGAACAGACCAGTCTGGAAAGGCGAAGATGAAGGCAAAAACTTGAAAGTGAGAAGCTTGGGGGCAAAGGCAGGAGGGTGCAAACATGCCCAGGTTGTAGTATTTATAACCGTCGAAGGCCACTGAAGCACCCGCCAAACCGTCCCACGTCCCCTCGAAAGGTGAAACGCCCCCAAAGCGACGACTCGAAACGGCCTTGCCAAGAACCCAAAGTAAACCTTACCAAGCCTTACGTTAAGCTCGGGAGTAGGGGGGCAAGTGGAATGAGGCAACGAGGCTACAAACACTATGCATAATCTTATAAGAAGGCATCAGAAGCAAAATATTATAAGGCATATTCCTTCCATCGTCATAAGATTTTGCAAAATCTTAAAAGAAGGCATCAGAAGATCTGCAAATCCACTGACAAGAAACATCAGAAGGCATATTCCTTCCCTCGTCATAAGATTTTGCAGATCTTCCATACTTGTTGTCGGGAAGGATTGATAGACCTCCCGACGTCAGAAAGCAATGAGGCAACAAACACTATGCATCAGCATGGCTACCGTCTGTACCACCAGTCACTAGGCCATGTCATCCATGATTGTCATGTCTTCAAGAACATCATGGAAGATATGATCATCAAGGACCGATAGAAATGAGCAATCATTTGGTAAATCCTCTGCAATCTCATGCTCGAGAAAGGCCAAGCTTCTCCGTGAATGTAATACATGCATCAACTTCCCGCACATCCCCTGAGCCGAAGACAAAAAAGGCCAACCCTGTCAAGACAAGCTCACATCGTGGCGTCCTAATTGGTAGCCATGGCAAGAATTAAAGTCTCTCACCTTCCCAAAGGAAGACACCAGAAGGCTACTTAACATCCTTTTGGGCGGGAAGGAAATCTTGGTGCGTGACCCGCCAAGAAGTTATTTCAAAGCAAGTCGAGGGCACCCTCACCACTGCACATCTTTCTCACATGTGACTAAAGAAGGTCAAGAGGTCCAAGAATGGATTGAGGGTCTTATTCGGCAAGAAAAAATTAATGTTGAAATTGCTTCATCGACCACAAGTGATCTTAAAGAAATCGCTGAGGAGTTACTTAGCCAAACTTCTTCGGCCAGAAATTTGTGCCAAGATTCCTCGACCAAGCCTCTTGTCCATTCAGGCGAGTCAAGTACTTCGACAAGACACTTGGCTCCTATTACCTTCCCGAGAAGTAGGAAGTCGCACCCCAAGCAGCACTCCATGAGAAGCCAAAAAGACAAGATCATGGAGAAAAACTTTGAGCAACAAACCAAACAAAACCAGCAAAGCAAGCCCAAGGGTGAAAGCTCCAGGCAGAGCCAACAAGGCAAATCCAAAGACCCCAAGCAAAGCCAAAAAAGCAAGGCCAAGGTGGCAGAGCTCGAGGTTAATTCTCAGTTCAGAGATGAACAAATCAAGCCATGGGTTAAGAAAAAGCCTAAGGTGTTGCAAGGATCTAAAGGCTTCGACCCAGGCAAGGCCAAATATCAGGAGTTGCCACCCGAGGTAATTAAACAGCCAACCAATGCCGCATTCCTAATATAGCAAGAAGAAAATGTTTGGGTCAAGGTCACAGCAAAGAAAAATTCTCGACCCAAGTCCTTCAAAACCTCAACTCGAAACAGAAGATACAACTTTGGGGACACATCTGTTCCAACCTCAAAACCTACTCGTACGTCTCTACAAGCTACAACAAAAGTCAAAAGACATGAAAGAAATAGAAAGAAAAATATCAAAAGAAGATTAAAAAAGTAATCATAAGAAGCCGCTGCCATGGAAGCTCCCAGAGAGTCAACCCCCTTACAGAGACTGCAAAAACTCATTGATGAGTTGGAAAAGTACATTCCTCCTCACCCTACTCAAATTGTCATGTTGGACAAATACATCCCATCGGAAGAAATGAAGCACAAAACTCGTCTGAAGAGTTGGCTCCGTCAGATGTACCAACGGGCAAAAGAGAGAAAGAGAAACTCCCAATCCCAGAAGAATTGTCTTTGTTCTGTAAAGACGAGAAGATTACCATTGAGAAACTTGAAGAAAGGCTAAAAAATTTCTCATGTAGCATGGCGACTATCCCACCTCATAATAACATCAATTCGGTTCTAGAAGAGGACGGATCTGCAGCGGGTCGTCCCAAACGCAAGGCTACCATGGCAACATATCAACGTCGTGCAACGGCAAAAGAGGCTGAGGCTGAGGCAAAGGACGAGGTCATGGACGAGGAAGAAATCCAAATCTACCCATTGGGTAGGGGCTAGGGTTGTCAATGGATCATGAAGATCCAAAACCCCGATTCGAATCCAAATTTTTTTTTTGGATTCAGATCATGCTATGACTCGAAGATATCTCTCTTTCGCAGATCCGGGTCAAGAAAAGTCTGATCCGAACAAAGACATTTCGAATCGGATTTCAGAGCACCCCGAAATGGGGCATTTCATGTGCCCAAAATCCCTTTCTTCCCGATTCTCACCCTCCATCCCCGGTCCCTTTCTCTCCTTAGAACACCCCCTTCTCCCTCTCTTTGGCCAGACTAAGGTTTTCTCCAGCGGCATTCCTCATAATTATCGACAATGGTGACGGTGATCTTGGTGACGACCACCTACGACGGCGATCTCGGGGAGCCGGCACCGGACGAGGTAGAGAACAGGGAGTTAGACACCGGTCAACGAGATAGGGAGGGAATGGCTGGGAGGGGGAGAGACGGCGAGGGGCACGGTGGTGAAGGATGAGGAAAAAAAAGGGAGAGGATAGTGAAGGCGGCGACAACGGTGCCAGGGCCGGGGCGATAGTGGTGGTGATGATGGTATGTGCAGCGGCGGAGGTGGGTGGTGAGGACGAGGGCGTGGGTCACGACGGCGGAAGAGACTATGATGGGACAGAGATAATGGTAGTGGTGGGGTGGGCGACGATGGTTGGGGGGCTATGGGCGGCGCAATAGAGCGGCAGCCTCCCGACGGGGGGTCTGTGGGGTAGTGGGTAGAGAGAGATGGCGGATTCGGGGCTAGTGGTGATAGCCATGGTGGTGTTCATGCTACTGACGTCGGGGCTATTGTTCTAGCTGCCGGGGAAGCAGAGGGTGGTGGAGGCTGTTGTCCCAGACAAGCAGCATCTCCATCCTGGGTAGACGGTTCCCACCATTGACGGATTCACCTCGCTTTAGTAACTCCACAGCACGCAGTTACGAAGACACATGCACAACTTCCCGACGGCGATTTGGTTAGCCGGGGGAGGGGGTCAGAGGCTCTCCGCCTTCAAGCTCGACAGCTCCGTCTTCTGTGTGGCCACCCAGAGGTACAGAAAAATGGAGCCTTTCACATGCTATAGGGGGAACAAATAGAGAAGAAATAAAATAGTTTAAAACCCATCCCATTCCACCTGCGTGAGAAAAGAGGGAAGGTAGTAGTGTTGTCCTTTCTCTCTCCTCCCTCTCACTCTCTCTACTTTCTCTCCACATCGAGACCCATTTCTGTCTCTTTCTCCTCTCTCTACCTCTCTCTCCCCCTTGTCACGTGAACACCTTGGGACTTGAGTTCTCATCTGAGTTTTGTCTCTCCCCCCTGTTTTTCTTCTCTCTCCTTTCTCTCTCTCTTCACTAGAAATGCATGTAAATTATGGGAAATTGAAACATTATTTGAAATTTGAATCTTTCTATCTCTTCGAAAGACTCAAGTATATCTTCTCACGAGACTGCAGACGAAACTACAAATCTGATCTTCCTATCCCACTACCTATTAAATGTATAATAGGGTTTCAGGTCAAATCCGAATCCGAATATTTGAACGTGAATTTGGGTTAGATCCGAATTCAAAATGTTATTTTATTTTGGATCCGGATCGAGTTTGAATCTTATGTTATCAAATCCGAATTCGGATCATTGAGGATCCGACTCAAATCCGATTCGTTGACACCCCTGGTAGGGGTGTCAGTGTCACCAGTCATGACAGAGTCATAGCATTCTGAGGGGAAGAACCTGACCCAATCCCAGAAGTGGAGATACGAGGTGGTAGCTTCAAGTCCAATCCTCCTAAGCAAAGAGAAGAATCTACAAACCCGGTGGAGCCAAATGAGCCTGTTGAGCAAACTAGCTCTTTTGGCAAGGACCAACCTGATGTACCACTACCACCAGAAGAAGAATCATCCCTGGCCCCGATGTTCCAAGAAGGGGCAAAGGAATCAGAAGAGGCAGAGCAACGTCCTGAAAAAGAAAAGTCTAATGCACTGCCAAGAGTCTCAGCCGAGATACTCCCTCCTCTCGAAAAAGCTCATGCCAGAGTAGAACGCAAGATTATCCAGCGTATGAAGCAATACCCTACAACTATTGTTGTCTGGTATGCCATCATATGGAGCAAAGAATTGAGGGAGACTCTTGTAAAAATACTCCAAGAGCTAGAAGCAAATGAAGATCATGTGGCTGAGCTGCAAACTCAAGCCTATGAGACGTTTGCAGCTAATGTCACATTTTCAGAGAAGGTTGCTATCTTCTTCTTGCTATAATCGCCCTTTTTATATGTAGGAGAAGATCAACGGCCACAAAATTAATCGAATTATGGCGAATGTCGATGCGGCTGTCAACATTATGCCTTTGAAGACTTTCAGGTCTTTGTACCTAATGTCATATTTACAGAAAGTGAATGATGTTAAGATCTCAGGGTTCAATCAAAACACAAAAAATACTCTGGGCTGAGTTGATGTGGAGCTCGTTATGGGCGATTTTGTAACGAAGGTGTCACTCTACATCATAGATGCCGACACCTCATGCAAAGTCCTCTTAGGAAGACCCCGATTACATGAGAATTGGGTTGTTCCTTCAACACTCCACCAATGTATCAAATACATAAAAGACGGGTAACAACATACGTTCTTTGTAGAACAAGCTCCCTTCCGGTCGAATAAATGTAACTTGGCATATGGTTCTCTGTATTTTGGAGAGCCCAACTTGGCAACCCCGAAGAAGATCAAGGATAAAGGTAAGCAAAAGCTGGTCCCAGAAAAGGAGGGGGGAGAACTCTTCGTGGTCAATGAAGAAAAGGTAAAGTTGCACAAAATGGCTTTTCAAGCAAATGCTAAACCAACCCGGCCTGAAAGGTAGGAGTTTAATTTTGAAGCTAATCTCATCAATGGGGCAATCGACAAAGAGTATCTCATTGCCACCCACATGTATGTAACCCTCCTTCGTCAAGGAGGAATATAAGGTAGAGCCATTAAAGACCTTCATAGTCACCTATTAAAGGAAGAGAAGAAACAATAAGGGGGAGGACAAACCTACTGTCTTCTATAAATGACATCTAGTTCCCCGAGGTCCACTGGAAGATGACTTTGATTGAAAGACTGTGGCAGATAATACTCATGATTGTCCAAGGACTGGACGACTTGCCAAAGTACATACAAGAAATGTGCATAAAGCATAAAACCCCGCAGGTACAAGACCTTGCCCGATGGAAATTCTTCCATCATCTCAAGTACCCTTCACATTCGCAAGTCCAGGGGCAACATCCTCCTAAAAAGGATACAAGGGGACTTGGATATGATTCAGCTGAAGACTGCCCAGTCTATTATGCAGTAAATGCCATGGGGTTGCTGTCCTCTGCTAATAACCAAGCAGAGATGGAGGCTAAATTTGACATCTCAGGAGAGTAGGGAGAAGAAATCCCCATGCTACCTTTTCCAGCAATTTCTGACCAGCCATCTCCCGTTGAAGAAGGCCCGTCTCAATTACTTCTTCAACAGGAAGACTTACAGGGTCCCTCAAATCATGACCAAGAGGAAAACAATCTTGAATACTATGATGTCTACATTGCCAACATTGACGATGAAGAAGACTTCGTGGATCTTCAACTAACCCCACAGGAACTTGAAGATGGCGGTCAGGCAACCGTAGACGAGCTGATCGAAATTAACCTCGGGGAGACTAGGGAACATCGGCCGACCTTTGTCAGTGCTCTACTGAGTGTGGAGGAGAGACATGCATATCAGCAGTTATTGATAGAATTCAAAGATTACTTTGTCTGGACCTATAAGAAGATACCCGACTTGGAGCCCTCTGTGGTTGAACATGACCTGGCCATACTCCGTATGGCCAAGCCATTCAAGCAAGCTCAAGAGTGCATGCACCATGACTTGGAACTGCAAGTTATCGCAGAAGTGGATAAATTATCATATGTGGACTTCATAGAGCTGTGCATATACTCAGTTTGGCTCGGGAATATTGTCCCAATGAAAAAGAAGAATGGTCATGTTCGAGCATTGACTTTTGATATTTGAACAAAGCATGTCCAAAAGATGATTTTCCGGTCCCGATCATTGAAACAATAATGGACATGACCACAGGCCATGGGGGTCTATCTTTTATGGATGGGTCGTCCGGATACAATCAAATCCCCATGGCAACCAAGGACAAAGATCATATGGCTTTTAAGTCTCCCAAAGGGATATTCAACGACAAAAGAATGTCCTTTGATTTGAAAAATATTGGTGCTACATATTAGAGGGCCGTAACCAAGATTTTCAATGAGATGCTACACGATCTCGTGGAATGGTATGTCGATGACTTGGTCATTAAAACGAAAACATATGAGGACCATTTGGCATATCTGAGCCGGGTTTTTGAATGGCCCTTACAGTACAAGCTCAAAATGAACCCAGTGAAGTGCGTCTTTGGGGTCGCAAGCAAAAAATTCTTGAGTTTCGTGGTCAGGTACCGGGGAATAGAAATTGAGCCAGAAAAATTAAAGCAACACGGGAGTTGACTCCTCCCAAATATATGATGGAGCTCAAATCCCTTCAAGGGAGACTCACCTATCATCATCATCATCATCAGAGCCTTATCCCAATTATTTGGGGTCGGCTACATGAATCCTGTTCCGCCAAAGATTTCTATCAAGTGCAATATTCATATTTAAACCGAAGAAACCAATGTCCTTCCTAATAACATCGCACCATCTCATTTTAGGCCTTCCTCGAGCTCTTTTACTAACATCTACTAAGATTCGGTCACATCTTTTAACCGGCGCTGAGGTAGGGCGACGAAACACATGTCCAAACCACCTGAATCTATTTTCTCTCATTTTACTATCAGTTGGGACTATCCATAGTCCTTACGGATGCGCTCATTCCTAATCTTGTCCTTCTTAGTCTTGCCACACATCCATCTCAACATCCTCATCTCTGCTACACATATTTTGTGGATGTGTTCCTTTCGTACTGCCCAACACTCGGTACCATATAACAAAGCAGGTCTCACAGCCGTTCTATAAAACCTCCCTTTGAGTTTCACAGACATACGACGATCACAAAGGACTCCTGATGCACTTCTCCATCTTAACCAGCCTACCTTAATCCTATGTGTAACGTCATCATAAATCTCCCCATTCTCTTGTATGATAGACCCTAAGTATCGAAAGCTACTACTCTTCGGAATGTTATGTCCATCAATTAGAACCATGTCTTCCTGAACCACTCTCCCATTACTAAAATTACAATGCATAAACTATGACTTACTCCTACTAATTTTAAAACCTTTAGACTCTAAGACAAGTCTCCAACGCTCTAACTTAGCATTTAGAACATCAATACTCTCATCAATTAAAACAATATCATCTGCAAATAGCATACACCAAGGGATATCCTCATGCAATTGTTTAGTTACTTCATCCATAACTAAGGCAAAGAGATACGGACTTGGTGCAGAACCTTGATGCAAACCTATAGAAACGGGAAATTCACCACTCCCCAGCAATAGTTCGAACACTAGTAATAGCGCCGTCGAACATATCCTTAATCAAATCCACATATCCTTGAGAGATTCCTTTCTTTCTTAATGTCCACCAAATCAATTCTCTCGGTACTCGATCATACGCCTTCTCTAAATCAAGAAAAACTGTATACAAATCTTTTCTCATCTCTCTATACTTCTCCATTAGCTGCCGTAGTAAGAAAATAGCTTATGTAGTATATCTATTCGGCATAAAATCAAATTGATTTTCCGATACAGTAGTCATACATCGGAGGCGTTTTTCAATTACTCTTTCCCAAAGTTTCATTGTATGACTCATAAGCTTAATTCCACGATAATTATTACAACTTTGAATATCTCCTTTATTTTTATAGAAAAGAACTACAACACTTTTTCTCCAAACTTCTAGCATTCTCCGTTCCTTTAAAATTTTATTAAAAAATTTAGTTAGCCACTGAATATCAATATCTCCTAGGCATTTCCATACTTCAATAGGTAAGCCATCTAGTCCTAAGACCTTGCCCACTTTCATTTTCCTTAAAACATCCTCCACTTCTGACATCTTAATACGCCTGAAATATTGATATTTATCAAATATTCTGGACTCTTGGGTACATTCTAAAGATAAATCCTTGACGCAATCTTCATTAAGTAACTTCTGAAAATAGCTATGCCACCTCCCTTTAATCTCAAGATCCTTAGTTAAAACAATTTGATCTTCACCTTTAATGCACCGAACATGATCTAAATCTCTAGTTTTCCTTTCTCTTAATTTAACAAGTTTAAATATGTCCTTTTCACCCTCTCGGGTTCCTAATTTATTATATAAATCTTCAAATGCCTTTGATTTAGCTTCGCTAACTATTTTCTTAGCTCTCTTTTTAACGATTTTATAGGCTTCTAGAGTTTGATCATTTTTGTTAGTTTGTCAAACTTTAAAGCATTCCTTTTTTACTCTAATGGTATTTTGGATTTCCTCACGACCAAGTCTCTTTTTCTAAATTCTTTTTACCTTTAGATTCGCCTAAGAGTTGTTTTGCAACCCTCGTTATACAATTTGTAACACTATTCCACATTACATTAGTTTCTTGTTCTAGATTCCAAATATTTTCCTTTAATAGATGATTTTTAAATGTTTCTAAACTTTTACCTTTTAAATTCTACCATTTAATCTTGAAATAATTATTTATAATGATCTTTCTTTTGAATTTAGGGATAGTGACATCTATTACTAACAACCTATGTTGTGGAGCTAGACTCTCACCAGGAATAACTTTACAATCTTTACATAAAACTCTATCGACCTTCCTAATGAGAAAATAGTCAATTTGACTTATATGTGTTCCACTCTTGTATGTTATTAAGTGTCCGTCCCTCTTCTTAAAGAAGGTATTAGTAATTGCTAGATCATAGGCCATAGCAAAATCAAGAATAGTGTAACCCATATCATTTCTATTGCCAAAACCAAGCCCTCCATGAATCCTCTCATAGCCTCTATTATCTTTACCCACATGACCATTAAGATCCCCTCCAATAAAGATTCTCTTCACTAGGGATATTTTGGATCAAACTATCAATAGCCTCCCAAAATTACTTTTCAAAGCTCTCTTCTAATCCTACTTGAGGTGCATATGCACTAATTATATTGAAAATATCCTCACCTAAGATAAGTTTAATTAACATTAGTCTATCCCCCAATCTATTTACTTCCACAACTCTATCTTTTAAGTTTTTATCTATTATTATAGCAACACCATTTCTAGAGTTATTATTACCCGTATACCAAATTTTATATCCATCAATGTCTTTAGCTTTATGTCCTTTCCACCTAGTTTCTTATAGGCAAGCTATGTTAACCCTCCTGTCCTTCATTAACTTAACTAATTCTAAGCCCTTACCCGTTAAAGTTCCTATATTCCAAGTAGCTAGACGGATCTTATATTTTTAGACTTGCTTCTTTACCCGTGTGTGTCCAACCCCACACGAGAACCCTTGCCTGTTTGACACCGCAATCGGGCGCCATTGCGGCGCGTCGCTTACAGGGAACGCCCTAGCTAGCCCTTGCTCACTTGTCATTCCATCCGGGTTCCGATGTAACGCGTCGCTTACGAGGAACGCCCTAGCTAGCCCTTGCTCACTTGTCATTCCATCCGAGTTCCGATGTAACGCGTCGCTTCCGGGGAACGCCCTAGCATTAACACAAAATATATTTAGATCAGAATTCATGTTGGAGATGTGACAAAATTTTACTGTTGGCTGTCGACCTAACGCAAACCCTCCTCTTTTCTCATCCGGGCTTGGTCTGGAGCTAGGAAAGTCTTTGTGACGCCTCATGACAGTATCCTATTCAACTCGTGTGCCCTCATGAAATCGCTAAAAAACAACGAGGCGGAATATGACACTCTAATAGTTGAGCTTCAAATGACTCTATAAAGGGAGACTCACCTATATCAGGCGATTTATTTTAAACTCTCTGGAAGGTGCATGCCCTTCGGAAAGCTGATGAAAAAGGATGCGCCATTTGTATGGGACTAAGAATGCCAGAACCCTTTTGAACAAATCAAAGAGTATCTCTTCAATCCCCCAGTGTTGGGGGCACCTATCGAAGGAAAGCATCTTATCCTTTATATTGTTGTAATGGATGCCTCTTTGAGAGCATTATTGGCATACGTAAATGAAGAAAGAAAGGAACAACCTTTATATTATCTCAACAAAAAGCTTGTTGGTCCAAAGCTTCGGTATTCCCCCATGGAGAAGGTGTGTTTGGCTCAGGTGTTTGCCGTGAAGAAGCTAAGGCATTATCTCCTCGCCCATCGAGTGGAGTTTATATCAAAGTGTGATCCCTTGAAATTCCTCCTTACTCAGCCTATCTTGTCAGTAAGGCTGAGAAAATAGAGACTTCACCTCATGGAATTCGACATCACTTTTGTCCCGCGGAAAACAATCAAAGGATTAGGAATGGCCAAGTTTCTTACATCACATCATGTGTCGAAGGATTGTCCATTTCATATGGAGCTTCCCGATAATGAAACACTCATGCCTCAATAGGAAGCAAAGGGACAACTTGAAGACAACTCTCAAAAGGCTCATGGCATTCTCACCGTTGACATGCCATGTTGAGAGTTGCACTTTGATGGCACTTTCCGACCAGCCAAGAAGGTCGATGGCACTATAAACTTCAAGTCTGGAGCTAGGAAAGTCTTTGTGACGCCTCATGACGGTATCCTATTCAACTCGTGTGCCCTCATGAAATCGCTAACAAACAACGAGGCGGAATATGATGCTCTAATAGTTGAGCTTCAAATGACTCTCGAAATGAACATCAAATGCATTAAGGTCTTCAAAGACTCGCAACTGATCAAACGACAAGTCTTAGAAACTATGAAGTCAGGAAACAAGAATGAATCCCCTATCATGGAGCAGTCATGAGGCAGAAAGAAAAATTTTACCTATTTGAGATAGGTCATGTTCCTAGGAACAGTAACTCCTAAGCAGATGCCTTGGCCAAATTAGCTTCGGCTATAAAACTCCCACCTGAGGGTGAATTAAACATCATTGTCAAACACAGTAAGGCTGATGCCTAGCAAACTAGACGAAAACTCTGGTCTCACCAATCATAAGGTTAATAATGTTGAGGATAATTCCGCCGAGGAGGAGGATTGACGAAATCCTATCATTAAAATAAAAAATGGGTGGTTGTCTCCTGATCGGGTACAAAGGGTTCAATTGCTACGCAGAGCAACCTCATACAAGTTGAGAGAGGGTTCCCTTTATAGACTTGTCCATGAAAAAGATAGATCAGTCCTCTTGAGATGTGTTTCAATGTCAGAGGTCAAAGCAATCATGCGCGAAGTTCATTCAGGACTGTGTGGCATCAATCAGGCAGGAATCAGGATGAAAAATAATATCAAGCTCAAAGGATTCTACAGGCCAACCATGTATGCAAACTGTCATCATTATGCATGTATATGCCATCAATGTCAAGTATTTGGGTCAGTGCCCAGAAAACCTCCCAATCCATTGCATCCAACAACTCTCACATGGCCATTCGCAGAAAGGGGCATGAATGTAGGACCATTCCCACCGTCCTCCAAAAGTCATAAATTCATTTTGGCAGCCATGTACTACTCCTCACATTGGGCCGAAGCCAACTCTCTTCAAGAGGTAATGGGTGAAATTGTTGCCCGATTTGTCAAGCATTATATAATTTACAAGTTTGGCACCCATAGTCAGATCATGTCAGACAATGGCACACCCTTCAAGAATAAAACAATATATCAACTGGCAGCTAAGTTCCATATTGATTTGAGAATGTCGTCAGTATACAAACCGTAAGCTAACGGATTGGCCAAAACTTTCAACAACCCTCTGTAAGTTGCTGGCTAAGATAGTTGGCAACCGCAAGCGAGTCTGAGGTAAAAAGATACATGAAGGTTTATGAGCATACAGAACGGTGTATAAAACTCTCACGGGATGCTCTCCATTCTCCTTTGTTTACGGAGCAAAAGTTGTGGTACCAGTCAAAATTGAATTGGCATCTTACCGTGTTGCGGTGCATACTAGACTATCGGGGCATGATCAAAGTGAAGTTGAAAGGAGACTTGAAAAATTGTCGAGCTTGGAAGACAAAAGAATGGAGGATTACAAACACCTTCAAATGTACCAATCCCGAATAACACAAGCTCATGACAGGAAGAGCATTCAAAATGGGTGATCTAGTCATGGTTAAAGAAAAAGATGCTCTAGCAAGGAAGTCCAGTGGTAAACTTTAACCCAACTGGTGCGGCCCTAAGTTATCCAAGTAATCTATGAAGGGGGTGCGTATACTGTCGTCGACCACAAGGGAGACAATCATGGGGGCTATATCTCATGATCTTCCCATAATGCTTTCTTGTCCTCCCAGTTCTGAGGTCCATAGACCCCCTGAAAAGCCCCATACAAAGTCATCCTTGATGTTCTAAAAAAGAGAAGGATATAGCCCCCCGTTCAATATTATCTGAAACCCACCAACTCCACCACCTCAAAATCATTCCACAACACCATAATCCCCCCCGCTCTACCTTCTACCGGAGAGGCCACCGCTCTTAATAATCTAGTGCCCCCTATCTCCCTCATAATGTCTAGTCCATCCCCCTCACACTTTGTTTCTTAAAGACAAAGAATATCAATCTTACATCTCTTAACAAGGTCCCTCACTGCTCTCATCTTCTCCCTCCCCCCTATCCCCTTCACATTCCACAAGACAATCCTCATTGGTACTAGGTATTTTTCTCCCCTTCCCCACTCTCCTGATCTTCATCCCCCCCCTATCACCCATCCTACTAGGTTTGCACCCCTTAACCTCCCTAGCCAAGGAAAGCAGCCACCTCTTTTAGACTTTCATAAATAGCCCCTTAATGTCTTTCTCTAGCCCGGAGGAAGAAACCCAACCTTCTCCACTAGCTCCCTCACCTACTCATTAGTCCACCTCTCCACCTCAGTCACCATATCTTTGACTTCCTCCTTTCCCAGCATGCATGTCTCCTTCCGGCTTTCCTCATACTGTTGTCTTGGCCCCACTCCTAGGATCACTTCCTCATCCCCAGCTAAGAGGTCCTCCAGAAAGCCCCGCTAGGAATTCTTGCTCCTAGACCGATTCCTTAAAGAGGGCTGCAAGGTCGCCCAAAGCCGTCAGACACCTCTCTTCGAGGACCTCTCTGTGTCCTCTACAAGAGACCCTTGCTGCTCTCGACCTTTGGTGACAATGGGGCAATGTTTGAGGCTACTGGTGGGTACAAGTGGCCCTCACCAGCAAGATGTTCAGGTCCAGACTTCCTTCCCTTGTACACTGCCAGACCCCTTGGCTAGGTTGCTCTCATCTTGCGTCAGCCACTGTTGCAGCAGCCTTCATCGGATTGTGAATGCACACTGTTGTCCGAGCTTGTCCATCTCTTTAGCATTCGGCCACTCCATAATCATGTGGGGAGGCCTTGAACCGTCGTCCATCGGTCGTTAGACAGTTGCCGGTCGTTTGTCGGTAAGGTGCTTGTTCAAGTTACCGCTGGTCATCAGAGGTAGGCCTCCCTCTATCCTCGTCAGCCGCTTCACAGGCTATCGAAAGGGCTGTGCACATTCATCACACGGACGTTGGGTGACTGTCGGACAATCGTCGGCAAGATGCCAGTGCAGCTCTTCCTTGCTCGCCAGAGGTGGACATCCCTCAGCGGTTCCCCCAGCCGTCAACTGCCATTCCTGCTGTTGTCACCAGAAATCGAGCGAGGGAGAAGGGTGTCACCGGGTCCGTCGGACCTATTAAGCTAGTGACTCCCGGACTCGGGTAAGTCACGGGACAATGGGTATGGGCCCAAGCTCAGTCTGGGGCTAGATGAGAGAGTCGGTTGGCCCGATTGGCGATCCGGCCCTATGATTGACTCACGAGCCCAGGACACTAGCAACCCAACAGAGGTGCATGGCCCATGAAGCAGAGCAGTGTCGTTCAAATTTGAATCGCCTGCTATCACCTCACTACGTACCTTGCACAACAACACATCTTCTTCCTCCCGGCGGGTGCCGGGTTGCCTAATCACGGCAACAGCACTTCCTGCAAATCTTGATTGACCCACAGTCGGATGACAAAGAGGACCCCACAGATGTCGACGGTGGCCACGACCGGTACCTCTGCCGTGCTAGACAGTTAAAGGACTGCTTCCACCGTCGATTGGGATCCCAACGGAGTAAATCGCAAGTTGCCTCTTTTTGCCCTCCCGAAGCGCCGGACTAAGAAGGATATAAGCCTTCTTCGTCACAGATAATGAGGGTTACACCCTCCCCAATGATACGAATCCTCCTCACCTGACGGTTGGGAAAGGTTCCCCTAGTCAATGCCCACCGCTGGAGGACGCCTCCCGCCACCAAATAAAATACCATGTTTCCCCCAACACCTCCACCGAGTCTTCCTCTTGCCCAACAGCAAGAAAGGTCGCCGTCAACACCCGTCGTACCTCCCAGTGGCCGCCTATGTTCCCCACTAGAAGGACCTTAATCTTCTCTACGTCGGCCCATCCGTCCACCGGTGCCACCCATAGGCAACACCTCAACCACTCGGTCCGAACGTGCAGAAGCTCCCCCGGGAGCACTCCTGCCTCCAGACACCGCCATCCACATTGATGTATTCCAAGGAACGACCCTCCTTCCATCCACATTGCTCTCAATCCAGAGCAAGGTTACAAATGCAGGATTTTCAAACTAGGATACAACTCATGACTCCAAGCCTGATCCTCATATTAGAGCAACTTGCTATTGTAGCATCTTAGCTTACTTCATAGCTCCTCCATATCCAGGTCTCGTTCCCATGGTAGATCATAGGTCCATAGTAAGCTCCTCCATATCCAAGTCTCTCAGGGCTCGTTCCCATGGTTGATCATAGGTCCATAGGCAACAAGTCCTCCATTGCCTTGATGTCATGATGATGATGGAATGGTAGATTAACTTACATTGATACCAATTGGCACAAGCCTCCCACCTGCATGAGGTTGGTTAGAAAGGAGAGGAGAAGATATATATATATATATAGAGAGAGAGAGAGAGAGATGAAGGGGATGAAAGCCAAGACAGCCTCCGAAATCCTAAGAGAGACCAAGAGATGAATGCTCTTAATGGGGGAAGAATTCATATGAATATTCTTATAAATGAAAGTCATAATCTATGAATGCTCTTGTATAGGGCTAATAGAAATCAAGAGTATCAAAAAGTAGAAAATTCTCCTACAAAAGATCAAACTCTTTGATCTCAAAGAACAAGATTTTACACCTTTAATTGAACAAAAACATGATTCAAATTCCTAACCTAAGTTGGCAAAAGTTGCCTTATTGTGACCTTTTTGAAATAGCAAATTGACAAGCCAAAATGAAGAGGAACCCACTTCCAAAAAAAATAAAAGTTAAAGATAGTGTTAAATGACTATCGAGTCGGGATATAACAGTGATTCATTTGTTATCATGATGCTCGGCTTGCTCGCCCACATGATGAGGTGAAGCAAGGCAAGCCAAGAATACCATGATTATGCATGCACGCAAAGTGCATTAGCACACACATGCAAAAGCGCACGCATGTACAGACGTGGGCATATGAACGCATGCATGCAATACACACAAATATACATACACAGTCTTCTTGGGCTACATGCTACTGCACAATCACACACACACACACACAGTCTACACAGAGCCTCCCTGGACTATATACTACTGTAATAGAAATCCCTTTTACATACATGTTGTCAATCAGGAACTGCCCACTATAACGACTTTGCTTTTCTTCAACTACCAGTATTCCTTCGTCATAACTTTTCCCTTTGGGGTGGGGGTGCAGGGGCATCGCATCAAATGCTTACGCACTTATCCACGCATTTGAGGCCGAAGAGAGCTCCATTCACCTTGCTTGCCTCTCGCCCTACAGAGAACAATTCTGACAACCATGCAGAGGGGGCACAGATTTCATGTTTCTTTGTTTTCCTATTTTTCCTCTTGTCCAACATTTGCCAACTACAACCACACAATCATGGTATGGACTGCATTAGACGCTCTATTCCAGGATTTCCAACGAACACTTGAATAGATCTTGAGAAAACTTCTATGAATGTTAATAATCAGTGGTTTGATTAATATTTTATCTTTTTTATATTTTTATACAAATTTCAAACGGATTGTACTTTTCTTACATGTATGCATAAATACATAGCATACATCCACATCTACATACTTGTCATGTCCTTCAGCCCTTGTATCTTGTTTCAAAAATTCTGACATGCCTGATGATCTCTAGTGGCATTCTGCACATGTGTCCATATCAAACACAGAAGTAAAAGTACAGTTGAGATCATCCAGGCCCAAATCCAATGGTTTGATTAAAGGTATTCATTGTCAGATGGGGAATGCCCAAAACTGGTCAGTTTGGATCAGATCAACTGATATAATGGAAAGATGCAATCTACTGAAGAAAATGTCCAAAAGCTATTCTATAAATTTTAATATATATATATATATATTGTTAATAAAAGGTTTTTTACACGTACAAATAGCTAAATATAGAAAGTATTTCCATAAATACACCATTTATAAGATTTCCCAAACCGCCAAACTTTTTTATTCAAGCTGTGGCCCTAATCTCAAGTCCATTTCCCTTGCAGCCAGCAGGGAGAGAGAAGAGAGAAAAACAAGAGAAGGGAGGTCAGCAACAGTGATGGCAGAATCAGCAGATCAATAACAATGACAGGCAACAGAGTTCAGCAACAATTACACCTGAAGTCTTTCCATTTTTCTAATTTTTTTTCTTTCCTAGTCCTCTGCCTTCTCTGCTTCTTTCTTGCAAACCAATGAGTGAGAATTGGAGATAAGGAGACGGCAGCAATACGATGGGAACTTAAAACCACATGTTTTGGGCCAGATCACCCTATATGTTCATTAAATGGGTTGAAACAGCTGATCCAGCCTTTTTCCTCATTTTTGTTCCAATCCATAAACCAACTCATTCACTTAGGACTTTGTGTTGAAATACTTTTTGGGATTTTTGCAAATATACCCTTATAATCTGATATTTATCCCCTTAAATTCTAAGAATTATCAAATACCCCCAAGGTTAACATAACTTAATTACAGTTTAATTACTGAAATGACAAACCTAACTTCATGTTAGGTTTTTTTATAGGGACTTGATGAGATCACAGGAATCCTATGGAGTCTTTGGTTATTTGCCTTTAGTAACAGTTTACATAGCATCCTGTTGGAATATTCCTTCAGAGTTACAGCCTAGAAATTGGAATTGTATAAAGGCAACCATCTAAAGGTGCCTACGGTATTTTATGACTATTGTCGAAAGTCAGTGGTATGAATATAAATATGTAGACCATAGGAGTATATGTTAACAAATTTCATTCTTTTCATTCTTTTAATAAAACCCACACTATGGAGGTCAACACTACATCAGTCAGGATCAGCCTACCCTGCATGCCATGATTTAGTTGGCCAAAATACTTGCCCCAGAAAATGAAGGTCGTGTTTAAACTTTAAACCAGCTCATTAGCTGAAACTGTGAGGCATGGGCTGTGGGTGCCTGCTGAAGTAGACGTCAAGGGAAAGATGAATTAAAGAGGGGGACATGAAAACTGTTTACTTCCAGCACATTGCTTCAGGAGCACTCTGTCTCTAGAAAGGAAAATATCAGGGGACAAGCGAGGGATTTCTACTCTAGATTGTTCACAGAGGATGACATCAGCAGACCGAGAATTGCACCGGACCTTGTTCCAAGCCTTTCTCCTAGTGAGGGAGCCATTTCTCAGAGCTTCTCAAAGGAGGAGACTCACCAACCTGTCTTCTCTCTTGTTGGAGACAGAGCCCCGGGCCCAGACAGATTCCCGCTGGCTTTCTTCCAGAAATGTTGGGCATTATAAAGGAAGACTTTATGACAGCAGTGAAGGAGTTTCAGGAGGGAAGGGCTCACTTGGGGGGTATTAATAAAACCATCTTGATCCTTATCCCTAAAACCAGGGAGCATATTATTTTCCAGACTTTAGGCCCATCAGTCTTCTGAATGACGCACATAACATTATCACCAAGTTGCTAGCTAGGACACTTGATAGAGTTATTGATAGGTTGGTCAGTGGCTTCCAGAGAGCTTTTTATCAAGGGCATGCACGTGCATGAGAACTTTTTAGTGGCTCGTGAACAAAAAAAACAAAGGAAGAAAGGGGTGGCATATGACAGGGTCAACCGGCAATGCTTACTTGATGTGTTGGAGGCTATAGACTTTGCGGAGAGATGGGTCGGATGGGTCCGTGCTTGCATTTCCTCCGCCACATTTGCAATTCTGGTGAATAGGAGACCTACTTCTTTCCATAGTGGTAGAGGACTATGACAAAGAGACCCCATGTCCCCCCACCTTCTTTTTGTGCTAGTTGCTCATATCTTGCACAAGATGTGGCTAAGAGCGGAGATAGCAGGGTTGATCAAGGGCTTCCAGGCAAGGGGGAGGCAATGTTTTCATTACCCATCTACAGTATGCGGATTACACAATTTTGTTCTTAGCAGAGGATGAACCCCACCTTCTTGTGGTCAAACAATACTTGAGGTGCTGGAGGAGGTCAATGGACTCAAAGTCAATTTTAACAAGAGTCTCTTGGTTGGTGTGAACATGGAAGATAGAGAACTCGAGAGGGCTGCTTTCGTTATGGGTTGTCAAATAGGAGCTCTTTCCTATCTCCTATTTGGGCCTCCCATTGTCCCCAGAGGTCCTTCATTGTCATGATTGGCAACCTATGATACAGAGATATGAGTCTAGACTAATAGATTGGAAGGTAAGGCTTCTCTCCCATGGGGAGAGACTAGTTCTTTGCAAGCCAATGCTCGATAGCCTACCTATCTATTTTATGTCCATGTTCTAGATTCCCAAGGCCGTGGCAAAGATAATTGTATCTATACAACCTAGATTCTTCTGCCATGGTAGTGGGGAGAGGTGCAAAGGATGGCTTGATATCTCCTAGGGTAGAGTGGCTAAAAGTAAGTAAATGGGAGGTGTGGGGATCAAAAATACTAAAGATTTCAACTTGACTCTCTTGTGTAAGTGGTTGTGGAAGCTTGGGGTGGGAGAAAACGGACCGTGGGATCAAGTCATAAGGCAGAGCTATTATAGTGGAGGAAAGGACTGGAGTTTGCTCCCAACATTGCAACACAACATCTCACCTATTTGGAGGGACATTTTGTCTTGCAAAGACATCATTTCATCCAATGTTGGGGGTCTAATTGGGGAATGGGAAAGGTGCCTCTTCCGGAAAGACAAATGGTGTGGTGACTTCACCCTAGAGTCATCTCTTTCTAAGGTTGTTCGCAGTATCAACAGCTCCTATGGCGACAATCTCTCAAATTTTTTATCCATAGCTGCAGGAGGTACGTGGACACCATCGTTTAGACGGAATCTCATGCCCGAGGAGATAAAATAGCTAGAAGACCTTTTATCGCTCCTCGACCTTGCCACTCAACCAAACAGGGAGGATGAATGGTGGTGGAGATGGGAAGATGGTATTTCCTCTATCAGGTCAGCCTACAAATTCATAGCCGATGGAGGGGCGTGTCATTGACTTGCTTCTCAGATTTGGACTTTCAGAAGTCCAATGAAGGTGAAACTCCTCATCTAGAGGATATCACATGGGAGAATTCCGACTAGGGATAGGTTGGCCACCTTCCTTCAGGATATTTCCACCTCGTGCTGCCTGTGTGGTGACGAGGACGAGTCATTTGACCACCTATTTGTGGAGTGCACCTATTCACAAGAGGTGTGGGAGGAGCTTGCCAGGAGGACACAGAGCCATATTGGGCAGCTAAGGAGTGTGCATCATCTCATTTTGCAATACGGTAGAAGTTGGAGCCTGAAAGGGGACATAATCACTTGGTGGTTGATCTTGCATGCGACATTGTGGACTATATGAGGGGAGAGGAACAACAAAATTTTCAGAGGAGAAACAAGAGATGTGAATACATTGGCTTCTTTTATTTGTGAGAGAGTTTTAGAGTAGGGGAAGCTCCTTTGTAATGTGAACTCTCACAACTCTGCCATTGTTGTCTCGGGGGGTTAGTGTGGGTCACACTGCCTTGGTGTGGACCTTCTGATGTATAGGTTTTCGGGAGCATATTGTCTTTAATTGTACATCCCTTTCTTTTACTCCAATACAATAGTGGTACTAACCACTTTCCCAAAAAAAAAAAAAAAAACACGTACCTTTTCGCACACACCCTTAAAACTATACCCAGTATCATATTATTGAAATATCTAATACTTCCTAGGTATGACTACCAAATTACCAGTACCAGTGCCTTATGCCAACATGCTAACAAATCTGAACAAAACAAGAAGGCCCGATTCTCTTCATTGCATAGCTAAACATGGTAGATCTATCCCTATAGTGTGTACAGAATGACTGAATCATGAGTAAACTAAGATTTGAGTGATTTCTCATATAATCAAATCATGACAACATGATTAAACTTTTATTACCTGATGAAGAAAATGAAGTACAAAAAGACATCCAATAAATTGTTCAAAAGCATATATAGTCAGCAAACCTGATAAATCTGCTGAGGTGGTAGCTGACTAGGCAATGGAGGCTGCCCTTGTGAAAAGGAACTGGGGAGATTTACACCAGGCTAAAAAGAATGCAGAGCTGTGTCATTCTAGTCTGATATATAAGAGAAGTTTAATACATGATCTCTTAAAAGCATGGAAAATGTATCTTGGAAACTTACATGGAATATAGGCTGTGAGGGAAGCTGTTGATGTGCACTTGAGACCTGGAAACCAAGGCCCAAGGGAATTTGTGGATGCAGGTGCTGTAAAGGCTGCATGGAAGGTGGCCTTGGTAGCTGGGGAAGTGGTGGTTGTAGGGGTGGAAGCATGACGGTAGAAGTCTGCAAAGGTGGTTGTGACTGGCCAGAGACCATAGGTATATGGGTCGGAAGAATTGAATGTTGTTGTGCAGGAGGGGGAGGGGGAGGCGGAAGGTTATGATTCTGGGAGGATATTTGGGGGGACATTTGAGCACTAAAAGTTCCTTTAGCTTGTTGTACGGGTGGTATGGAGTGAGGTGGCATTGCCTGTGATTGGAAAGCCAATGGAGGAACAGAAACAGATGACACACTAACTGACGATTGAATTTGCTGCTGCTGTCTAACTGGAACCTGGGGTTTGGTAACATATTCACCCGGACTTCCAGCCTGACTTGTCAATGACTGAGAAGTTTGAATATTAAATTGTCCAGGTTGTGATGGTGGTTGAGATTGTTGGGTCGAAGCCTGTTGGATGTTGGGCATCTGTGGAAGGAGCAAGAATAAATGGTAGCAAATAAAAAATTATCAAATGACTTATCTCAATTAGGTTTAAGTAGGCATAACGGGTACCACTTTGGGAGGTTGAACCATTCCGAGCATGATCTGTGCCTATAAGAAAGCATATGAACAATAAATAAGTAAGTGATATTCATGCACCAACAACTGATATTGCTACTAAACTGAATGCAAAAAGATGATTATGCTGACATAACCAAGCCATGTTTTCTGGGGAATGAAACAAATCCAAGCAATGCTTTATGAATTTCTATGATAACTAGAGTTTATAGGATTAAAATTTCCTTACAAACGACATTATAAGAGCATATTACTCCTTGTACAAATAAGTAGTACTTAATAGGGTGTTTGGTTGCAGTTTTTTGACCTCTTTCTCTCTCAAATTTAAAAAAGAGAGAAATTTTAATCATGGGTGTTTGGTACTACTCTCCTAATTTTTAGGGAGAGAACCAACTCCCGTACAAATCTTTCTCAAAAAAAAAATAACTCTTGACCATTTTTTTTTTTTGAAACCGTTCTCTTCTCCCCCGTGCGTCCCCTCCCCCGTGGCTCGTCCCCCTCCCCCGCCCGACCGTTCCCCCCCTCCCCGGCGGATCCCCCCTCCCCGGCAGATCCCCCCCCTCCGGCTCCGGCACCCCCCCCCCCGCGCGCAGCCCCGCCCCTCCCCCTCTCCCCTCCGGCTCCGGCGCCCCCCCCGCCCGAATCCCCTCCCCCCGGCTCCGGCACCCCCCCCCCCCGCGCGCAGCCCCGCCCCTCTCCCCCTCTCCCCTCCGGCTCCGGCGCCCCCCCCCCCCCCCGCGCGCATCCCCTCCCCTCCCCCTCTCCCCTCCGGCTCCGGCGCCCCCCCCCCCCCCCCCCCCCGCGCGCAGCCCTCCCCGACCAGCTCCGGCGGCCCCCTGCGGCGCCCCCTCCCGTCCCCGACCGGCTCCAGCGGCCCCCCCCCCCCGCGCGCAGCCCCTCCCCCTCTCCCCTCCGGCTCCGGCTACCCCCCTGCGACGGTGGCGCCCTCCTCTCTCTCTCTCTCTCTCTCTCTCTCTCTCTCTCTCTCTCTCTCTCTACAACCATCAGAGGTGACAAACACATCTACATAAATTTTAAATTTTAAGACAACTCTGCCAAACAGAAAGTGTCAATTTTTATCAGTTTTAAACTTTAAATCAAAAATTATGTTGACACAAATTTTTAAATAGAAATAGATTTTAAAAAAAAACTGCTCCCAAACACCCTATAAAGGAAGATGATGAAATGGTGACATCATTTCCAGCTTCCCCCCTTTCTAGATGAAATAAGGAAAAGAAATAAAGCTAAAATGGATGTGATTACAATGCATTGGTGCGAATTGTTGTGGAGAAAGGAGAATGAGGCTGAGATACATGCACTTCCTAAGAACTTCTACAATGACACAGAGGCCTGCAAAGCGCCACTTTCTCCCATCTTCTCCCACATCATCATGAGTACAGAGCAAGAGTATTGGAACTGCTGGTGCTTCCCGATGTTGGGGTCCTATGTCTCTTCCTTGACATTGGTTGTGGGATATGGCTTAATGAGGAGAGCACATCTGAGGGTGGGCACATTGTATTAACCTTGATATTCCCAGATCCATGCTTAGTAGCACTGCAGCATGAAGAGCCTGATGATCATATTCTTACAGATGAGTCGGCACCTTAGGAAAGCACCCTGCTGTTGTAGATGATGGAATCAGTGTGTTAGATGTCCAGTGGTTATGGCAAATCATCCGCTATTACAGATTTCATCAGAAGAAGGGATGTGGCCTACGGGTGCATTCAGGCAAATAAGTTGGTGCAAAATGACGCTGATTTCATAAATTTTATCACGGGGTTTAATTTTCAGATACTTCAATTTCAAAAGATTATCAGGAAAGACTGAGTTATTTCAGTAGTTTGGAATTCTGTTTTATGGAACATCGATTTTACTGAGGCAGGAGATAACTTTGTGGTTATTAAACTTCATTTGCTGTGTCAGATATCTAGAGCGCGTTACCAGGAGTGTTCCCCCCCCCCCCCACACACACACAGTTTGTGTGTGTGTGTGTGTCCAAGCAGTGTTAAGCTGAAGATTGAGAAATGCAGAATGTTTTCACAGGATTGTTTAGAAGAACACAATGTGGTTCCCATACCAACGTAAATAAGCAGAAGTAATCTAGCTTGAAGTTTACGGTTTCAATTACAGAGTTTCAGGGTTTTCAAATAACAAGGACAGAGCATGTGGAGTTAAATTTCATTACCAAGGCTTAGAGCTTTTCCTGTTCTACAAAACAGCATATCTCTGCTGCCATTTCTTGAGATGATAATATCTAATAGCATGCTTTCCAGGGAAGTTAATTTTTTTATTTTACTTTGGTTCCTATACCTATATGTTCAGTAGAAAAAGAATAGAGATTTCTACTTTGCCTGGTATTGTTTCTTAGTAACTTATTGTAATTCGTTTTATAATTTGATGTAAGAAAGAAGGTGTAATTTGGGGGCATGTTTTTGGTAGTGAGCAATTTTACTTTCCTTGCCCGGTTGTGTATAAGCCACAACTACTTCCGAAAAAAAATACAAGAAAGTTTCTATACTACTTTTTTTATTAAATGAGCCTTTCCAAGGAAATACTAACTGAGTTTCCTAGTCTCCCCAAGATCTTCCAAGATCTCTTCTCTTCACAATTTTGCCTAGGTAAGTCTTGAGATCAGACATAGAAACCTTGACATTTTAAAGGGAAGGACCAATTTTGCCCTTATTCATGGCAAGTTTTGCCAAAAAAATTAAGTTTTTTAAGCTTAAATACTGAGTAAGTGCTAAGAAATCTATTTTAACTAAAACATAGTACTAGTTATCGGGCAACTAAAGAAATTAGACATAGTGAAGCAACTTGAGGGATGAGGCAGGCACCAAATACAAATACTTAAATCCAGAGAGAAGATTTTTTTCGAAAGTTACATGCTATATACATAGGCTGAAAGAGCGCACGCAGAAAAATGACCTTCCATGGTGATGTCAAGAGCAGAGCATAAGGGAAACAATAAGAGTATTAATGTTTACAGCAGGTATCGTCTTCCAGATAAGTAGACTTTATGTAGAGAACGTTCGCATTCAGGCATTAACTTGTCTCTACAATTGGTCTAGATTTATTTCTTTTGTCTCCTTGCAGTCCTGGAAGAGTCTTTTTGGAACAGTGTAATTGTACCCTTTTCTCTTCTTCATTTTTGAGTGTTCGAGGAACCTGTCCTCTTCATCTAAGGTTGTACCTCCTCTTTTTGCAATAAAATTGGCAGTGCAATCCATGTTTTTCTAAGAAGAAACTAACGTTTGCAGCAGGAGGAGACAAAGTTAGGTTATCAATAATTATGTTAAACAATTTTATGAGCAAGTTATAAGGAGGGTGCAGATTTCTCAATGTCATAACCATCCTCATCATAAGGTAGACTGCATCAATATGTCAGTCCATTAAAGAGGAAGTGTTCACAGGCATGAGGGATTTCATTTCTTTTCGCTTTCCTTTTGAAAGGGACGGGAGAGAGCTAAACCAAGTAACCAACAGGTTAGGATGGCAAACTTCCAAGGATGACACAGGCAAGTGGCAACAAGGATGCTCTGTTGGCATCACGAAAAATATTTTCCCATCTTTCTTTTGAAGGAAGAAGGAAAAGAGGGATAAAAAGGGGCACACATATAGGGGCTGTATAGGTACCCTGTGCAGGTTTTATTCCGTGAGCACGCATCGTATCAAGTGATTTGGGTTCGGGTGCTAAACCTTTCCCCACTGACCGCAGTCAACGTCTGAACACTTTTGTTTAACTGTCAAAGAATCCTTGGTCTTCTACAAGGGTCCTGACACCGGGGGCATATTTGCTTATAGGGCTCAGATTTAATTTTCACTCACCACCGAAGAATTAACGAAATTAGGGTTTCATCAAGGGCCGCTAGGTTGGGTGAGAAACCTTACGATTTGAGGACATAGATGCAATTTTACAGGAGCAGTGGGCATTTTTGAAGCATCGAGAGGTTTCTTAGACCCTAGGGGCAATTTGATAATTTTAGATTTTCAGAAGTATTTTGCTAATTTTACCGGGCCATAGGAATTTCTAGAATTTCCAGGTTAGAGCGATGGTAGGGTAGAATCCCTGACTCTCCGAGGTGTTGAGACCATTTCCGGAGAGTTTTGAAAGCTCCTAGGCCACTTCTAGGTCACAAAAGTATTTTGGTAATTTTACCAAACTCCAAGCGGGCATAGGTCTGAGGTGGCGCTCAGATATAGGACTAAACCGACAACGTCCCTAAGCGAAAGGAACAATGAGGTGCTTCATAGAAGGCGCACGTGCGTTGATTCGCAAAGAGAGGGGTATGTATACAATTTCTCAAAAGTCAGGGGTTTCCTTACAATTTTTCTTGATCAGTGTGCAAAAAAATCTACAGAGTATATTTATAGTCCAAGTGAGTACAAAGATTGTCAGCAAATTGTCGACTGTTCAGGAAGAGTCTCCGCACTGACACGGAATGTGGAGACATAGCCCCAATTACAAAAGTTTGCATGGCAAAACTGCAAATAACAGGACTTATGTTTCTCGTAATCCCGAGAAGGGCGTTTTCGTAATTCTCCCATTATAGGGATAGAAGTACATAATTTAACCGTCCCGAGGACGTAAAAACTTACAAACTTAGCCCACAGAGAAGCATAATTACACATATAGCCCTTAGGGGCATAAATACAAGACCCGACAATCACTTATCCCTCGAGGGCCAAAACAACGAACAATGTTCCTCTCATCCGTGTGCAAGTGTCTATGCTCGCAGCACGTACTTGATGCTTCATTCTAGACCCCCGAGGGTCTATTGATAGAAGGTGGAGGGCCACCTGGAGGTGTTTGAACCCGTACGGGGTGAACGGGATAAAAATGATCCCGGGAGAGTCTTCCTCTTCTTTTTTCTTTTTTTTTCTACGGGAGAGAAAACGGGGTGGGGTCAAATGACCTCGGACAGGCCAGCGGGGGTCCTGCTCGGGGTCATTCAACCCCGGTCAGACCCCCCTTCGGGTCAAATGACCCGGGGCAGGTCCTGCCCGGGTCGTTTGACCCTGAGCAGGGCCCACCGAGGTCAAATGAACCCGGGTGCCCCCCCCCCCCCCCGGCCGCGCGAGACCCCGAGCGGGTCCGCCCAATCGCGTGCGACTCCCGGGGGTCGGGCGACCCCGGACGGGTCCGCTCGACCCTGGTCGAGTCTCCCGCGCCTGCTCCTTTATATAAACCCTTGGTTTGGGGGGTTTTTCAGCCTTTTTCTCACAGCACGCCGCGTGTAGAGAGGAGGGAGCGTTCTCCTTGTTCGTTTGTCATCTTCCCCACGCCGTGAGCCGTGAAAAAGGGATTTGCGTTTGTCCGAGCAGTTTGATACACGTGCGTGGGACTTCTTCAGCGGTGTGTACATCATCCTTTGCATCTCCTCTTCTTATTGCGAGGGTTTTCTTTACTTATGTTGAACATCCAAGGGAGAAAAACTCCACCCCTTCGAGATTTTGCCTGGAACCACGCGATCCTGACAATCGTGGTGGATTCAATCCGGTTCTTGACCACCTTGCTTGCTGCGAGGGGTTTATAATTGAAGTGGCATACGGGCCACAAACTCCGGACGTGTGGAAATATTCCACGGAGTGGCGATACGTCAAATATTGAACCCCGACCAACTCGAGGGAAAGATCTCAATTTATCCGAGGCAAATAGTGGGTGCAACATGCTCCTACCAAGAGAATAATAAAAATAGGGACCACAAGGCTTATTGATATCCTCCAATAGCTATCAACAAGCTGAGATATTCAATGGGTCTAGAATCCAAAGAAAGGCCTGATCAGTTTGATAGGAGTCTTCTTTGCTAGTGTTATTTTGATTCTTAAGTAGTTGGCATTGTATATATGGAGTCATTTGGTGGCTAGCTGTAGCAGCAAAGTTTCAGATGCAGCTAGGGCTATAAATGGGTCATATGGAAATACAGGTGACACCAACCGCTTTCATTTCCTATAAGAATTAACAGAGATGGAAAAAGAAACAGAAATGGATGTTTCTATTTCTGCATCCATTTCCACTTCAAAATCAGAAACAGAAACAAAAGTTTCTACTTCTATCCAAGGATGGCAGTATCGGTTTCGGTACCGGTTTCAGCCGGTCCCGAAACCGATACGTACCGGTTTCGGTATCGGTATTGGTATCGGCCGAAACCGGTTGAAATCATTCAAGAAACTCAAAAAATTAGTAAACATGTCCGATTTCGGACCAAAACAGGAGAGTTTCGGCCGAAACCAATACGGTTTCGTCTGAAACCATTAAAAAAATATTTTTTATATGTTTCGGACCTGCTACAGTGTTAAGGGCCGGTTTCGGATCGGTACCGGCCGAAACGTATCGGAAACGTATCGGTTTCGGCCGATACTGCCTTCCATGGTTCCATCATCACTATACTAATAAGTAATTCTCTATCACCACTTTCATCTACTTCCAAACACCAGTGAACATTCTTTTAGGAAACTAAATTAAAAATATGTAAGGCCCACAATAGTGTATAACTTCTAGGGATCTATTTACCCACAACAGTTTTTTTGAAAGGTGGATGGTACCACATATATATTAAGAAAGAGTGAGATGTACAGATATATGCTATCATCTCTCAAAACCCCTTTACAAAAAATCACAACACCAAGAAGGTGGACCCCAATTAACTACCCAACAACAAGAAAAGTGAGGAGTTATGAGCCTCCACTTTACAGAAGTGCTTAGCTCAAAAAGCCACTATCCCACAAACAAAAGAAAAGAACCCTATCTTCCAATCTCGCTTGCCTTTTGAAAATTCTATTGTTTCTTTCACTTCACAAGGCCTAGAGAGTGGCATGGAGGATAAGCCACCAAATGATATTGTCGCCCTTAAGATTCCACCCCCTATGCAACTTGAGAAAGAGCTGATGCACCCCCCCCCCCAAATGGCCAAGGGGCTGCTGGAATCTCTGGACGATCCTCATCCATATGCCCTTCACAAAGGTGCAGCCCGCGAACAAATGGTTCAGGTCCTCCTCCACATCACCACACAAGCAACATAAGGTAGATATATGCTGGAGGAAAGATGCCACCCTATCACAAGTGGGAAGTCGACCATGGGAGATCCTACAAACTAGGAACTTTACCTTGAGTGGGCTCTTGGGAGCCCAAATCTAAGGTGCCAAAGAGTGGCACACTCCCCCATCCGAAATGAGAGAGTAGGCAACGCTAACTGAGAAGCCTCCCTCCCTCTCCCATCTCCAAAGCTATGTGTCCGCCTTGCTGACATCTGGGCTGAAGCCAACCCACAACATAGAATCATGAACTTTGAATTTAGAAAATTTTCTGGTTTACCAATCTTCATAACCATTGGATGTGGGATAGATCCCATCCAATGGTCTAAAATTCATCTATTTTTAACAATATATATTTTATATTATATATATATGTATTTGTTTTTTTGAAAGGTGGTAAAAACCACATTTCATTGAAAGAAAGTAAAGGTTACAAGCCCCAATTCTGAAACCAGGAAAAAAGCACAGAGAAGTTCTACCAAGAAAGTAGAACAACTTCACTCCTCACAAGGGAAAAATACATAGTAGGAAGTTTCCACCCTAGTAAAGAAGATAAAATAGTTGACTGTTGACAGGAAATGCCTCTAGCTGTGAAATGTCAGTCCATTAAACATTAAAACTATTGATGCAGTTTTGGATAATAAAAGTCGGATGGTTGAACTTGTCACTGAACACTATACTATTTATTCCCTCCAAATGGCCCAGAGCATGGCTGGGACGCACATGCCCCAGAGATCCTCCTCCTCGAAGGAATTCAAAAGAATCCAATCTGAGCACCATTTTTCCATATGGTTTTTGGAGGGCCAACTAACCTTAGTAGTTCTAAAGAAATGGGCCCAGATATTCTGGATGATGCCACAGGAGAAAAACAAGTGATCCAAAGTCTCTCGGAACCTCCCACAGAAAAGCAATCAGACCTTATGCTAGGTTTGAATCTTTGGACTCTGTCGGCAGATGACAATCTCCTCCAGGTCAATTTCCACAAATATTCTAATCTTGATGGGTAGCTTGGCATTCCAGACTAGTTTATACCACGGGACTTTCCGGCCTCCTTGCGTCAGAATTCTGGATGCAGATCCGACAGAAAACACGCCTGATTGCCCCCATTTCCAGGTTCTGGTATCTTTATAGCCAAGGTGCAAGCTCTAATTATCCAGCAGAAAAGAGAACTGCAGATACTGATCCCACTCTGCTTCATTCAAATTTTTCCTCACGTGGATGCACCATCCCGGGCAGCTAGCTCTCCACGACCAAACATCAGAAGTCTTGACTTCAGTTCTACAGGCCAAAGAATAAAGATTGGGGAAAGGGTCCTTGAGAGGTGTATTTGATAACCAGGGATCTTCCCAGAATCTAGTTCTCTTACCATCCCCCAAGCGAATAGGTGCTGAACAAATGTAGAATTCTTTGACCTTGAATATGTTTCTCCAAATACTGGACAAGTGATTGATGGTATTCCCCTGAGATAACCACCCATCCCCGCCTTCCAAATACTTGTGAAGAATTATAGACCTCCGAAGGTTTGGCTCATCCATGTCTGCTCTCCACAACCACTTCACTAGCATAGCTTGGTTGAACATGTCGATAGGCATAAAGCCAGCTCCGCCTTCTTCCTTAGATCTGCATACATACTTCCAAGCAATGGGGTGCATTCCTTTCTCTTCCAGTCCCTTCCCTTTCCAGAAAAATGGTGTTCTCAAGGACTCTGGCTTACAGCAAACATTTTTAGGTGCCTTGAACATGGACAAAAAATATATAGCAATATTAGGAAGCACTGTTGTAGATAGTACCATCTATCCCCAGCTGAGAGCAGCTTACCCTTCCCGAAGGCAATACGGTCCCCAACTTTTTGGATAATGACATTCCAATCTGAGGATTTGAGATTACCACAAGTCAAGGGTAGACCCAGATATTTAATAGGGAAGTTGCCCCAACTGACCCCTAGAGTGTGGGCAATGAGTTGCTTGTCTGCTTCTTTACAGTTGACTCTGACCAAATCACACTTAAGGGGATTGAGCTTGAGACCTGTCACAGCCTCTAACCTCTAACAGTCTTAGGAGGATCCTTAGATTGTTGAGCTTGTCAATGTCAACAGACGCAAAGAGGATAGTATCATCCGCAAATTGCAAATGAGTGAGATCTTCATGAGAGTTACCAACAGATGCCCCAGCAATCAGACCTATTGAGCTAGCTTTTTTCCACATGACACTTAGAACCTGACCCACAAAGACAGAGTAATGGTGAGAGGGAATCCCCTTGCCTAAGTCCTCTAGAGGACCCAAAAAAACCTTGCAGTTCCCCATTGACCAATATTGAGAACTTAGTAGTCTGAACACAGCTACGAATCCACTCTACCCACTGATTTTTGAACCCCATGCATCGGAGGACATGGAAAAGACACTCCCAGTTAAGTCTATCATAAGCTTTCTCAAAGTCTAACTTAAATAGCACACAGTCTTTCCTCTTCACCTTCTGTTCATGTAGGCATTCGTAGGCAGCCATGTAATTATCCAAAATGTATCTACCCGAGATGAAAGCTGATTGATTAGGGTCCACCAGCCTATTGATGACTCCTTTCAGCCTGTGAGCCAGAGCCTTGGTGATAATTTTGTAAATACCGTTCAATAAGCTGATTGGGAGGTAATCATTCAGTGATTCAGCACTATCTTTCTTGGGGATCAAAACAACATGAGTGGAACTAAAGCAAAGCACCTAATAGCTGACGGATTGCTCTGGAACTCTAGGGCTGCACCCATAACCTCCTCCTTCACTACATCCCAAAAATGTTCATAGAACCCCGTGGAGAAGCCATCAGGCCCCGGGGATTTGTTGGGGTCCATACTGAAAACAGATGCTTTGATCTCCTTTGGTAGCTTCAGAATCAGAAACCCTCACTGGAAATCTGAGGCCTCCATTCCTCGTCCTTTTTGAATAGGGTCTCATAGTAATAGAGAATAGCCTGCTGAATTTCAGACTCAATGTGCAAGATAGCCTCCCCAACCTTCAGCCTGTGGATGCTAATAGTCCTCTTGACACTAGCCATGGCATGAAAGTATGATGTGTTCTTATCCCTTCTTTGAGCCACTGCTCCTCAGTCCTTTGTTTCCATTTAATTTCTTCTCTAAAAGACCATTCTTCATAGCCTTTTCTTACCTCTGCCCACTGGTCTCTAACTTCTTTAGACAGCAGGCCTAGATCATTTTTGATATCAAATTATTCAATTTCCTGGAAGAACTTTTCTCTAATGAGGGAGGCTTCTCCAAAAGTATCCTTGCTCCACACTTTCAATCTGTGTTTGACCCATCTCAGCTTGTTATTTAGAAAGAGGCACACAGAAGATGTGATAGGGGCTTCAGACCAAGTTCTTAAAATCCTCATGTGTATGCCATGCCCTTTCATATCTAAACAGTCTGACTCTTCCCTTGCATTTTTTGGTTTTAATTAGCAGGGGAATGTGATCTGAAAGCACTCTAGGTAGTCCTCTAACCTCTGCCATGTTGAATTTCTGATGCCATTCCATGTTGATAAAAACTCTGTCAAGCTTAGACTGACTCCTTCTCGCCCCTTCACCTATCCAGGTGTAAAAAAGTGAGTTGACCTGCAGCTCTATGAGCCGGCATCCCTGACCCAATTTTCAAACAAATCCATTTCCTCTGTCCACCTGAGTTAGTTAATCTGTTCCCCCGGTTGTCATACAGCATTGAAGTCTCCGGTGACACACCAAGGATCAGCCCTCCCTGTACCCAGTGCTGCCAATTCTGAAAAAAAAACTCATCTCCATGTCCCTCTGCACAGGCCCTTAAGCACAGGAAAACAACCATCTGAACCCTGTGGTCTTGACCTTGAATTGCACAGTTATGGACAATAGGAGAATGGATTCTTCCAAACTTTCCAGGACATTGGGGTCCCAAAGAACTAGCATACCTCCTTTCAGCCCATCCGCAGGTTTAAGGGCCCAACTTTGAAGCCTGGATCCCCCTAAGGTATTGATAAGCCGACTGTCAACCACCTCCATTTTAGTCTCTCGAATACACATCAGATGAACCTTATGCCTCTCGATCATAGACTTAACTTCTAATATATGTATACATGTTCACATACATACATATATATATATATATGTGTGTGTGTGTATGTACACATGTATACACACACACACACACACACACACAGTGTGTGCATATATGTATGTATGTAGATATATATTGCCTATCGGAAATGAAAATGGATGGCAGATGCAGAAACAATTATTTCCAATCTCTCACTCCAATCATTATCAGAGTTCTGATTTCCATTTCCAATAAGTTACTGAATGCTCCTTGTCAGGGTTCCATGTCCAAATCAGAAATGGATCGGAAGACCAGAAGTCAGGTACCCATTACAGCCTAGATGCAGCTCTTCGTGTTTCTTGCCTTGGTTGGAATGATGGAAGATTCTTCAGACGACCTAATGTGTGTACCAGAATGGTATTTGCTCATATCTTAGGGAAAAGCAACTTTCAGTTTGAATCCTTTATCTGGCACTCAGCCGGAGGATGTTGAGCACTTGATGTTTATTTGTGCTATCAGCAAGTATGGGGTGTGCTCAGGCAGGTGTTCAGTGTTGTGGTAACAATTACAATTGTACAGCAAATGTGGACGTATTTGAAGGTTCTGAAGGCTGCAGCAACTGACAAAGCAAGAAGACTTCTGCTGGACCTCCTACCCCATGGCATCTGCTGGAGTATTTGGAGGAAGACACATCCTCCAGGAAGTACAATTTTTGTTGAGAATAATGCTCTTCCGGCCTGGTATAGATGCATCTTACATGTCTTTAGTTGAGTGAAGGAGGATTATTTCTTCCTGATAGTGTAGTCCTCTCCAAGGTTTTATCCTTTTTCTTTCCTTCTTTCTGAGTGTAAGGAACCTCTCCTCACATTTTCCATTACTATCTCTGTTTATTTTTTAAAAAATGATGGATTTTCCCAAAAACTTTCAGTTTGAAACTTTTGGTAGAGTCAATGTAGTCAGAGTCCTCATTTCTTTTTTTTTGGAAGATGAGTCTTCATTTCTTTAAAAGAGAGGAAGAAGGTATTCTCTTTCTTTACAGCCATTATCATTATCTTTGCTCGTTTTGTGATTTGAGGTGGTGAGAAAAGGTTTTTCTGGTTTGGTACTTCTCTGTGTGAGAATCCCTCTTTGCTAACTTGATTGTGCTACCTCTAATCATTTTTAATAAAATTGGTGGTGCAATCCACAACTGCTTTCGAAACCACCACCAACCCCCCCCCCAAAAAAAAAGAAGAAAAAAAGCTTCCATTAACACTACTGATATAAAATAAACAAAGCTCACTTGATCAAGGTCAAAGAGTGCAACCAAGAAGGTGAATTTGAGAGATTAACATTCCACTCTTTACAGTGAAATCATGGGTTTAGCAAGATAATATATATTGGATTCACATTCTACATCAGTTCAGTTACCAGTAATGCTTAGTATATAGGTTACAGTGAATATTCGCAAAGGGAGAGGCTTACAAGAAGGTGAGCTTCTTTCATCTCTAGTCTTTATGCTTAATACTAGTGATGGAATGAAATATCAAAGATAGGAGTATGGGTCTGCCCCAACGTTTTCACATCTTTGCTTCAGGGGTGGATATGACTTCTCACAGGTATCCTGATGAAAGCATCCGATTTTCATCTAGCATAGTGGGAATTCATCATCTTAAAGCTACTGCTACCTTTGGTTTATGACATTATAAAATGAAGATAAGCTTCAAGCTAAGTACATTGGTGGAATCAGTCTGGAGGAGACGGGAGTATAGTCCATGAAGATAATAGGCTGAGTATAGAACCAAGCAGATATTGAGTTATATTACATCTTCCCTATCTATCTTGGTCTCCCATTAGTAGACAGGCCAATGGCATGTAAAGACTAGGAACTAGGCAGCGTATAACACATCCAGGCTTTGTCTCAGAAAACTCCAGCATGTTACAAGGTGAGCTGTAGGCTATCTCACAAGGTGAACCCTAATTTAGAGTAAATATTTAAACAATACTGATCAATGGTTATCATCGTTTCCCATTTTTTAAGCCGGGATGCCCATGACGGACTAAGACATGCTAAAATAGCTAGGATGAACAGAGATGCTAGGATGGAGCAGAAACCATCCTCACCCATATTTTCACCAGGTCAAGATGATCTAGCGAATTTTGGCCAGGATGAATGAGATTGACAACTGAGTTCAACAGGTTCGACAGGAGGCAAGGTTCAAAACGTTCGTTGTGACTATGTCAGGCCAGGATGAAGTCCATGAGTTTTACCCTGCAGACCCCTTGTTGACACTACATTATGTGTTCATGGGCTGCCCTTTGTTCAAATGAATACTAATTACTGTTCACTTGTAAATGGGCAAGTATAATCTAGCAGCTCACTTCATCGTAGTAGAGCAAGGAACCAGTAGCAACCCCCATTCAATCGAATTTTTTAATGAGGTGACATCACACCCTAGAAGTAAGACCTCCAACAACCTGTTCCTTGGGAACAGGGAACATGGATCCAGCCCACCAATTGGACCACATTTATGGCCCAAGGTTGTCCCACCAGACAGTGTTCGGAGTCGAGGATCAACACACTGACTAGTGGGCAGCGGGAATGGTACCACATTTGTATGCAGACGTGGCCAGAATCTAGGATGGTGTTGTGGTGTAGACTGCATGTCCACTCCTAGTCTGACAACCGAGCTTAGATGTAAAGGTATCTAGACATTCTAGTTGCCCAGACTAGAAAGGAATAAGTGACAACTGGGCAGCTCAGTCCAGTTGATAACTCAATATGACTCATAGTGCTATTGTCACTTCTAATATAACTCAATATGACTCAAAATGCTACTGTAACTGAGATGTAGAATTTTCCAGTGAACGATCCAACATCAGTGGAGAAAGAGGGGGGAGGACAGAGAGAGAGAGGGAGATGACTAGGTTTACCTGGAACAGAGCCTTGGTGAGCGTAGGGTTCTCGATGAGGATCTGCCGGGCCTGCTGAGGATTCTGCTCGATCAGATTCTGTCACATGGGAGGAAGCAAAGAAGAAAAATCAGGCGTCTTCTATCCGGTTTGATTCTACACTTCCGAACACCAGTTTCCCCGGTGGAACCTCAGCAACAAACCCCAGACAAAACCAACCACAAGCAAAAAAGACGAAGACAGAAACGGAGGGGGAGGAGGAGAACCACAGGAGCACGAGGGACTCCCACCTTCATCTGGCACATGATGTCGTAGAGTTGGTTCTTGGACATGCCGGCGATCTGGACTGTGAGGTTCTCCCCTGCACCGCCTCCCATCTGCTGCTGCGTCTGCGGCGGCTTCGCGGCCATCATTGGCGGCACCGCGAGAAAGAAACTGCCTCCCTCTCCTTCCGGCGCCCCCCCCCTTCCCCTCCCCCTCGCCGCCCCTGCACGCGGCACCGGGCAGAGAGAGGGTAAGCGAAGCCCCTTCACGGGAGAGTCGGCGGATAATTACTCTTTTCAAATTGGGTTCGAGGACGCCGAGAGAGAGAGAGGGAGCGCGCCCCTCCAAACCCCACTAAATACTGTTGTCAGAAGGATTGAGCTCACGGAGCAGGCTTAGGAGATTATCACTATGGTTGTATGGGCAGAGCAGACTCGTTCGATCTGTGCATCTGACTTAATTTTGGGCCAAGTTATAAGATATTTTTCAGCCCGTTAGTCTTTAGTCAGGTCTAAAAGTTCGACCCGATTAGGTCAGTGGGCCGGGCTCGAGCTTTGAGTTCGACCCGTGGACTAGCCCGGCCTGACCCGGCCCGTTCTCTTTTTTATTCTCCCTTTGAAATTTAAAAATTATTTAATTAAAATTATATTATTTTACTAAATTAAACATTTTAAAACTCTATTTTTACATAAATTATGTAATTAATATCAAACTTTTAATTATTTTATTGAGATTATAAATTTTATATTATTAAATAAATTATTTTTTATTTTTTATTTAAGTTGTCAGATCTGATCAAATCTTAGTCGGATTTTACGCTTTTTTTAAAGTATCGGGTCCGACCCGGCCCGACCCGACATAACTCGGGTTTAGGCCGGACTCGGGCTTTAATATTGATAAGTCGGATCCGAGTCAGGCCGACCTAAGTCCGACTCGGACTCTTCCCATTAACATCCCTAATTACAACAAAAAAAATGGTATCCCTAAAATAAACTGTAAAATTTATAAGACTTTTACATAAATTTCATTGTTATAAGTAAAATTATAGATATACCATTATTAAAAACATATTAACAAATGAATCATTATTGTTTAAAAATTATAAATATATAAATTTACTTAAACACGTATATCATTGTTATTTTAAAATTTTTATAAATATGACATCAATATATTTACAATTAATAATGTTATACATGTTAATATGTTTTCAAGAATACCATATCTATAATTTCACTTGTAATAATGATATTTATGTAAAAAAATCAAAAATTATATGCTCCTAAATTATTTTAATTGTGCACTTCTGATTTTTATACCACCAAGTTCGAAGGAATATTCTTAAGAGATAATATCAAAGGTGTTGGTAAATAAAAAACAATCAATAATATTTTAAGATTCATGCGATCTCATCCAGCCCCTATAAAACCTAACTTGGAAGGTAGATTCATTATTTCAACGCATAAACCATATGAGGGTAATAATAACTACAACTATTGGAATAACACTTCCGAGTATTTCTGAAGATTCATAAAAGTCAAAAGTGTATATGCAAAGTTAATAAACCATGGGGATATATATACATTTTAAAGATCCCAACTTTTTTATACCTAAGCTCCTAAAGTATGGTTAAATAAATCTTGTTTGGATGCAACTTATGAGAATAACCACCTTCCAAAAAGGTTATGAAAAATATGGATGGAACATTTGTCATAAATTTATCTTCCTAAGTAACTCATATTTGGTTGCTCTACTAAAATGAAATAGAGTTTATGATAAACTCTGTTTGGTTGAGAATTGATAAACATAAGCTAATTAAGTAGAGTGTTTGAGAGTAATTTTTTTCTTAAGATCATTTTTCTTTTGGAAAGTATTTAACTATGATTTTTTCAAAATTTTTAAATTTATAAAATTTAATTTTTGACGTATTTAATAAAATCTAAATAATATTTAAGAGAGAGAAGAGTTTTCTGATTAGGAAAGTCGTTGCAAAGAGAGAGAAAGGTGATAGTAATTATGGGAGAGAGAGAAAGAGAGGTGACGTATGTGTGAGAAAGAAATAGATGACTACAGGAGAGAGAGAGAGATTAATTATTTTGAAAAAAATAAAAAATTTATTTTAAAAAAGTTAATAAAGGTTTAACTCCCTCCTAAAAAATAAAGACATCTTTGGTGTCTCAGATCTTAGGATCAACTACATCATTATGACTTGAGTTTTCTAATTAACAATCGGGCATCATAAGCATTTAGGAAATTTTCAATGCATTAATTTAGGGAACTCATTCTCCAGCGAGCACATGCGTACTTACTTTAGTGTTCCCATACAAGTGACTATGAGATTAGCCAGGTAACATATGTAGTAATCTATCCAACCCATTTGTTGTCCTTCTCAAATGTCATATAACCAAGAATATTTAGATCTTATACTTACAGAAGATTAATCTCATTAGTCATTACCATGATTTGATCATAATGCAACCTTGATTTCCATAAAATCATGAACTTCATTATGTTAAGCAGACAAATGTAATAGTAAAGACAATGTAATAAATATAAATGTCACTAAATTAAATAAGATATGCAAAAATTGTCTCGTCATATTTAATAATATTGACTTGTAATCCGTACATTTCTTTCGGGAGATTATGTTGCTAGTAAGAATATGTTTGGAAAATCACAAGTATGTGTGTAATCTACCTATCTTCATGAGTTTCAAGTAAGACTATGACTTGGAATATCAACAGTTCATGTTATTTAGTACAAACAGGTAAGTACCATCAAACACACAAAATTTATGTATGGACTTCACAATAGGCATGTGATCATGATTTATGTGCTTCGGACCATAACCTGTGAAACATAAGACACCATGGATGGTATCATGAGGGGAATTAGGCGGGATCCGCATTGCATTCATGCTAATCTCCGGCGCCGAGGGCATAATGTTGGGTTACTAGTATGGTAAGTGCTTTCTTCCTCAGGGTAATGGGTAGGGATTTTTACACGAAAATTATTGTTAGAGGTGAATTTGTAAAAAAAATTATTTCTAAAAATATATTAGCAGACATATCAATGGGTTAATCTAAATAGTACATAAATGTCATTTAAATGTGATTTTTTAATTAATTTTTGATAAAAAGATGTGATACGCGTGCAAATAAATATGACATTTTTACATAATTCATATTTACACAGTGATATATCTGCTAATACATTTCTAAGAATGATTATTTTATAAATTAACCTCTAACAATAATTTTCATGCAAAAAATCTTAATATGTAAAATACATATTGAGACTGAAGAACATTCTCCAATTCAACATGGTGTCACAACAGGCTGACTTAGAATGTTACCTGAAGGGTCAAGGTTCATGAATACATGATATGTATGGTCTGTCATGTGTATCCTTTGCCCTGACCCCCAATGGTAGGATGTTTGTCCATGAGAATGTTGTTTGTCTGTGCTAAGTAGAGTAATGTTTAATTTATAGAAAGAAAGAAAAATTGATTGAGATACATAAGAGTTTTGTCCCATGAATTAGTTTGTGTTTGGTTACATAATCCAATGTGATGTTTTCATTTTGGTTTGCAATTTAGCGTGATATTAGTATTTGTAAATATTGGTTTTAATTGGTATACACTTAATTTGGCAAGTTTTAGCCTGACAGTTGTGAGTGAGTAGGCAGTCCACTGAGTATCGATTGATGGAGACACCTATTTGGCATGGTTATAAGGTGGACTTCCATCCAGGTAGCAAGTCTGTTTCACGGAAATTTTAGGTTTAATTTTCTCCATAAAAGTGGGGTCATTACACCAGCGGCCAAATGAAGTCTTACATTCTTTGCGTCACCATTGCTGAATCATGTTTACTAGTTAGAGACATGCTAGTTACTCTCTTGGACGAGTAGAAAAATTATCCGTCCAATGTATTATTGGTCAATGTCATTGACACGTAGATCCCACTTATTAAATTCTTTAAATGTTTCTTAAATGCTTATGTACACTTCTATCTATTTGTCACTCTTATTCACGTATTCCACTCTTAGATAATTATTTTTCACTTTTATATAATTTTTTGTCACCCTTACATAATATTAGAAGTCTAATTCGTCGTCTCGAGAATGTACGAAAATTGACAGGAGTTGACTCACACTTACGTAATTATTTGTCACCCTTAGATAGATATTTTCCACCCTTACATAACTATTTGGCACCCTTAAATAGTATTGGAAGTCTCGTTCATTGTCTCGGGAATATGCAAAAAATGAGCTATTTGTTATCCTTACATAGTTATTTGTCACCTTTAGATAACTATTTTTCACCCTTATTAAATAGTTATTTGTCACCCTTAAATAATATTGGAAGTCTGATTGATTATTCGTCACCTTTGCATAGCTATTTGTGACCTTTACATAACTATTTTTCACCCTTATAGTATTAAAAATCTCATTAGAAATACGTATAAAATTGATAAAAAGTGAGATCCACACACTACATATGTGGCCCAATGAAAGATATGACATATAATAAATTTACCCTCCTGCACGGATAATAAGTATTTCTCTTACAAGTTATCATTCGTGCACTTTGTTATTTTAGTCACTTTCTAACCTCCATTAATTGATTTAACTAGAATAGAAGTGGGTATACGAGCAATGCAAAGATATTTACCATATAAGAAAACACGCAAGACTTGTCTGTATATATGAGTTCAAGATTCTACAATGTCTTTAGCTGCTATCTAATTGAGGTTACATGGTGACTTGGGTCACTATAATGACTTATGTTATTATGTGGCATGGGTGTCATGTCAAGGTGTCTACCTCAATGAAAGAAATTGTAAGACTTGGTCAAAGCTTTTCTCCTTTCAACATGTGCTCAACTTTTGTTGCATACCCCAGTTCATTGTTGCAGCAGTTCTTGGCTCCTTCGATATTGGGATACAACTCTCTCTCCACATAAAATTGTGGACAGAAGAATGGCTGAACAAGGAAGGAGAAGGGAAAAGAGAGGGAAAGCTAAGTGGGTGTTTGTAATATTTTGCAAAAAATTCTTCAACCAAAAGTGCAAACAAGCCCTTTGTAATAGGAATGACAATTTTATATTACAACTAGGGAAAATCACGCTAATGTAACATTTTATCTATACTTAGCTTTGCAGAGGGGTAAATCAACGGCCCAAAAGACATACGTCACGGAACGACCCAACTAGGTCCAACCCGACTCAACAAGACCGAACTCCCCAAATGACAACTCATTGATGTGAACGCGTCACGTGGTGGACTGAGAGAGAGAGATGGGGTTTCTCCCTCTCTGAGTAATAAAGGGTAAAAGAAATGAGGACAAAATAATGAAACGCGCGCTATAAGGGATATGAAAGAACGGTGGACAAGTACACCTACAGATGACACTCTCATGGAGACAGAAAGAATTTAGACTGACCGAACTCCGGTACATGGCGGAGATAGGGGTCCGAAGACCCTCTCACGCAAACTGAACCCCTTCCCGGTAGGCGTAACCCACCGTTCCGAGAGCAGCTTTTCAGATACCGAATTCGAGCCCTGGGACTCTACGTGATAGAATTTGACAGACGGGAAGACACGTAGACTCGGAAATTGTAACGATATATCACTCCTCGAACAGTTACAAGAACAATATGAATAAAAGCACACCACCACAGGACATTGGTCTTTGCGGGGTTTTAACAACAATATTGCAATATGAGCAGTAATTAATATATGTATATATAGAAACCACCGCGAGACATTGGCCTTACGGGATTTTTAATGCAATATAAATAATAAATATAAGTATATATATAAACCACCACGAGACATTGGCCTCTGCGGGGTTTTTAATGCATTATAAATAATAAATATAAATATATATACAGACCACCACGAGACATTGGCCTCTGCGGGGTTTTTACTATAACATAGATAATAAATATAAGTATATAAATATATAAACCACCACGAGACTGTGGCCTCTGCGGGGTTTTTATTGTGACATAAATAATAAGTATAAGTATATATACATATATATAGAAACCACCACGAGACTGTGGCCTCTGAGGGGTCTTTAATACGACATAAACAATATAAATAATAAATAAATATATATATATATATATAAACCACCACGAGACTGTGGCCTATGAGGGGTCTTAATGTGACATAAATAATATAAATAATATATATATATATATATATAAACCACCACGAGACTGTGGTCTCTGAGGGGTCTTTACTATAAGATAAGTATATGTGACAGGAAAGGAAAAGGGATCAAATAAACCGCCGCGAGATGTTGATCTCCACGGGATTTTAAAGCGATGATAGGGGAATGCTGAAATTAAATAGTTAGGAGTTAGAAAGTAAAGTGCAGAAAATAAAATGCTGAAATGGAAACGGTCGCGGGAGGTGACCCACCGCACCAATTAGGAGTTAGATATACAGAAAGTAAATCATAGAAATCGCCGCGGGGAATAATCCTCCGCGCGGGTGAGGTCAGAGACAGAAGAAGATAACCGCTGCGGGAAGTAACTCTCCGCGGGTGTTATTAAAACAAAAGAAAATTAATGAAGCGCGCGTTAGAAGATTGTGATCGCCAGGGACCGAGGGTCCCGAGTGGATTGATCGCTTTCGCCTTTGACACGGGGTTATGCGGGCTCCAACTTCCTCTTCTTTCGACAGGCCGAAGAAGAGGGCCTTTAACTGGTTACCCTACACAAAGAACAAACAGAGAAGAACTGGTTGGTGAGAACGACGGTGGTGTAGTATCAATCCTTAAATAATGAAACTGTAAATAACGTAAACGAACACGTACCTGGTTGGTGTGTTTAAAACCCCTTTAGAATTAAAAGGGTGGGAGAATGACATGATGAAATGCACAAACACAAAGACACTCACAAGCTAGGCCCTCTCGGAGAGAAAGGCATGGCACATATGTTAAATGATGCATGTGATATAATTAACTGACTGATTACAATTAAAAAGGGAGAAGAGCTTATCGGGGAAGTGCCGATAACGGGCTTTGAGAAGGGCTTCAATAGCACGAGCACAACGCTACCAAAGGACTTCAAAAAGGACTTCAGAAACTGATTAGGCCGAACATAATAACACACACAAGCGTATACATGTGAATGATAAGTATCTTTATATAAACATATATATAAACATATTATACGTCTTAAAGATATTTAACATATTCATAAATACAAATGTATATAAACATACACGTAAACTGGTCAAGATAGAAGAACAAGGATCTTAAAGAAAGAAAAGGAGAGAGGAAAATTAATTTTTTTATTATTTTTTTTAAAACTTGTTTAGAAGAGAGAGGGTGTAAACTTAAAAGAAAATATAAATGAAAGAAAGAAAGAAAAATAAGAGATAGGGTAATATATAGGAGGGAGAGACGAAGAGAGAGAAAGAGAGGGGGTACGAGAGGAGAGAGAAAGAGAACGAATAAAAAATTTTAAAAAGAGAGAGAGAGAAGTGAGTAAGACGGTGAGAGGAGGGAGAGATCGAGAGAGAGAAGAGGATTAAAAAAGTAAAAAAGGTGAGAGAGAGAGGGGAGTCGAGAGAGAGAGAGAGGCGGTGGGATGAAGAGGAGAGAGAGGGAGAGACAGAGGAGAGGGAGACGGTGAGAGAAGAGAGAGGGGGAGAGAGAGAAAGAACGGGATAGAGGGAGAGAGGCGGTGAGAGGAGAGAGAGCGTGAGAGAGAGGGAAGAAGAGAGAGACTGTGAGAGGGAGAGAAATAGAGAGAGGGAGAAAGAGAGAGAAAGAGATCGCGGGGGAGAGAGAGATCCGGCGAGGGGAGAGAGAGAGGCGAAGAGAGGGTGAGAGGGGGACCGCGACGGGGGGAAGAGAGAGAAGGAGGGAAAGAGAACGGCGGGGGGAGAGAGGCAGAGAAGAGAAAGAGAGAGAGAGAGAGAGCAGGGAGGGGAGTGAGGGCGACGGCGGGCGTCTGGGGGCCAGAGGCAGCCGGAGCAGGAGGGGGCGCTGCGGGCGGCGGTGGCGAGCGGGGCGCTGCAGGCGGCGGTGATGAGCGGGGCAGAGGCGGGGCGGCGTCGGGGGCGAGCGTCTGGGGGCGGTGTGCGTCGGCGAGGCGGGTGGACGCGGTGACGGCAGCGGCGTAGGCAGCTGGCGGCGTCGGGCAGGCTGGTGGACTCCCGGGCGCGGCCGGTGCAGACGTGGGCGTCAGTGGCGGGGACGTGGAGGGGAGCTCCCGGGCGCGGCGGGCTACGACAAGGGCGGCCGGGTGGCTTTACGGCGGTGGCATGCGCGTGTGCGGTGGGGAGGAGTGTCAGTGGCGACGTGGGCGCTGAGGACGTGGCTGAGCAAGGTGGAGCTTCACGGCTGGACAACGCGGAGAGGGGGGGGTGCTCGCGGGGAAGCTTCACGGTGATGGCGGGGCGAGGTGGCTGGTGTCCGCGACAGCGGCGGGCGTGCGCAGGGGGGCTGGCGGCGTCGTGGAGGGGGGGCTCATGCGGCGGTTGGTCGCGGTGGTGTCACAGAGAGATTGTGGTTCGCAGGTGGCGGGAGTCTCGTGTGTAAAAGAGTGGGAGTGGAGATGGACAGCGGGGGTGCTCGGGCATGAGATGAGGGAGAGAGTGTCGTGGGGAGGATTGACAGTGGTGTTAGGGAGATGGTTCGGAGGTGGTCACGGGGAGACGGTGGCTGGCCGGGGAGAAGTGAAAGGCCGGAGGGGAGAGAGGTCTGAGGGTGGGTTGACAGTGGAGAGTGGTTTACGTGCAGCCGTGAGGGAGAGGAGAGAATGGGGGAGTGAGTGAGTTCGAAAGTGGGCGTGAGTTCACGTGAGTGTGTGTTGTGTAGTGCAATGAGGTGAGTGTGTGAGTATGTGTGTGCCGTAGGGGAGGGGGTGTGTGCAGTGTGGTGAGAGGGAAAGAAAGAGACGGAGAGGAGGGGATTACGTGAGAGAGAGGGAAGGAAATAGAAAATAGAAAGAGACTTAGAGAGAATAAAATGGGGTAGGGAATATTATCTCATTATTTATTATATTTTATTTTTGTTTGTTTTGTTTATTTTTGTTTACTTTTTTAATGGTTATATATATATATTATTTATGGTTATTATATTTTTTTTACCTTTTAATAAATATATTATGTATATACTAACCACTTATATATATATTTATATTTTATGTAGTAAAGAAAATCAATTATATTATTTTTACGTAAACACAACTACACACATTTTTTTTGGGAATTTTATTTTTCTCTTTTTTTATTTATTTTATATGTACACATATTTTAATTTTCTTTCCTTTCACAAAATAATGCAATTTAACCACAATTACGGAAATCACTCAAATAAAATAAAATGTAAGCCACTTCAGGGCATTACGGTATAACATGGGATTTACTCATCGTAAAGTCAGAAATGGCGTGTCTACAGCTGCCCCGCCTTGGCATCCACTTTGTAAGGGAAGGACGTGTAATGGAATGAAATAAAGTGTATTGAGTGAAATGGAGTGGACTGAAAAGCGATGCCAAGGTGTGATGAGACACGCTTCTAACGTCACAGGATGGGAATCTTTCCCGAGTTTCACGAAGCAACCTTGAGGAAGGTTCTCCGAAATCAACGATTGTTTGGATGGTAAACAAACTAGGAAGGACATTGTGTGCACTGGGGCACAAACAAACTAAAAGGACCAACTTCACGGTGCGGAAGTACCTGGGTCGTAAACCTCAGGTTTCACCATTGGGGAGCGGTTACCAGCCATTGTGGACGTGCTACAACCAAGGTGGGTCCGAGGGGAATAAACAGATGATTGGAGACAGATCCAAACAATGGTTTCATCCAGAGAAACGTCCCAAGACAACCTCGGGGAAACTCAGTACTCGACTCGGAATGGAATATCCCATATTTAAGCAATTAAGCACAGTGGCTCACACAATCAAAGTAAGTGAATGATTTTCCACAATGAACTCAAAGTCCTACATGAATGCATGCTGGGTTTAAAAGAAAAATAAAACAAACTAAAATAGAAACTAGCCAAGGATAATATTGCTAAGCTGTGGAGAGTGGGTCAGGATACCGATCCAATGAGCTGATACTGAGCCGGGGCCCGTTTATCCACGTACCGACTCATCGAACGGAACCATCGTCCCCATTCTATCACAACTTAACGGCCTATCCGTACGTCCTGAACTCTTCCGGGATCATCACTGTTTTTGTTGAAGGGGAACTCAGATCCCAGATTCGTCCAAGGCGTAAGGTCCTTGACAAGCTCTAGTAGTGTAAATATCATATAATACAATGCAAGACACAGTGCGGAGGTGATTTACAGTGGGGTGGTGATGATCCTCTTTTCTTTTTCTTTTTTCTCTTTTTTTCTTCTTTTGAAACCTGCATTCATCAGTAAGCACAGTAAAACATAAATATCTCATAAGAAATAATATTACACTCATCTGTACAGAATATCAACCAGTCACAACAATTTAGAAAAGCAGGGGAAACATAGAAAGCAGAGTTCATCTGCGGCAACTCATTGTTGTTTGTTTTATTCTTTTCCTCTTTTTTTTGATTTTGATTCCTAGTGTACAATCATTACTCGGCATTTGTTCCTCTGCTTTCAGTGTGCCCAGCATGTGGCAAGGGATGGCCGACATGTCCTCTTCTGGTTCCTAAGCTCCTCTTTCGGAGGTCAGGTCTTCTAGGAGCAACTTCCCGGCACGGTGACTTGTGCCAAAGACGGCGAGCATGAGCTCGCAGCTTAGGTGAGCGTGAGTTGGTTTGAGATTCAACTACACACTTCACTCACTTCTTCTGACCATGTGGGATGATTGGATCTAGAAGCAGTAGAAAGCCAGGGCTGGCTAGCTCCTGCGGTCTGAGCAGAGAAGGAGTGTGTTGCTTGAACAGAGCGTGATGCCCGACAACAAAGCTGGAGGAGGAGTGACGACGATACACGTCATCGAGGAGCTGCCCAAAGACGTCCTGGAGCTGAGAGTTTCTCTCAGATGGCAAGGTGAGATGCAGGCAGAGAGAGAGAGAGGCAAAGCGGCACCGTGATTGGGACGGGAGAAATGCACTAGAGTCCCGAGTGACGGAGCTCCGGGAGAAAGAAGATTCAGACACGTCATTCCCTCAGGATCTCTGCAGATTAGAGGAGAGTTGGAGCTCACGGTGGAGGAATTCCAGGAGCTGATAGAGTCTCCAGTGACAAAGTAGAGGGCAGCTCAGCCAGCGACCTCGGCTTCAAGAGCTTCGCAACCATCAGGGTCGCGAGAGAGACAGGAGGACGGCGAGGAGCACTGCCGAAGAGCAGGTGGGAACGCATGGCGTGACAAAGCGATTGCTGCGTCACAGAACTATAGAAGGCCTCCGAAGGACTTCTTACCTTGGGAGAGAGAAGAGAAGCGACCAGGAGGGTGATGAGGGTTAGTGAGTGGCTTGTTCACTCACTCCCTTCTCATGGCGGGCACAAACCCTTATATAGATGTGCGAGTGAAATAGGTTGGTTTGAACACGGCTGGTTCGCCCTGGATATGTTCCTTCTGCTCTACAGCTCTTCTCTACCACATGGGTTCTCGCGCAGTATGCTCGACGAGATGTCTCCTTAAAACACGGGGCGGTGACTCACCATAGCCATGATTTTCAAAGGGGATCAGCCACGGATTTCAACAATATCGGCCTGTGGTGCTCTTTTCCCACGTGAATGTCCCTCATTTCCTTGTTTGCGCTAAAAGTAGTCGCAATAGGACAAGAGACACGTGGAATCTTTGGACCGAATAGGAGTGGCGGGTCAACAAATCACAGCTCTGCTCCATTTACTTCACATGGCAAAGTGGCACGCGAGTGTACCGTGGCCATGATTTCAAAGGAATCTACCACCAATTTCAACAACGTCGGTCCCTGGTCCTGTTTTCCCGTATAAATGTCCCCCACTTTCTTCTTTGCGCTAGCAGTAGTCGCAACGGGACAATAAACACGGGGAATCTTTAGACCGCATGGGGAGGGCAAGTCAACAAATCACGCCTCCGAATTGATCACTCCAGATGGCAGAGTGACATGCGAGAGTAAAGAGAGGGTGACTTGTCGTAAAGGATGTTGCTGGGGTGATGGTGATAGATCCAGATCACCTTCTTTCCAATCCTATAAATACCTCCCCTTTCGCTCGACTTGGAAACACCGAAGTCCTGAGAGCAGACTTGAGGAGTGCAAATTTGTAAGGAAGGGAGGTTGCGAGTGTTGCTCACTTTTTCAGGATGGAGGGTGAATCCAGCTTTAGAGCAGAAGGTGAGTCTTCCCGCTCCTCGAAGAGGAGCAGATCAGGTAGCAGTTCCAGGAGACTCTCAGAAGTCGAAGGACAACTGAGTGAGAGGACCCGATCACAGCTTGTAAGTGGCTTCTTTGGTTTCCTTCCTTCATCCTTTTCTTCTCCTTTCTTGCTTAGCAATGTTCCCCTTTTCACTTCTTGTATATGTGCAGAGCATGATGCGCTCGCACATCTCTTGGGAGCTCGTAGTGGCAGCATATCGAGGTCTCCCGGACTTCCAAAAGGCCAGGCTAGACGTGATGGGGTTCGGTGCCTTCCTCCGAATCGAGCCGATAAAGCTCGACCTTGCCCTGATCCAAGCATTACATGAAAGATGGGATCCGGCGAGTCGGGCATTCCTGATGCCTTGGGGGCACATGGTGCCCAGTTTGGAAGATATGGTCCGCATTACGGGCCTCAAAGTGGATGGAGAGGCAGTGACCGGCGTCACTTATGCGGATTACCGAGAAGGTGCCCAGAAACTGTTAGGACTGGAACTCGATGGACGGAAGAACAGGTCAGTAGCCAAGACATCGATCATGGAGGTGTTAGGGCTTACTGACATCCGTCCACGGGATGACGAGTCCTTGGAGGAATTTATGGAAAGGGCAGAGAGAGGTGCCCGTGCTGTATACTGTGCAGATGCCAGCAACTGGGAAAGGACCAACATGGACCTGAGGAGGTTCCTCCTCTTTCTGCTGGGTAGGCTGCTACTGGGCTCCAAGGGAGACAACATACACTGCCGCTTCCTGGAGCTGCTCGTAGATTTGGAGAGAGTAGGACAGTACGCCTGGGGAGCTGCCGTGCTGGCACATCTATTTACAGGTCTGTCGCAAAGGACAGGCCGAGAGGTGACAATAAATGGGTTTACGCCCTTCATCCAGGTAAAAGATTATTTTTTTGTGGTTTTGTTTTATGCTTTTTTTCTTGTATTTGTTGATGCCAATGACACATGATGGTGTAGCTGTGGAGCTACTATTATATTCCAATGGGGAGAGCTCGACACTGTCGGCCAGTGACGATCCCGTTGGCTAGGCGGTGGCAACCCATCATGAGTACAGCACCATTATCCTACCAGCTGATGGTATCGAGACGGGAGCTGCAAGAGTTCCCTGCAGCGATGGTAGGATACTTTTTTCTCTTTTTATATGTTTTGTTCATTTTTATTTTTTTATATTTTTGAGTAACTAAGAAGATATGTACAACCCAACATAGGTGAACTGGAGGCCTTACTTGAATATGGTCGATGTCGACCAGCCATGGGTAATTGGAAGCCGTGCCCGATTCGGACGGGACCTCTGGCTCATTGCTTGAATGAAATTGAGCCACTAAGGCTACGATTAGTCATGAGGACCCTCGGGCTTGCCCAGGAATGGGTGGATATAACCTCCTCACCCAGCGTCGGGAAGAAGACGCGTGGGCCGGCAACCTGCGTTGATTGGAGGGTGCGCTTCCCCGAACAGTATGAAGACTGGCAGCGGGGTGGCACGCTCCTGGAATCACAAGCGCAAGACAGTGAAGATTACCTACGGCTCTATAGGGCAATGTATGCGGAGAGGCTCCAGCTTGGAGGGCTTATAGAGGTAAAGTAAAACACCATTTTTTTGTCTTTTATAATTTCCATTTTTTTTATTTTTATTTGTGAACTCAAGAGCCATGACTGTAGGATGCCCGTGACACCATAATAACGAACTTACGAGCTCGTTTGGCGGACACGGAGCAAGAGTTAACTGATACCCGAGCGGCTCTGGGTTCATCAGTAAGTGTATATATACATACTCCTGGCATGATTTGAAATTCATGGCGTTAACCATTTAACTGTCACCTCTCGTATGTGTACGCAGCGTGCCCAGCTCGATGTAGTTTCATCGGCAATGGGGGCAGACGGCGTTTCTTCCAGTCTATGGATTCCCACTTCAGAGTTAGATTCACTACACGAGCAACTTGCTCATGCCACACAGCGGGCTGCGGAAGCAGAAGGGATGCTTTCTGTACAGGTGAGAGCCTCACCATTTAAAATCCCTTGTTCAAGCGTTACCAGAAGCCTGAGATGAAACGTCTGGCAGGAGAAAGAAACGGAGGAGGCACTCGCACATGCCGCCCAGAAGGAAGCTAGAATAGCCGAGCTAGAAGAGGAACTGCAGCGTCGTCCAGGTGATGACTTTTCTAGGGACGCTATAGAGCTGAGGATCACCCTTCAGCTGGAGAGGGAAGACAGAGCGAGAGAACGTGCTGAGAGGGAAAAGGCCAAGGAAAGAGAGAAGGCCAAGAGGTCGGCCGAGAAAGAGGAGAAGAGGGCCCTGGAGGCCCAATTATTTGAATTGAAGACCAGTCTCGGCCTCGCCGAGCAGTGGCTAAAGGACGGTGAGGAACGCTACCGAAGAGCACGAGAGCGTGGCTTTCGTGTCAGCAGCTCCTTTGGTGCCCCCGCAGATCGGCGCCGGGGAGTAGAGATCGGAAGAGGAGCACAAAGCGGTGGAAGGACCGCATTCCATGATTGGATAGCCCCCTCAAGAGTGTCTCGTCCGGAGGGTGGCGGGACAAGTAATGTGGAGAGAGAAGGTGAAACCTGATGTAATCTCTTTGTTGTTTATTTTTATTTTGAATAGAAGTGAAATAAAGTATTTTGTGTTTGATTCTCTGCTTCTTCCTGAGCTCTCGAATTCCTGCACACACCTAAGCAAACAAGTCAGTATTTCTGCTCTGACTTGCCCCTTGCTCAATAAGCAAACGAGTTTTGAACTATCCTTGATAACGAGTCAAGGGGCAAGCCTTATTAACAAAGGCACTGATAAAAGATGATGATGAATGCGACAGACAAGCACACGGATGCAAACGAGAATTTAAAATGAATGCTGCATACAAATGCGATCATGCAAAGATGTGATCTTTGTTTTTTGTAGGTGTATATTAATTTTTTTGTGTTTTGTTGTTTGTTTATTATTATTTTTGGTCTTTTACATTTCCATTTTTTTTGTGCATATACATTTTTCTCCCCTTTTTTTGGATTTTTGATTTTGTCATTTTTTTGTTTATTTTTGGCTTATTATTATTTTTTTGTTTTTTACTAATGCATGATGACCAACCCATATAACATGTAAGTTGCACGAGAACAAGGGTTTCTTGCTAACCTCCCAGGTATCCTAAGTGCACATCTAGGTTGATTTGGGCCTCTAGACTCCTCGAATGATAATCCCGCCGGCTAAGACTTATCCTGATGACAATACCGTCATGCCATGCTTAGGCTCCCAGTTGCTTCCGACCACAGGGATTCACCCAAAAAATGTTCGAGGTAAATGATTTGCCCGACCCGGGTCTATTTCCTCACAACTCTAGATGGTATGTAATGGAACACCCTGGAACCCAAATGACCAACCGCGCGACGCTGACCCGGAATCAGACGCCGTCGCACCTATAGGTGACGCGCTTGCATTGGTCTAAGCCCGAGGTTAAACTAAGCAGACATTAAGGTGGTAGATAAAGGTCTTGACCAGCCAGAAACACGGAGACTCCTTCACGACAATGACTTCTGCTTTCAAAATGGACAACCATATGTTTGTGTTAAAAGGATGTTGCAGGCTTTGGTGGGTCTCACCCTTTGGATACTCCATTTAGCCTTTATCTTCAGGGGAAGAAGGAAGAGTATTGGGGGTAAACCTCCTGAGAGGACCCGCAAAACCGTTAACCCGGCGAGCCAGTAGGGGCACTTAACTTCCCCTTTCGGGCAACTTCGGACTAACTCTCGAGCATTTACATCTCATGACCCCTTTTGTGTAGAATTTGACTTTCAGTCAAAGGGGTTTCATTTAGTGGAATCAGGCACGGTTACGACCAGGCCTTTCTTTTGACTTTGATTTTTTCTTTTCTTTTTCTGATTCTTTTGATGGATTTTTTGCGAGGGACATAGTATTTTGACATTATGGAATCCCTCTTGGATGCCTGCGGGGACACTGCCCTCTTCTCGTGCTCTGATTCATGCTCGAAGAATTGGATCCTACTCTCACCCTAGGGGTTGTGTTCATGTTTCCCATGCTCAGCGTTTTAAGGGCGCCGACTGTCTCACTCGGTCGAGAAGAAGAGAATAAAGATTTAGCTTTCTTGGAGACCTTTTGAGTGATGCCCTACCATAAGCGATGCTATCAATTTTTTATAACACAGATGTGTATACATGTTGTCTTCTTTTGAGGGGGCATAGGCCGAACTGGCCGACAGGGGTCTCCACGGTTCTGGCAAACCAAGACCTGAGACCTACCAAGTCTTAATGGGCCCTTTCCTAACATGGAGGTTGAATGCAATGACTTAACTACATGGTGATCTCCAAGCATCAGCATTTTGAATTTTCTATTTTTTTGTCTTTTCTTTTTGTTTTATACACATGTTTTTGTTATTTTCATTTTTTTTTGATTTTTTTGTTGTTTTTCTTTTCAATTTTTTTTTTATCTTTGACAGTATGTACACCTATCTAAGGGTAATACTTCTTAAGGTAAAGCCCATTCCAAGGGTGGGATAACTCAACTCCGTCAGTATTGACTAGCCTGTAGGCGTTGCCAGGATGCACAGCCTGAACCACGTATGGTCCTTCCCAATTGGGTTGGAGATTAGAATGCGGCCCGCCAGGTTTTACAAAAATTCTTTTCACTACCATTTCACCAACTTTGAACTTTCTCTCAATAACCTTCTTCTGGTAAAAACATGCGAGTCTATTTTGGTTGACGCGAGCATGCTCGGCAGCAACCAGACGTTTCTCGTCTAAGAGTTCCAACTGGGCAAGGAGAGAATCACGACGTTCGTCGAGGGAAGGTCCTTGTCCAATTGTACTCTCAGAGAGGGAATCAGAATCTCATATGGAACTACCGCCTCCATCCCGTAAGTGAGGGCGAACGGAGTTTGCCCAGTAGGAGTTCGGATTGAAGTGCGATAGGCCCATAGAGCTTCGATAAGCTTCTCTGGCCAATCCGAGAATCTGCTAGACTCACATGTTTTCTTTATGATTTTAATCAGTATTTTATTAGTGGCCTCTGCTTGGCCATTACCTTGTGGATAATATGGTGACGAATGATGCAATGCAATTTTATACCTTTGGCAGAGGTCCTGAAGATCCTGAGAGATGAATTGTGGCCCATTGTCGGTGATGATAGTTCTTGGAATGCCGAACCTGGCGATGATGTTCTTCATGATGAACTTGCAGACTGTGGATGCCTTGACTTCTGCATAGGCTTCGGCTTCAGCCCATTTGGTGAAGTACTCCGTTGCAGTGAGGATGAAGAATTTTTGCTTAGTAAGGGAGTTAGGATCACCAAGAGGACCGATGATGTCGAATGCCCACATGGAGAAAGGCCATGGGGAGGATACTGGATGGAGAGAGGAAGATGGGGAATGATCTTATCAGCGTGAAGTTGACATTTGACACACCTACGGACATACACAGCACAATCTTCCTCCATGGTGGGCCAGTAAAAGCCTTGCCGAAGGATCTTCTTAGTAAGCATTTGGCTGTTCACATGGCCACCGCACACGCCTGAGTGTGCTTCCTCTACACACTTCCAGGACTCATCATCATCAAGACACCTTAGAAGAACACCAGTGAGGCTTCTTTTGTACAGCAATCCTCCAACCACCGTATACCTTTGGGCAACTCTCCTTATGGCCCTCTTATCTTCTGCTGTTGCTTCTGTAGGGTAAGACTGGTCTTTGCAATATTTAACAATCTCATAGAACCATGGCTTCTCCTCATCAGCCAATTCTTCTTCCAATTCGACCAACATAATTTCCCTCTTTTCAACAACTTCTCTATCCTGAGCCATCTTTGACATTTCCTCCTGAACCCTTAAATAGGAAGGGTTGTGAATAGCAGGGAAGAGAAGCTTGTGGATAGAAACGGACAGAGCTCTTCTGCCCAGAGGAAACCTTAATGATGATGCCAACGAAGCAAGGGCGTCGGCGAGAATGTTCTGATTGCGAGGAACATGGACAAAGACCAACTTAGTGAACAGTTTAGCGAAAGCAACAGTAAGCTCTTGATATGGCTTGAGCTTGGGATCGCGAGTGCGATATTTGGTGAGCACTTGGCGAAGGATAAGTTGACTATCACCTATGACTCGTAATTCAGTGACCCAGAAGGAATAGGCAAGGTTCAGACCTGCCAGAAGAGCCTCGTATTCAGCCACGTTGTTGGTGACTGGAAATGAGAGCTGGAATGCATCTGGGATAGCGACACCTTCAGGTGACAAAAGAACAATACCAATACCTCTCCCCTGGGAATTCAAAGCTCCATCAAAATATAATGTCCACATGGGATCATCAGACTGGGTAATGGACATTAGTTCCTCATCTGGAAACTCTGATTGAACAGGGTCAAACTTGGGGAGAGGGTGATGAGCGAGATGCTCGGCTATAGCATAGCCTTTGATTGCCTTTTGTTGAATATAGGTGATGTCAAACTGAGATAGAAAACTTTGCCAACGTGCTAGCCTATCAGTAAGGACAAACTTTTCCAAGAGAAATTTGATAGGATTCATGCGAGCAATTAAATGGACTTCATGAGCAAGAAAGTAATGTTTCAATTTCTGTACCACCCACACGAGGGCGGCACAGGTCTTTTCCATGGTAGTATACTTTCGCTCACAGGGGTTGAGGAGTTTGGACAAGTAATAGGTTGCCCGTTCCTTGCCTTCCTCATTGATTTGTGCCAGGACGGCTCCCACAGAGTCGTCTAGGACCGAGACATATATGATCAAAGGCTTATCTGGAATAGGCGGAGTGAGAACAGGCGGGTTGGCCAGATATTCCTTTAATCCGTCAAAAGCATTCTGACACTTAGAATCCCAACAGAATTTGGTCCCTGCTTTGGTCAACTCGTAGAAGGGCCGGCACCTTTGCGAGTGTTGAGACACAAAGCGACGGATAAACTGCAATCTCCCGATTAATCCTCGAACTTCTCTCAGATTTTTCGGGGGTGGCATATCCCTAATCGCCTTAGCCTTGTTGGGATCTATCTCAATACCCCTTTTGCTCACAATGAAGCCAAGTAACTTGCCAGATGATACACCAAACACGCACTTTTTTGGATTCATTTTCAAATTGAATTCACGTGATCTTTGCAACACCTTTGCAAGGACCTCGGGATGTTCCGCCCTAGTTTTAGATTTTACCAACAAATCATCCACATATACCTCCAAATATATGTGCATCATGTCATGGAATATTGCCATCATAGCCCTTTGGTAAGTGGCTCCAGCGTTCTTCAGTCCAAATGGCATGACCACATAACAGTAAGTTCCCCAGGGAGTAGTGAATGAGGTTTTCTCCTGATCTTCTTCTGCCAGACGGATTTGATTATATCCAGAAAATCCATCCATGAATGAAAGGGTTTCATATCCTGCCGTGTTATCAATCAACACATCAATATGAGGCAAAGGGAAATCATCCTTCGGACACGCACGGTTAAGGTCCCGGAAGTCAATACAAATTCTCACCTTTCCATCTTTCTTCATGACCGGGACGATGTTTGCGACCCACTGAGGATAAAGGACGACTCTTATGAACCTAGCTTTGTGGAGCTTGTCGACCTCTTCCTTCATTTTTAAAGCCATTTGTGGGCGGAAAACGTCTTAACCGTTGCTTTACCGAGATGGACCCTGGTTTGAGGGTGAGACGATGCTCAACCAGAGTAGAATCCAATCCTGGCATATCCTCATAGCTCCATGCAAACGTGTCCTTGTAATCCTTAAGAACCTTAACTAGTGCCTCTTCTTCAGATGATGGTAAATTATCACTTATGAGGACAATCCTAGGGTCTTCCTCAGTTCCCAGATTGATCTCTTTGGTAGACTCTTCTACAGCGGCTGACGGTTCGTCAAATCTGCTCATTCCACTAGCATAGGTGTCAGCCGCGTCCTCATATTCTTCATCCTCTTCTTCAATGGGGTATTCCTCGTCAGTGAGTTCATAGACCCCATACCCTTCATCAATCATGCAATCATTCTCACATTCTATTTCTGGCAGTTGGACGGGATTTTCTAGCAATTGGGGATGGCTAGAAGGGCTTGACACCTGGTGGCTAGATCCAAAAGGAATCGACGGGGAATCTGCCTACCCTTGGATTTCTTCTTGGGCACTACCCTTGACTTATTCCTAACCTGACACACATTATTTACAGAAGAAGAAGAAGCTGAAGAGGATGGTGAAGAATGTACAGGGAAAGACCCCTCAGATGAGGGGAAAAGAAGGTCGCTCAGGGGACCTTGAATGAGTGGCCCGTGAGTCGGGGCACACTCGTGGGAGATATAGGAGGTTTCCTCAAAGACAATGCGCTGTTGAGGAGTTGGGGAATTGGCGTTTTTTTTTCATTTTCATTTTGATAACAAAACAGTGAAAAGAAATTGGAGGAGGTGAAAAGGGAATTAGAGCTAGAGGGTTGTGTAGCTCGTAGAGCAGATCGTGATTGAAAACCTGGCGTGAGTTAAGAAACCCACGTAGGTATATGAGTAAAGAAGGGGACTTGGGAAGATCATCAGACAACTGTCTGGCCCAGGAAGGAGACAGCAACAGAGGCTGTGATATGTGGGTAGAGAAAGATGACGGCTAATGAGCCGTCGGTGACAATATTGGTGACGGATGATGACCCGTCGATGACAACATCCTCTTGGCGAGGAGGGTTTGTCATTCTGGCAAGTGTGGTGGTGTCCCCTGGCATTTCGGAGATCAAAGACGACCCTTCTAGATGTGGAGGAGAGAACATTCTTTCCAGTGCAATGGATATATCTGGTATGTCAAACCATTTATACCATTCACAATCCAGGTGGACAATCTTTCCCTTTTTAGGGATCCTTGAACATCCTTGAGCTAAAAACACATCCCGTGACCCCCCAGGTGATTCCGGTGGAGGATCTCCCATCTGGACGATGGGCCCCTTTTTGAAATGTGAGGACAAAGTCCAAGTGAGGGGTTTGCCGTCTGATTCGAATGGCCCCTTAAAACCCAAGCCAGCTCTATGGATTGGCTTTATCTTTTGGAGTGGTCTCAGCCTTCCTTGCAGTTGTGCCCCTAAACCTTTGCCATCTTGGTAGCCAATATTTCTCATAATCTCCCATCCTTTGGAGCGGAAGGGGAGACGTGAGTTTAACATAGGGAATGGCTTTTGTTGTGTGAAGGGAGCACGGCAGGGTCATACACATCCAACAAGGATAGTATGGGCCGATGAGTCGGCCAGACCGAAGGCAAAGAGGTGTTGATGGCATCCACCGTAGAACAGAGAGGCATGCTCATTACCTTAATAACCCATCCTTTGTATGGAAATTTCAAGCACTGGTGATTGGTGGATGGTACAGCATTCATGGCTTCAATGTAGGTACGGCCTAGTATAGCCTTGAAAGTGGGATCCATATCAAGGATATGGAATTCCGTGAAGACTGATACAGGGCCTAGTTCTACATTGAGGGTAATCATCCCCATTGGCGGCCTCTTACTGTTGTCGTAGGCCGTGACTGTAATTGAGGAGGGCATGAGTTGTTCTTCATCAACCCCACATGCTTGAGAGTACTCGGGGAAATCACATTTATAGACGCGCCCGTGTCTACCAGGCACGGATCCACTGATACGCCATTGATTTTCACCGCAATACACAACGCATATTTTCGAGCTTCCTTGGGGGCAAGCTCGTGATTATGGAACATGATAGGCGGTTGTGTATCAGTGGGCGTCAGGACTGTCGAGATTTTCTCCACAGGGAGATCCTCGTTCACCATGACTTTTTGAGATATTCCTTAAAGCTTCTTGGTGAGATGGGGATCTTTTAATCAGCTCAAGGATGGAGATACGGGCTGGCGTCTTATCCAGATGCTTTAACAAGTCATACTGGGTCCCAGGGATGGACTCTTCTGACTGCTCTTCCTTATCTTTCTGGGGCTGAGATTGTTCAGGGGCCTGACTATTCTGGGGAAACACCCGGTGGAACATCCTTCCACTCCGGAGCACCATTGCTTGTGGGTCTTGTTGCACCTCTATGGTATTGGGTGTGGACTTTAACAAGGGTTTAAGAGGTAATAGTGGAGGAATGGTTGGTGGGATAGGGGTTATGATGGGTGTAGGGGTTTTGATTAGGGGTTTGCTTGGCGGAGGTATAGTAGAGGTAGAAGGACTCTCGGGTGAATCACGGATGATAAGGGGTTTAAAATGTGAAAGAATAGGGGAAGTAGAGGGAGTCTCGGGTGAATGGTGGATGATAAGGGGTTTGGAAGGTTGAGGTAGATTAGAAACAGAGGTGACTTGGGGTGGATGATGGACGATAAGGGGTTTATATGGTGGAGGGGGTATAGTGGAAGTAGAGGGGACCTCAGATGAACAGTGAGTGATAAGAGGTTTAAATGGTGGAGGAGGAGGTTCAATGGGGGTAGAGGTGGATGATGTGTCATACGGGTAATGGGCGGTAAAAAGGTTAGAAGGCGGGGGTAAAGGTGCGATAGAGGTAGATGGTAAATTAGAGGAATAAGAAGTGATCAGGGGACTTGGGGGTGAAAAAGGAGTGGGAGATGGCCTTTGGTGATGGACTAACGGTGAATTGACGATAGGGGTACGAATAAGAGGGCGTGATGGCTGTGGAACGGGAGAAGGACCAAATAGGGGTTGTGAGGGGGTTGAATGGTAAGAAGATGCTGTTCGAAGGAGACGAGGAGGTTGATTGGTGGTATGACTGGTAGCAAGGACAGAGGTGCTTTCTAAATGACAGGTTTGCTCTCTTCCAACTTCCGAGAAGGAGGAAATCGGATTAACCTGGTAGTTGGGCTGTTGGTGCTCCGGAAGCGGGTTATGGATGATGCCCATATTAGGCTGCTGTTGTGGGGCCTGCTGAGGCTGTTGTTGTTGATGTGGTTGTTGTGGCAACTGTGGCCTAGGCGGAGGTCTCCTGGCCTTTAGGGTGGCGATGCATCGCCTCATTTCATCCCAATCGATTTCACCGAGATCATTCATGTCGTAAATGTAATCTTTGAAGTTGAAACAATTCTCCACCGTATGACCCGGCTGTCTGTGATAGACACAGTACCTGGAGGTATCAGCATTTGGGGGCCATGCAAACTTTTCTTTGGGCAAAGTAAGCAGGTTGGCAGCCATGAGGGCATTAAAAATGTCCGGCAATGCCTCGGGCAATGGTGGATAATGGGCTCTTTTGGGTCCAATGGGCCTCATCCGTTGTTGTGGTGGGCCGTAATTTCCCGGGGGTGGAACTTGGTGATACTGAGGTTGTGGTTGTTGTTGTTGTTGGGGATGAAAGGGTTGAGGCATGTTGTTTTGAAGGGGGTTATTTTGGGGTGGAGGACGATAAAGAGGTGGACCTTGTTGAAAGGGAGGTCGTGAAACCTGAGGAGGCCTTGGGTTAACTGGTTGGTTGGGGCTGCCAAGCACACTCACTTGCTCATTTATGACGACTCCCTCAGTTGTTCCTCCTTGGACACCAGTGCCCGTCTTCTTAAACACCCTTGGCTTTGGGGGTTCAAACATATGCATGATGGGGGAATCTTTTAATTGGGTCTGGATATACCGAGCCCTCTCATAAAGTTCCTCCATCGTGGTAAGCTTATTCATGGCTAAAATGTGTCTAAACTGCGGGGTTGCATTAGACACAATCATCTTGACTTGCTCGGGTTCTGAAAGGGTATCCTTTATTTTATCGGCCAGAGACCTCCACCTATCAGCATACTGGACAAAATCCTCATCTGACCTCATTTTCTCAGCAACTAGGTCGGTGATAGAAAGGGAGGGACCGACCCTATCCCGGTACTTCTGTATGAATTTGGCTTTGACAATTTCAAAATCTCCAGCCTCACTCGGCTCTAGGGAATAGAACCATTCTAGGGCGGGACCATCCAATGATTTCCGAAAAAGGTAAGCCAGGGATTTTGGATCGTTCTGCCATGAGGAAGATTCATACATAAAATCCTTGATGTGAATATAAGGATTTCCCGTGCCGTTATACCTACGGTATGTAGGCATTTCGGAGGGAGGAAGATGAAATATGGGGAGATTTGGCAGGGAAATGTCAGGGACAGACTTCCCATGTGCCTCTTTCTTGAAATTTCGGAACTCCTCGTTCATTTCAGTGTATTTGTTGAGGAGGGACTGAGTGAGCTCCTCGGCAGGTGAAAGTGGGGCCTGCCATTGAGGCTGAGAAGGCCTTATAGGGACCTGAGAAGGGAACCCTGAGCCAGATGGGTATGGTGGCCCACCAGTGGACGGACCCGCTTGGGGTACCGTATGAGGGATGGCAGGGGTTTGAGACTGTAGAGGGGGGAATTGGTGAGAGGCGGGCTGTTGGCTCGCCTGTCCTTGAAATGAAGAAGAAGGAGCGACATATACATGTGATGGAGATGTAGTAGCCTGGAGCGGCTGTTGGTAGGACGTGGGAGCCGGAGTTGACTCCTGAGGAGGGGGAGAAACAGACTTCCCCTTTAAAATGGCCTGAAAGGCCAGAAGTTGCTCAGGGCTGAGCTGTGTACTAGCGAGGACACCCAAAAGGGAAAAGATATCCTGGGGTGGAGCTACCTCCCGTGGAACAACGGGGACCTCTTGTGAGGTGTCGCGGGAGGGGCCTGAGTCCATTGCGTGGACCCGTGGGTCAGCTGACTGACCACGACCTAATTGATTCTCTTCGGAAGAGTCGTGAGCCATTCCTGTAATTTTACCAGAGCGTAAATGCATACACTAGCAAACAAGTATCAGAGATTAACAGACAAGTGGATGATCTTACGCCATTTTTTTTGTTTTTGTTTTAACCTTTTTTGTGTTTTGATTTACTTAATTTTTTTGATTTTTCTTTTTTCTTTTTTTTGATTTTAACAAATATAAAATTCACACTTAGTAGGAGGGACCCTAATTGCACTTTGTTTTACCGCCGTGTCAGCTAGGGGCACTCGTCTCACCACGAATAGGTAACTAACTCCGGGGTACTTCAGTGGTACAACCAGCCCAGTGAACGAAGAGGGAATCCTTCGCTGTCGGGGACTTACGGAGGTCCCAATGGAGGAGATCCTAGTCCGTCGAGAGGAATTCCCGACGGAGAGTCCTTCCTTCACCGAGAGGGGTTAATCCTTAAATAAGTAAAAGAAAGAAAAGAAAAGGGGTAAATGCATGAAATGCAGTGCTGAATAAAAGATGTATAACACACAAATACCAGAGATAAACACACAAATAGAACAGAGATAATCACAATGATATAACAGAGATATAAAAGCAATAAACAGATGGAGTAGGATACAACCGTTCCTCTTTCCGAGACACGTAGATCACTTGAAAAAGAGAAAGGGGCTCTAAGGGTGCACGTAGTGCACGAGGGGAATGACGTAGCGCACGAGGGCGCAATAAAGAGGCGGGGCACGAGGATGCCAAATAGAGGGGAACAAGGAGGCGGGGCACACGAGGGTGCCGAATGGAGGAGAAGGGGCACACGTGGGTGCCGAATGGTAGGGAGGGCACACGTGGGTGCCGAATGGTAGGGAGGGCACACGTGGGTGCCGAATGGTAGGGAGGGCACACGTGGGTGCCGAATGGTCAGGGCACACGTGGGTGCGGAATGGTAGGGAGGGCACACGTGGGTGCCGAATGGTAGGGGAAATGCACGTGGTGCACGAGACAACGTTATCCTCTCAAGTAACCACAAAGGACCGGGGGAGTGCACGAGGTGCACGAGGGGAGTGAGCGCACGGGGGCGCAATAAGGAAGGGCACACGTGGGTGCCGAAAAGAGGGACACACGTGGGTGTCAAAAGGAGGGGCACACGTGGGTGCTGAAAGCTTGTGGGTAACCAGAAAAGCAAAAAGCAGGTCCCACCGTGATCGCCAGAGATGTGAACGCGTCACGTGGTGGACTGAGAGAGAGAGATATGGGATTTCTCCCTCTCTGAGTAATAAAGGGTGAAAGAAATGAGGACAAAACAATGAAACACGCGCTATAGGGGATATGAAAGAACGGTGGACAAGTACACCTACAGATGACACTCTAATGGAGACAGAAAGAATTTAGACTGACCGAACTCCGGTACATGGCGGAGATAGGGGTCCGAAGACCCTCTCACGCAAACTGAACCCCTTCCCGGTAGGCGTAACCCACCGTTCCGAGAGCAGCTTTTCAGATACCGAATTCGAGCCCTGGGACTCTACGTGATAGAATTTGACAGACGGGAAGACACGTGGACTCGAAAATTGTAACGATATATCACTCCTTGAACAGTTACAAGAACAATATGAATAAAAGCACACCACCGCAGGACATTGGTCTTTGCGGGGTTTTAACAACAATATTGTAATATGAGCAGTAATTAATATATGTATATATAGAAACCACCGCGAGACATTGGCCTTACGGGATTTTTAATGCAATATAAATAATAAATAAAAGTATATATATACACCACCACGAGACATTGGCCTCTGCGGGGTTTTTAATGCATTATAAATAATACATATAAATATGTATATACACCACCACGAGACATTGGCCTCTGCGGGGTTTTTACTATAACATAGATAATAAATATAAGTATATAAATATATAAACCACCACGAGACTGTGGCCTCTGCGGGGTTTTTGCTATAACATAGATAATAAGTATAAGTATATATATATATAAACCACCACGAGACTGTGGCCTCTGAGGGGTCTTTAATGCGACATAAATAATATAAATAATATATATATATATATATATATATATATATATATATATATATATATATATATATAAGTATAAACCACCACGAGACTGCGGCCTCTGAGGGGTCTTTAATGTGACATAAATAATATAAATAATATATATATATATATATATATATATATATATATATATATATATATATATATATATATATATATATATATAAACCACCACGAGACTGTGGTCTCTGAGGGGTCTTTAATATAATATAAGTATATGTGACAGGAAAGGAAAAGGGATCAAATAAACCGCCGCGAGATGTTGATCTCCACGGAGTTTTAAAGCGATGATAGGGGAATGCTGAAATTAAATAGTTAGGAATTAGAAAGTAAAGTGCAGAAAATAAAATGCTGAAATGAAACGGTCGCGGGAGGTGACCCACCGCACCAATTAGGAGTTAGATATACAGAAAGTAAATCACAGAAACCGCCGCGGGGAATAATCCTCCGCGCGGGTGAGGCCAGAGACAGAAGAAGATACCGCTGCGGGAAGTAACTCTCCGCGGGTGTTATTAAAACAAAGATAGTCACAATGAGCGCGCGTTAGAGTGTTGTGATCGCCAGGGACCGAGGGTCCCGAGTGAATTGATCGCTTTCGCCTTCGACACGAGGTTATGCGGGCTCCAACTTCCTCTTCTTTCGACAGGCCGAAGAAGAGGGCCTTTAACTGGTTACCCCTACACAAAGAACAAACAGAACAGAACTGGTTGGTGAGAACGACGGTGGTGTAGTACCAATCCTTAGTAATGAAACTGTAAATAACGTAAACGAACACGTACCTGATTGGTGTGTTTAAAATCCCTTTAGAATTAAAAGGGTGAGAGAATGACATGATGAAATGCACAAACACAAAGACACTCACAAGCTAGGCCCTCTCGGAGAGAAAGGCATGGCACATATGTTAAATGATGCATGCGATATAATTAACTGACTAATTAAAATAAGAAGGGGAGAAAAGCTTATCGGGGAGTGCCGAGACGAGCTTTGAGAAGGGCTTCAATATCACGAGCACAGCGCGACCGAAGGACTTCAAAACGGACTTCAGAAACTGATTAGGCCGAACATAATAACACACACACAAGCGTATACATATGAATGATAAGTATATTTATATAAACATATACTTAGACATCTTAAAGATATTTAACATATTCATAAATACAAATGTGTATAAACATACACGTAAACTGGTCAAGATAGAAGAACAAGGATCTTAAAGAAAGAAAAGGAGAGAGGAAAATTAATTTTTTTATTATTTTTTTTAAAACTTGTTTAGAAGAGAGAGGGTGTAAACTTAAAAGAAAATATAAATGAAAGAAAGAAAGAAAAATAAGAGAGAGAGGATATAATATAGGAGGGAGAGACGAAGAGAGAGAAAGAGAGGGGGTACGAGAGGAGAGAGAAAGAGAACGAATAAAAAATTAAAAAAAGAGAGAGAGAGAAGTGAGTGAGACGGTGAGAGGAGGGAGAGATCGAGAGAGAGAAGAGGATTAAAAAAGTAAAAAAGGTGAGAGAGAGAGGGGAGTCGAGAGAGAGAGAGAGGCGGTGGGATGAAGAGGAGAGAGAGGGAGAGACAGAGGAGAGGGAGACGGTGAGAGAAGAGAGAGGGGGAGAGAGAGAAAGAACGGGATAGAGGGAGAGAGGCGGTGAGAGGAGAGAGAGCGTGAGAGAGAGGGAGGAAGAGAGAGACTGTGAGAGGGAGAGAAATAGAGAGAGGGAGAAAGAGAGAGAAAGAGATCGCGGGGGAGAGAGAGATCCGGCGAGGGGAGAGAGAGAGGCGAAGAGAGGGTGAGAGGGGGACCGTGACGGGGGGAAGAGAGAGAAGGAGGGAAAGAGAACGGCGGGGGGAGAGAGGCAGAGAAGAGAAAGAGAGAGAGAGAGAGCAGGGAGGGGGAGTGAGGGCGACGGCGGGCGTCTGGGGGCCGGAGGCAGCCGGAGCAGGCAGGGGCGCTGCGGGCGGCGGTGGCGAGCGGGGCGCTGCAGGCGGCGGTGATGAGCGGGGCAGAGGCGGGGCGGCGTCGGGGGCGAGCGTCTGGGGGCAGTGTGCGTCGGCGAGGCGGGTGGACGCGGTGACGGCAGCGGCGTAGGCAGCTGGCGGCGTCGGGCAGGCTGGTGGACTCCCGGGCGCGGCCGGTGCAGACGTGGGCGTCAGTGGCGGGGACGTGGAGGGGAGCTCCCGGGCGCGGCGGGCTACGACAAGGGCGGCCGGGTGGCTTCACGGCGGTGGCATGCGCGTGTGCGGTGGGGAGGAGCGTCAGTGGCGACGTGGGCGCTGAGGACGTGGCCGAGCAAGGTGGAGCTTCACGGCTGGACAACGCGGAGAGGGGGGGGTGCTCGCGGGGAAGCTTCACGGTGATGGTGGGGCGAGGTGGCTGGTGTCCGCGACAGCGGCGGGCGTGCGCAGGGGGGCTGGCGGCGTCGTGGAGGGGGGGCTCATGCGGCGGTTGGTCGCGGTGGTGTCACAGAGAGATTGTGGTTCGCAGGTGGCGGGAGTCTCGTGTGTGAAAGAGTGGGAGTGGAGATGGACAGCGGGGGTGCTCGGGCATGAGATGAGGGAGAGAGTGTCGTGGGGAGGATTGACAGTGGTGTTGGGGAGATGGTTCGGAGGTGGTCACGGGGAGACGGTGGCTGGCCGGGGAGAAGTGAAAGGCCGGAGGGGAGAGAGGTCTGAGGGTGGGTTGACAGTGGAGAGTGGTTTACGTGCAGCCGTGAGGGAGAGGAGAGAATGGGGGAGTGAGTGAGTTCGAGAGTGGGCGTGAGTTCACGTGAGTGTGTGTTGTGTAGTGCAATGAGGTGAGTGTGTGAGTATGTGTGTGCCGTAGGGGAGGGGGTGTGTGCAGTGAGGTGAGAGGGAAAGAAAGAGACGGAGAGGAGGGGATTACGTGAGAGAGAGGGAAGGAAATAGAAAATAGAAAGAGACTTAGAGAGAATAAAATGGGGTAGGGAATATTATCTCATTATTTATTATATTTTATTTTTATTTGTTTTGTTTATTTTTGTTTGCTTTTTTAATGGTTATATATATATATATTATTTATGGTTATTATATTTTTTTTATCTTTTAATAAATATATTATGTATATACTAACCACTTATATATATATTTATATTTTATGTAGTAAAGAAAATTAATTATATTATTTTTACGTAAACACAACTACACACATTTTTTTTGGGAATTTTATTTTTCTCTTTTTTTATTTATTTTATATGTACACATATTTTAATTTTCTTTCCTTTCACAAAATAATGTAATTTAACCATAATTACGGAAATCACTCAAATAAAATAAAATACAAGCCACTTCAGGGCATTACGGTATAACATGAGATTTACTCATCGTAAAGTCAGAAATGACGTGTCTACAATTGATAGGCTCACTTATTTTGAAAGCCCAAATCACTCGGTCCAATATTTCTTAGGCGACCTTCAGACCCAGAAGTCCGAGTAAGAGATTACACAGGAAGAGCCCAAATGGTGCCCGAGCATAACTGACCGGAGAAGAGGGCCAGTGCCCCCTAACGACTCTCTAACGGTCGCTCGGGGGGAACCTAAGCGCCATCCGAGCATAACCGATGACGCCCCCGATGCTCGGTAAAAATCCGAGCGCTCCTTAAATAGGCACCCCACGCTAGACTGTCAACTGGACACTTATCAGTATCTATCAAGGATCGCACGGCTCAGAATTCAGCACGAGATCACGTATCTTCAAACTTCATAAGGAATGCTGAAAAAATAAATTCGAAGATGATGTGGCCACCACTTTCGCTGCTTTTAGTTTCCCGAAAAAATGTAATCTCAACCAAGATCAATGATCCAGTTCACTGGTAGAAAAACATGTGATCTCAGAATGCTCTGATTTCACCGTTTCACATCAGTCCAAATAACTCAGAATCAAACTGTCTGGAAGCTGGAAGCATTCATCCTCACTGGGATATCAATGACTTGCTTCCTGAACGTGCACCATGGCTAAATCTCTCGATCAGATGATTTACACCGACCATGCATGTACATAAATAGGATTGTACAAGAACAAAAGCACAACTACAAAAAATATATTGCATTAGATTAAAATGAAATATTACAGCAAAAATAATTATTGACATTCAACATTGAGCGGTTGATAGATGGAGAGATGATAATTAACACTGGGGGGCTTTGAATGGTCAAGAGCAGGCTCTCCTCAAGCGAGCAAATCAAGAAAACATTGGTACAAAACTAATGCCCTCGTGATGTGGCTTTCTTGGCAGCATGCTCATCTAACCAAGAGACAATATCATCAAGAACCTTAAATATCATCTCATCAGGCTCTCCTTCAAGAAGTGAATGATATGCATCTTTGTAAAGACGAAGTTGCTTATCAGGACTTTTTGCCTTCTCATACAAGGCTTTGCTAACTGAAGGATCAGTAACAATATCTGCCTCACCATGCAGTATAAGTAGTGGCAAAGAAACCTGAAACAGCCAAAAACCCTTTTCAGACATGCCATGATTCATAAAAGAAATTATTCATTAATTGCTGTTGGTCACAAAACCAAAAGATGTTATCAGCATGAACAGCACGCATACATGATGCAGGCGCCTGTCAAGTTTGAAGACATAAGGAAACTGGTGTGAACAAAAAGGCAAATGCAGCAATAAATAAAATTCCTTGGGGTTACTAAAAAATTCTCAAATGGGAATTATATAAATCATTCAAACAATTGAATGACTCTAATTAAAAATTCAAGATTAAAACTCTACTAAAAATAAGACAAAGAAAAGACCAAAATAGGAAATCATACCTCTTCAAGCCTGGATTCTATTTCCTGCGTGGTTCTGAGCAGCTCTAGAGCAGTCCTAAGGCGGGGCTTATCCTTGTAAGCAATAACATTAAAAGAAGTCTGGCCAACAAAAAATAAGACCATATCAGACATCTAAGGAGTGATTATGCAAACTATTAAATTGAACATCTGGTAAACAATGTCTGATATGGTCAGTTTTTTGTTCAACTGAAAGTCTCATAATCTACAATGATGTTCTGTAAAATATCTCATAATTGCAATCAATTTAGAACAAAAGGCTCCAACCTGCTCTCTTTTTTTCAAGTCCTTGAATGCCATCTCCGCTAAATCCTTTTGAGGAACTAATTTCTGCTTTGGAAGAATTTTTGCCACACAAATCAGGATATTCACCAATGGCCATGGTGGAACTACATCGTCTGCAATCTACTAGAACCACTTTAAGTTAATACAAACAAGACCACATTCATGGATTCCAAAGACCCAAATGAAGCACAAGACTTACTTTGCACATGGGTGCAACAAGGACAGCACCATCCCATGCATGGGGTTGCTTGAGGTGTACTTTCAAAGCAACTGCTCCACCCATAGACTGCCCAAATAGAAAGCTTGGAAGGAGTTCGTATTCAGGGTTCTCTGTGATTTTCCAGCAAAATAAAGCAAATCTTTAAGTCTTCCATTTATTCATGATTCAAAATGTAACGATCAATTACATGCATACAAATACATAACATCTACTTGTTGCATAAAGTAATTTGATATTCAAATAAATTAAAATGTATCCAACATGTAGATGTTCAGAATTTGATCATTTTCTACTGGGTCTTTATGGAATAGCAGTTTTCTTATTGATTTGCAAGGTATCAGAAAATTGTTTATGCTAGATTGTTGGGTTATCACTTATGACAGAAATGATGGTGTCATATCTTTGATGAGATACGGTCTGACCATTATATGTCATGGTCCAACCTCTAAGCAGGAAAAATCACTCAAGAACAAGCTGCCGAAACATGGAGAGGTACACTCAATAATCCATTAATCATGGGGCTGGAGCCCTAGTACACATGCTCTGGATACTCAACTACCTAGCAATATCAAAATTAATGAATGGATAAGTCTAGAAGGTAGTGTCCGGATAACAGCAACAGAAGCTGTCTACGTCTACCCTAACTTCAAAGTGATTTTAACCCTTGACACATTTAAGACGCAACAACGGAGTCCAAATAATGCCTCATTGGCCAACCCCTGAAATACCTTGCTGGCTGGGAGACTGCCTAAGCGGCAGCTGGTGCCTCATTAACAATGACATCATTCTTTTGTCAATTATTTAATATCTTAGAGAAATTTTGTGTTGTTTGATCCAACTAAATATGTTTTACCTGTCATATATATACATATATATATAAATGTATGTACATATATATGTATCATAAAAGCAGAGTGATTAAAAACTTCACTTTTAAATAAATTATGCAAGAACATAAAATATCCAAAAACTACAGTCACATTAAGACCACATTTCATGTAGCATGAGCTCATTGCTAAACACAACTGCAGTCTCAATAGGCTAGTGGCGAGACACTCAAAGATTAAAAAAGGGCGTACTTAGTGCACAAGGCTCCCGCCAGCGTGGGGTCTGGGGAGGGACGATGTACGCAGCCTTACCCCGAAAAATCGAGAGGCTGTTTCCTTATTTGAACCCATGACCTCCAAGTCACGCAAGAGGCAACCTTACCGTTGCTCCTAGTTCACTCAAAGATTGTGAACTATAATATATCAGAATTGAATCGCTCACAATCCGTAATGCACTCCTATGCCACAAGATAATGGCATAGGAATAAAGAACTGAGGCTGGAAGGCATTGTATCCAGCAATCTCAGTGATGCAGGAGAAAGATATCCATACATAGCTGTCAAGGCAACCCAAGGCAGTCATGGGGTCTCCAAGCACCTAAGCACTTAGGTGCTTGCCTAGGCAGCAAGTTCAAATTCATCCCTGTTGTAGAGAGAGAGAGAGAGAGAGAGAGAGAGCGCCATGGGGTGGGGTCTCCAAGCACCTAAGCGCCTAGGTGCTCGCCTAGGCAGTAAGTTCAGAATTCAGAGAACATGCCCCTGTTGTAGAGAGAGAGAGGGAGAACCTGTCGCAGAGCACCCTGTGGACTTAGAGAGAGAGAGGCATCAGAGACAGAGGGGGCTGCAGTTCGCAAAGAGAGGGGACATGGTTGTGTGTGTGTGAGAGAGAGAGAGAGAGAGAGAGAGAGAACCTGGAGTAGAGAGGCGATAGGGAACCATTGAAGCAGAGACCGGTGGTGCATGCTGGGTTTGATCCTGGAGATGCAGGTTAGAGATGGAGGAAATGGTGGCAACGATAGCAGGAGACGACGGCGACGGTGGCAAGAGGCAGTGACCGTACTAGTAGGGAACATGGCAGTGGCGACAGGCAGTGGTGGTGATGATGGGCGGTGGTGGGGTGTGCAATCGGAACACTAGAAGAGGGCATCAAGGGATTGGGAGTCAAAGGGGCTCGATGGAATCGGGGGATGGAGGAGGATCTTATTTTTAAGAAGAGGCGGGTGCGGATCAGAGTCTGGGTTTAGGTCGGGCCAGGCAGACCCAAGGCACGCAAGCAGGTGCCTTAGGTCGCCCAGCCCACCTAGGCAGCACCTGGGCTCATCTTATCAAGGCCCAGCTAGGCGGGCTGGCGCCTGGGCCATGAAAAAGTGCCTTCAATGCACCTATGTCAACAAATAGGCTTCACTTGTGTGCCGTATGATGATGACTTAGCAAAGACGATCATTAGATGTAGTAGAGACCTTTTAATTTTTATTATCTATTTTCGTTTTATTATGTATTTTATATTTTCATTTAGTTGGGTCTTTCTTAGATGTCTATTTCTGATATATTTGTGTTTAGGTGGGCTTCATGCATTACTACGCCTTTCTCTTTACCTAGGAGGGTTAATGGCCTTTTTGTAGATCCACAAGGGGCAAAAGTGTTCAGATTCAAATGTAGGGCTCCCTATAAAAGGGGCCGCCTTTTTGTATTGAGAAAGCAGTAAATGAATGAAAAAGAATGGCCATGTTTCCTTTTGGGAAAACCCTAAACTTGCTTCATGAGGAAGAATCCAAAAGGGGTGACCATGAGGGGAGGCATGAGAGGCCCCAGCAGCCACCTGATCTGCAACCTTGTTTGTCCTCAATCTCTGTGCCTTCCTCTTCCTTCTTCTTCCCCTCTTTTTCTTATCCAATGTGCAATCAGGAAACCACCAGGGCATTGAAGACCACGCCACTTCTCTCTTCTCCTCATGCATCACCGCTGTCGGGCAGAACAAAGAGCTGCCACCTACGCCAGCATGTGGCCCTGGGCACTGCATCCCAGTTGCCATTGGGAGCAGACCAGTGCCATCTCCCCTTTCTCCCTGTTCCATCAGTCCACTCTGGCCTCCTCCCATCGCCCTTTCCCCATTTTTAAAACCCCATCCAGCCGTGATATCATGACACCCCTCCACATCATCTTCTCAAGCCCCCTTTCTTTATAATCCAAAGAAGGAAGCACTAAATGCTTTTCTGCCCCTCATTACCTCTTCCTCCCCATTTTCACGTTCCTTTATTCCCAAAGAAAAGCCATGAACCTCCTTTTCCCTTTTATTTTATTCATCTCCACTTCCTAAGAGCATTAAATGCTCATCCTCTTCTACAGCCTCTTCATTAATTTAAAATCCCATGGGCCAAGAGAACCTGTTACCCCCCTCTTGGTAACTTGCATTGACCCCTCACCCATCCCCTCCTTTGACACTTCAAGAGCAGAGCCTCAGCAGAATCCACTCCCTCCAGACCTCTAGTGGCTGGTGCGACCAGCACGGACCACCCTACACAGGGTTTGCTCGGCCACACTGGTTCGAGCAGGCCAGCCCACGCTGCTTAGCCTGCTACCTGCTGCCTCCTGCCCCATGTGCTTGCCACAGTGCATTCAGAGCATTTCAGTCCACAACAGTGTCCTCGCCCTGCTGCGGAGCCCATCGTCCTACATCACTCAGTAGAAGTATCAATTACAGCACAGCATTCAGCCTCGGTAGCAGATCAAGAGACAATTGCCTGCTTTTTACCATGCCAAGAAATGAGACTAATGATCAAAGACATCTCAAGGCCATAGCAGAATGATGATCAATAGGGTCTCTCACCCAGCCAATAGTAATAAAGACATGCAAGTCTAGTGAAGCAGTAGCAGACATTAAAAAAAAAAGTCAGTGCCATGAGGATCACAAAAAGTACAAAGAGCTGCACAATGAATGGAAAAGGATGCATGACTGACTCATAATATACTAATATCATGGTGAGAAATAGACAAGGATTCAAAGTGCTGGCAAGCTATCAATGGTAAATCAAATTCGCCAAAGACTCGTTATTCATAGTTATGGGGCTTGAGGTGAGATTCAATCCGTGTCTTAGTCATCTGATAATCGAAGAGATCAGTAACTAGAGGATGTTATTGATATGCTTGCCCTGAGAGTGAAGTCAAATATGGGAAGAGAAGACAACCTAGAGGCGGAGAAAAATAACAGCAGAATGTGAAGGCCTTTCACATCAAACTGGTGATGCTGCTGCCGCCTAGTAGCGTCATCACATTCAGTGATGATCATGTCATCCATATAGACTAGAATGGTAAACAACATGAGAAGGTATGAACAAGGGGTGCATATTTATGAGCAATCTCAGCAAATCCAATATCAGTGGCAGCATAGTCAAATTGTTCAAACTACGCCTATGGCATCGACTTGAATGCAAACATGGCATAACAAAGACAACAAATGCATTGATGTGGAATAAAGATGCCAAGAGAATGTTGGCATACACCTCCTCGGAAAGAGAACTGTGAACAAAGTCATTCTCCATATTGAGCTAATAGAGAGGCCAACTACAAACAAGAGCCTGGACTGAAACCATCTTGGCTGTTGGAGTAAAGACCTCCACATAATGAATGCCATGTTCCTGCGTGAATATACACCATCAGTCGAACCTTGTGCCACTCAATAGAGCCATCTGGCTTGTGGATCCACTCGAAAATGATAGGGAAAATGCTAGCCAGAAGAGGAACAGAATCCCATGTTTGGTCTGTTAAAGAGCATGGAGCTCTTCCTAATAGCCTGCCGTATTTGGATAGCATATTAGCTAGGAATAGGTTTGGGGTCCCTAATGAGTCTAAACCACTGTGAGAAAGATACAAAATTGTGGAGGACAAGAGTCAGCCATTATAAAATTAAAGCAATCAGGAGGATATTGATGTTGAAGAAGACGGTGTCAAGCTAGATCCATCAAAGGCTGAGCTAGACTAGAATGGGTTGGAGAAGTACTAGAAAGAGCATCAACCAAAATTTCGAAAGAGCCAAACAAAGGCCATGAGTATACACTTGGATAATTGGAGGATTAGGTAGAAGAAAGGTAGGTCCAATACATTGAGAAGAAGGAGAAATAATAGAATGAGTGCAGGTAGGCTTTAGAGGAGAAGATGGAGGCTCGACTAGAGGAGAGAGGTTAGATGGAGCTGATTTAGACAAGTGGGACACACCATGCAAGGAGGGAATAGCTGAAGTGGAAAAATAAAGAACATAAGTAACACTAGGAGGAGCAAGTTCAAGATCTTTAAGGAAAGAGAGATCATCAGATGGAGATGTGTAATAGAACACATTCTCAAGAATCTGACATGATAAGACCTAAAGGTATCATGCTGGTACAACATACAATGATAGGCATTGTACTCAAGGTATATCCAAGAAACCACTATGTGGCTCGAAGCATGCTTTGCCGTCCCAGCCCAAGTTAAGCCAACGAGTACAAGTTGGATGGTATCTGTGCCATGCCGAGATGGCCTGATCAGACCTGTATCTGGGCCAGAGTGTGTTGATCCGATCCACCAAGCTGGTCAACCTTGGCTTGCTCATGAGGGGAAGGAGCACAGCATGTACAACACATGGCTAGGAGAAACTGTAATCAGAAGTAGTGAAATAAAGGCATCAAAATGGAAAACATATTGGGAGAATGGAAAAAAGGAAATTTTTTGATGAGGTTGGTCCAAGTACAACTTTAACCTAAAAGAAGTGAGGAACATCTCTACAGCAGTTCAGACCATGACTAGTCTAAAGAATATGATAGTGCTTCTTGGTGACAGCATTTTGCTTGTAAGTGTGAAAATATGATTCTTATATAGGAGTGCTACAAGGGGAAAGGAGATCACACATGTGAGATGAAAGATACTCCTCCATAAAGTCAATATAAAGGACTTTGATTAAATAATGAAACTAGGCATGAACCATAATGGTAAACTAGTGATAAATGCAATACTTCATAATGGTGACACATGAGGTAAACCCAGGTAAATGAGAAAAGTCATCGATAAAACTGAGATAGAAATAGAATCCTACAATATATGGCAAAGGAGCTAGACTCAACGATCACAATGTAAAGTTAAAAGGAACTAAAGGAATAGATTTGCACAGAAAAAATGAAACCACCAAATTCTTGGCCAGCAAAAAGCCAATGAAGAACCGTTTCTTTGGATGAGCAGATCAGGGGACTGGCAAGGGACTTCCATTCCAGGTTGTTTACAGAGGATGACTACTTCAAGCCAAGGATTGCTGATAATCTCCTTCCCAGTCTCTCACCAGCGGAGAGGGATGCTCTTTCAGAGCTTTTCAGAGAGGAGGTTCGCCAGGCCACGGATGGCAGTATCGGCCGAAACCGATACGTTTCGGCCGAAACGTATCGGTTTCGGCCGACACCGAAACCGAAACGCACCAAGTCACTGTAGCAAGTCCGATACCGAAACCGACCGAAACCGGACCGAAACCGTCTGGTTTCGGCCGAAACCGGACCTGCTTAATACATTTTTTGCCTTTTCTGACTGTTTTGAACCGGTTTCGACCGAAACCGGTACCGAAACCGATACTACCATCCTTGCGCCAGGCAATGTTCTCTCTTGTAGGAGAGAGAGCACCTGGGCCGGATGGGTTCCCGTTGACCTTCTACCAGAAATGTTAGGATGTCATCAAAGGTGACCTTATGGAAGCCATGAGGGAGTTCCAAGAAGGGAGGGCACACTTGGGAGGCATCAATAGAACCCACCTAGTCCTTATCCCCAAGAAGCAAGGAGTCTAAGATTTTCAGGACTTCAGGCCCATTAATCTGTTGAATGGCACCTACAAGATTATCACCAAGTAGTTGACATGGAGGTTGGTTATAGTTATGGACATAGTGGTCAGTTGCTTCTAGGGAGCCTTTATCAGGGGGAGACATATTCAGGATAATTTCTTGGAGGCCCATGAGCGTGTTTTTGCCATGATATCTCAGAGGAGGAAAGGAGTAGTCCTCAAGTTGGATTTTGAGAAAACTTATGATTGGGTCAGTTGGCTTTGATTATTTGATGTGTTGGAGAATATTGGCTTTGGGGAGAGGTGGATCGACTGGATCCGGGCTTGGATTTCTTTGGCTTTCTTTGTTGTCATTATCAATGGGAAGTCGACTCCTTTCTTTCACAATGGCAGGGGGCTTCGGCAAGGAGATCCCATGTCTCCTCTCCTCGTTGTGCTTGTGACTCGTGTTGAGCAAGGTATGGTTGAGAGCAGAGGCTTTAGGTTTGATCAAGGGATCTCCAGCTTGGGAGTGAAGGCCCCTCAGTCACTCACTTGCAGTATGTTGATGATACTATCTTGTTCCTGACAGAGGATGAGCAACAGCTTTATGTGGCTAGACTTTTACTGGAGTTATTAGAGGAGGTCATTGGTTTGAAAGTTAAACTTCAACAAAAGCATGCTTGTTGGGGTTAACATGGAGGACATGGCTCTTCAAAGGGCATGCATCTTGGGATGTCAATTAGGAGCTTTTCATATCTCGTACTTGGGTCTTCCTTTGACCCTAGGTGCTCTGCGATGTGCAGATTGGCTCCCTATCATACAGAGATATGAGTCCAAACTGGATGGGTGGAAGACTAGACTGCTTTTGCATAGAGACATGTTAGTCTTATGCAGATCTGTGTTGGACATCTTACTCATCTATTTTCTCTCCGTGCTCTGGATCCCTATGTTGCGGTGAAGAAGATTGAGTCTATTCAAGGGAGATTCTTCTGGCATGGGAGTGGGGAAAGATGTAGGGGATGGCATGACATCAAGTGGGGTAGGGTGGCTGCCAGTAAGGAGGAAGGAGGCTTATTTTGAAACGTGGATGGTACCACAAATATATAAATAGAAGAAAGGGGTGTACAAGTGCGAAAGAGAAACTTACAAAGCCCCTTTACAAGAAATTGCCACACCAAGATGATTTAACCCAACTAACTCCCCAAGAACAAAAAGAGTGAGGAGTCATGGTCCTCCACTTTACAAACACGTTTCACCCAAAACGCCACTACCTCACAAATAAAAGCAAAAACCCTCTCTTCCAGCCTCGCTTCCCTTCTGAAGATGCTATTGTTTATTTCAGTCCACAAGGCCCAAAGAGTGGCATGAAGAATAAGCTACCAAACGATCATGTCGCCCTTGAGAGCCCATGTCCAATGCCAAATGGTGAAGTTGTGAAAAGATGCTCCAGGTCCTCCTCCTCTTCCCCGCACATACAACATGTGGTAAAAATTTGCTGGAGAAAAACTGCCACCTTATCACATGTCGAAAGCCGACCGTGGGAGATCCTCCAGATCAAAATCTTCACCTTGAGTGGGCTATTGGGAACCTAGATTTACGGAGCCAAAGAGTGGCGAAGTCCCCCGTCAGAAAGGAGAGAATATGCAAACTGGACTGAGAAATGCCCCTCCCTTCCCCATCTCCACAGCCATGAGTTTGCCCTACTACCAACAGGACTGAAGTCAAGAAGAGAAGTCAAGAGATGTTCCAGGTGGTCCATCTCCTTGAGGGTGAGATTCCTCCAGAAAGTGGGTGCCCAAACACCCCCGGTCACCTGTGAATCAAAGGTCTGAGCCACGAAAGCCCATTGATCTCCCGCTACAGCATATAGTGATGGCAATGTCTCCGCAACTGTGAAGTAACCACACTATCCATCCTGCTAGAATAAACATCTCTATCCATCACCCAGACTGATCCGCACACTAGCTCTGATAAAGTCTACGCACTGAAAGATGCCTCTCCAGATCGGGGAGACATTATACCGGCGGGAGTAAGTCCCACACTCTAGTCGATGAGTAGTATTTGTAAGTGATCAACTGAGCCCATAAACCACCATCCTCTGCCCCCAGCCTCCACAGCCATCTACACAATAAGGACAAATTGAAATCTCTAATGCTTTTGATGCCCACGCCCCTTGCTTCCTTGTTCTGACAAATTCTATCCCAAGAGATATCATGCCAGCCTTTATCTTTGCTCCCACTGCCATGTCAAAAAAATCTGGCCTAAATGGACTCCAGTTTCTTAGCCAGCGTCTTCGGGATTCCGAAAATGGAGAGAAGTATATCGGCAAGTTGTCCAACACAGATCTACATAGGACTAGACGTCCTCCATAAGATAGAAGCCTAGCATACAAGTCTAGATTCATATCTCTACACCACCCCTTACCATCCCTGCAATGGAGAGGCCCAAGTGACAAAGGGAGGCCCAGATAAGAGAAGGGGAACTCCCCAATCTGGCACCCAAAAATGCTACCTACCCTCCTGATATCTGACTCCTCCATGTTGATTCCCACCAGAAGGATTTGCTGTAGTTCACCTTCAGCCCACTGATATCCTGCACAATCCCTAGCATCAACCTGGCATCAACCAACTACTGCTCCTCCTCGACAAGAAAAAGGATAGTGTCATCGGCATACTGTAGATGTGTGATACTGCTACGAAGCCAGCCTACTTGGAAGCCTTTAAAGACCGCCGCCGCTTCAACTCTCAAACCACAAACTACTCAATAAGCCACCAGAAAAAACAAGAGTGGGAAAAGTAGATCTCTTTGCTTGAGCCCTCTCCCACTAAGGAAATAGGTAGAGAGCTGCCCATTAATGAGCACAGCAAAGGAAGCAGAAAAGATGCACTCTCGTATCCATGAAACCCATCTCTGATCAAAACCCAACTTCACTAGCACCTGAAGAAAGAAGATTCAATTAACCCTATCATATGCTTTCTCGAAGTCTAATTTGAGAACCACACCTCTTTTCCTCTCAGGTTTCATGGAATAAAGACACTCATGAGCCACAAGAAAATTCTCTTGACTGTGTCTTCCCCTAATGAAACACCTTGATATTCACTCACCATGCCATCCATCACCCTAACAAGTCTCCTTGCCAAGACCTTTGTAATGATTTTATAAGTGTTATTCAACAAGCTAATGGGTCTCAAGTCTGTCAGATCTTGTGCCCCCTTTCTCTTAGGGATCAACACCAGGAAGATTTTGTTTATACCCCTCAAATGAGCTCTACCTTCCTGAAATTTTGTGATAGCACCAATGAGGTCCTCCTTGATGATGTCCCAATAATGTTGAAAAACGACCATTCCTCCTCCTGAAAAGGACTAGAGAGAAGCACACTCTCCGTTGGGAAAAGGTGTGGAAGCAAGTCATTGGCAAAATCCGGTCTGCTCATCTGCTCCTCAGTGAATAGCTTGGCAAAATACTCCTTGGCGTGTCTTCTGATGTCTTCCTCCCTGTGCACAGTCTGGTCATCTATCTTGATGGAAGCAATCTGACTCATCCTTCTCCTGCCCGAAGCAACTCTATAAAAATAAGTTGTATTTCTGTCCCTTTCCTTAAACCATTTCTCCCTAGACCTCTGCTTCCAATAAATTTCTTCCCTGATAAGGATATCATCGTACTCTGCATAAAGGGAATCCATGTTCCTCCTATCCACATCATCCATCAGACCTGCCTCCTCCAGAAGATCCATAGCCTCTGTCTGATGAAGAATCCTCTCCTTTGCTTGGCTACCTAGCAGACGCTTGCTCGCCCCCCATCCAGTAAGCACCTGAGCCAAATGCTTCACCTTAGCAATGAAAATAGCCATGCAAGATCTTTGTGGCCTTGGAAAAGACCACACCCTTTGGACTGTGTCCAAAAAGTCTGACTCTCTGACCTAATGTCTCTCAAATCTGAAAGTATGTCTCCTCTCATGGCCTCGGCTGGTCCTCAAGAAGATAGGCTTGTGATTAGAGACCGGTCTAGTCAAACAAGAGCCCTCCACCTGAGTAAAGTGGTCCTCCCAATCCACGGATACTAAGAACCTGTCGAGCCTGGAGAAAGAAGGAGTCTCCCTCAAATTGGACCAGGTGAACTGAGCATTCACCAGTCCAATATCAATAAGAGCGGCCTGCTGGATGAAGTAACAAAAATCATTTGTCTCCCCCAAATGAGGATGAACTCCTGTCCTCTCTGTCTCTCTGAAGCCGCAGTCATTGCATTGAAATCTCCACCTACACACCAGGGTCGGCCCGATGAGAGATGGACGCCAAGCCAGTCCTGCCACAGAGCTCTCTTGCCTTCTCTGGATTGAGGTTCATAGACCCCAGAGAAGTCATCCCTCAAGCATCAGAAATGAAGAGAAATGGCCCATCGGCCAACCTGTCTATCCTCCTCCACCTCAAAAGGGTTCTACAACACCAAAATCCCTCCAACCCTCCCCACAGCCAGGGAAGCCACCCCCTATCTCCCTCATCATCCCCTCTCCGTCCCCATCACACTTAGTCTCCTGCAGACACAAAATATCAGCCCTACATCTCCTACTCAACTCCTTAATCATCCTCCTCTTCTCCCCCCCCCCCCCTATTCCCCTCACATTCTATGAGATGATCCTCATGGGGACTGTGTTGTATTCCCCTCCCCTCCCTCCTACCCCTCCTCCATCTCCTCCCCCTCCACACTACCAGCCGCAACCCTCGTTTGAGATTTCTCCTTCTTAGCCGCCCTAGCCAATGCCACAAGCCATCTCTTTTGAATCAGGGTAAGAGACCCCCCCCTAATGCCCTTTACCACCACCTCACAGGAGACTCCCAGCTTCTACGCCACGTTCATAAAGTGCTCCACTGTCAGCCTATCCACCCACCCCATCAACTCCTTCCCTTCCTCCTTTCCCAGGATTCCTCCCTCCTCCCCAACCTCCTCTACAAAGAGACCAACCCCAGAGGTGAGGGCATCCAGGATATCTTCCTCAGCAGTCCACTGGAGCAACCCCCCTCCTCCGTAGGGGGGTCCAAGAAGTCCACCACAAGCGGCTGAGACCTCGGCTGCCCCTCCTCCTCGAATACCCCCAGGCCGATAGTGGGGGGCATCGAGGTAGGAACACGGGGAGGCAGGACGTTCAACAGAGGATCGGACCCTACTGACTCCTTCAGACCTCCTCCAGCTCTTGCTTGATGCTGACACATGCTCTCTAGATGATCGGCTGCCATCTACGCCAGCTCTGTACCAGGGGCAAAACCCACCCTTCCAAGCTTGGTGGTACTGCCCCCAGAACGAAGCGCGAGGGGAGAGGACTGCTCCAACAGTCCAGAGACTGCAAAATCTAGACACCGATGCTGATGCCTGAGAGAAACCGCCTGACTCTGGTCTTCCACACAGGCCGTCGGTTGAGCTGCCCCCTCATCCACCTGTGGCCTGCCATTGCCGCCACCACAATCGAGGATACGACCACCGGAGTGCCCTTCCTGACAGAGACAGAAGTCGGTCACTCCACCTGGAGCTGGAAAGGGTTGAGGGCACAATTCCCAGCCGAGGGCATCTTAGTGACTAAGCAATTGCCAGTGGGAGGCACTGTCACCGACACCGTCGCCGTCGCCAAGGGAGGCCAGTCACCATGTCGAACCGCTGGTGCCGTGCCCCCGCCAACGAACTCCATCTGCGGGTCCCCTGAAGCCCATCCAGAAGTCGGGCGGGGAAGGAGGGCGTAAGCGGGTCTGTGCGGACCTGTTATCCCAGCAAACCCGGTATCGGGTAAGTTCTAGGCCTTTGGATCACCATCCGGGCCCACACTACACCCTGAACCAACCATTGCATCGATCCGACACACCCGCACTACTTGAGCTGCTCGGCGGCCCAACCGGCCCAGCCCGCCGGCCCAGTCGGTTTGAATTCAAAGCAACCACCCGACCATCATCCCCTACCTCTGGCCTAGGGGTGGATGCCCTAATTCTGTCGGCAGCGCCCACCGAACCTGTACCACTTGTCGTGCCGATAGGCTCACAACGAACTCCACACCACTAATGGTGAAGAGAACGACCGGAGGAACACCTCGAGGAGATGCAACATCAACTAGAGCCTCCATACAGTTCACTCTACCCTCCAAAAGTAGCCTAACAGAGCTAGGTTTCACTCTGCCAAAGGGCCTCGCCAAGAGCTCCACCCATGACTCATGACAGAGGATGATCGGCACGCCAGCGAACTTGATCCAAAGTTTTGTTCTTCTCAGACTGGGATGTGTGTAGGGTTGTCAATGGGCCGGGCTGGCCCAACAGGCCCGCGGGCCTGGCCCAATTCCGGGTCGGGCCGCAAGGTCTTTTTCGGCCCGCGGGCTTTTAATCGGGCCTAAAAGCCCGACCCGACTAGACCCGCAGCCAGGCTCGGGCTTTGAGTTCGGCCCGCGGGCCGACCCGGCCCGTTCTCTTTTTTTATTTTCACTTCAAATTTTAAAAACTATTTAGTTAAAATTATGTTATTTTACTTAATTAAAAATTTTAAAATTCTCTTTTCACACAAAATATGTAATTAATATCAAAATTTTAATTAATTTAGTGAAACTATAAGTTTTATATTATTAAATATATTGATTTTTATTTTTATTATTTTTTATTTAAGTTGTCGGGCCGGGCCTTAGTCGGGCTATGTATTTTTTAAATAATGTCGGGCCCGGCCCGGCATGGCTCGACATAGATCGGGCTCGGGCCGGGCTTGGGCCTTAATCTTGATAAGTTGGACCTGGGCCGGGCCGACCTAAACCCGGCCCGAGCCCGGCCCATTGACAGCCCTAGATGTGTGCCCCTTTCTAACATACAAGCTTGGACTAAGGATAGATTCATCACACAGAAGGACCCCCGCTTGCGCCACAGCCTGCACACCTTCGACACAAGATCCGACGACAAGCAAACCGTTCTTGTGCATCCTCCTAACCTCCCATGGCCCGCCTGCAGCCCAATGTTCATGCATCAACGCCCTCACAGCCTCCTCATCCATGACTCCTCAAACTGGGGAGACCCACAAGCACCTTTGGAGCCATTCCATCTAACTCGTTAAACATTCGAATGGAACGTATCCAACGTGCATGATCTTGCCCCCACCCACCGAAAGCTTAGGGGTAGGCTTCCCAAGCTTGACAACCTCCGCAAAGGAGGCTTTCCGCTGACCTCCAGAGACCTCCCCCGCCCCACGGTTCGTCGCGGCTCCCAAACAATCTCGCCTGAGATGCCCTCTCCTCCCACACCTGAAGCATAAAGGAGGTCGCCCTGCTCCGTTGAGAGATGCTCGGCAAGGCTCGCCTCCCAGGGGGGCCCTAAAAGCCCTTGAACGCCCCAGAGTCGGCAGCATGACGACTTGGGGATCAAGGATATTAGAGACTTTAATTTGGCTCTCTTGCGTAAGTGGCTATGGAGACTAGAGACAGGAGATGGGGGGCTCTAGGCATAGATTATCAAGCAGAGATACTTTGGCAGGAGGAGGCTATGGGATATGGATACATCAACACAATATCGGACTTCACCTATTTGGCGTGGTATCTTCACTTGCAAGGATATTATCTCCTCCGGTGTACGGGTCCAACTAGGGAAAGGCGACCAATACCTTTTCTAGAAGGACAGATGGTGCGACGACTTCACGTTGGAGGCTTCTTTTCGCAGGCTCTTTGCAGTCTCTATTGATCCTTTGGGGTCGGTCGCCCGAGCTGACTCAGCTTTCAGGAGGCTCCTGGGTACCGACTTTCAGGAGGGATCTCAGGACTGAGGAGATGGAGCAGATCTAGGCCCTTTTGCTCTTCCTCCTTGGCTACGCTCCATACGCTGACAAGGAGGATGCATAGACTTGGAGGTGGGATAGGGAGGGGACCTTCTCAGTGAAGTCTGCTTATACCATTATCTCTAACGGCGGGGTGCACCATCGCCTCGCCCCTCAGATTTGGAGGCTACGGAGTCCGCTGAAGGTGAAGCTTCTCACTTGGAGGATTTCCCACGGGAGGCTATCCACTCGTGAGTCATGACAGGTTGATCAAGTTTCTGCCAAATATCCAGCTGTTGGCATCACAGAATAAGTATGTGTGTATATATATATATATATATATATGGTGGTGGTGGTCTTTTGAAAAAAAATTTATAAGGATTGCACATAGAGGGGCTATATAAATAGCCTGTGCAAGGTTTATTCCGTGGGTGCGCATCGTATCAGACGATTTGGGTTTGAGTGCTGGACCTTTCCCCACTGACCGTAGTCAGTGTTGATTTACATCGGCCTAACGTCCGAACACCTTTGTTTAAATATCAAAGAAATCTCAAGATTCTCTATAAGGGTCCTGACACCGAGGGAGGGTCTGCTTACACGGCTCTAAGCTAGTTCCCACTTTTTTTTTTTGGAAAACCCTGCCTAGGACTGAATAGGAGAGTGCACCCCTTACCAGAGGTAAAGGGAGTAGCCACTCCACCATCCAGTCTAAGAGGTAAATTTTATTGATAGTTGGGAAAACAATAATATTACATCAGTCGGATGCTAGGCATTCCTAGCTTGTCCAATCGAGCTGCACCTTTAGTAATATGAGGCAACTCATGAGAAGCAAAAAAAGAATTACATTAGGTGCTACATGCTAAAGATGCCAGTGAGTCAGCAACTGTGTTGGCTTCTCTGAATATGTGGGAGAACTTGTCAGCAGAGTTGGTCATGCGCCAGATATCTCTAACATAAGGGAGGATGATCCATGGGCATGGATTTTTCCTGGTGATTGTCTGAATTAATATCTTGGAATCGCATTCAATGGTAGCAGGCCGGTCAGGGATAGTATGAAGATATTGAAGACCATCATATAATGCCCTTGCTTCTGCTATAAGGCTATTGGAAATGCCATAATAATGTGAGAATGCAAGAAGGACATTTCCATCAGGGTCACGGATGACGCCACCACCGCCCGAAATACCATTAGCTTTACAAGCACCATCAGTGTTCAATTTGATGAACGGCCATGGAGGGCATAACCACTTTATAAGCATTGGACGTGGGAAGTCTCTAACTGCAACATGAATATCAAATTCTGCCAGGATGCTCCGATTGCTATTAGATTTTTCCTTGAGGCCTGATAGTGCTATGACTTCCTTTGCTTGTGCAATGATTTTGTGGAGAACCGCATGTTTTGCTATATTTCTTCCTTCATATTTAGACATATTCCTAGAGATCCAAAGTTCCCACAGTCCATACCCAATAATGGCGAGGGTGAAGCAATCCAGTTTAGACTGTCGGTTAAGGGACTGAACTGTATTTAATATCAGATCATCGGCAGTTCTACCATGAATGTGCAAGCAATCCGGTGTAGTGAGTTCCCACTCACTACCAAAGTTCTAATAAAATTAGGGTTTCATCAAAGGCCGCTAGGTTGGACAAGAAACCATGTAATTTGAGGATATGCTTGCAATTTTGCAGAAGCCGTGGGCATTTTTGAAGTGTCGGAAAGTTTCCTAGACTCCGGGGGTATTTTAGTAATTTTGGGTTTCCAGGGGTATATTGGTAATTTCACTAGGCCAGCGGTTCTTCAGTGATTTCCAGGTTGAAGAGAGAGACTACGGTGTGATCTTTGACTTCCAAGGGCACTGAGGTAGTTTCCGAAAAGGTTTGAAGGCTCTTAGGCCGTTTCTAGGTCATAGGGATATTTTAGTAATTGTACCAGACACTAGGCGAACTTAGGTTTGAGATGACACTTTGGGGTCAGGTTGAGCTGACAAATTCCCTAAGTGAAAGAGCAACAATAGATTTCATAGAAGACACATGAGTATTGATACTCAGAGGGGCATATGCACGATTTCCCGAAAGTCGATGTTCTTTTATAATTTTCCTTGACCGGCACATAAAGAAGCAGCTGAATGCATTTATGATCCATATGAGTACAAGGGTTGTCGGCGAGTTGTTGACCATACAATAGAAAGGGGTTCCCCATGTTAACACGGGGCGTGGGGGCATAGCCCCAATTACATAAAGTTGCAAGATAAAACTGCAAACAATAAGACTTGATTTTTTCTTGCAATCCTAGAAAAGACATTTTTGTAATTCCTCGTAATGTGATGGAATTACATACTTTAGCTGTCCCAGGTACGTAGAAAATTACAAACATGACCCTCAGAGGGGCATAGTTACAAAAATAGCCCTCAGGGGCATAAATACAAAGCCAGGGTATTACATACCTTGATGGGCTGAAACAACGAACAAGCTTGCTCCCCAGAATGTCTAAATATCTTGATTTCTCTCCTCTCAGTGTGTCTGTGTGGATGTGTCACTGTCTTTCTGGACCTCCGGGGGTCTATTTATAGAAGTTGGGGGGCCACCGGGGTTGATTTAACCCATACGGGTGGACGGGATGAAAATGACCCCAGGAAGGTCCTTTTATCTATTTTTTTTCTTTTTTTTCAGCGAGAGAGAAGGGACGGCGGGGTCAAATGACCCCGGGGACCCCACTATGACTTGTACTTTGAAGTTTTGCACATGCTGATTTTGTTGTAATAGAGCACTCACTATCTCTTGCCTTTCCCTTTTTTGATTTCAGGCTCGACAGATGTGGCCCCAGAGGTGCCCCAGTGCTTTCCCGCTCTTGGGATAAAGTGGCCTGACGGTCCTCAGTTTGGTGTAACATTGGCGGATACCGACATAGGTGCTCGGCTTACTCAAAATCTCCAATTACTGCTACAGGCTGATCCCCTCCCAACCGTTGAGGCCATGAGGGGCCACTTGGAGTGCTGCACCAGAGGTTACCATGCATTCGGCCTTCCCCGTGACGCCTAGATGGCGGAGCTCACGGCTCTATGGGATGAGTTTGCCCGTCTTCACGCCATTGAGGAGCAGAGACAGAGGACCCAGATGATGATCCAACAGGAGGAAGAGCAGCTTTGCAGGCTTCGAGTGGCCCAAGCCGAAGTATGCGTCCAGGCGGAGGTTGCCCAAGAGCGTAGCCAGAGAGCCTCCCTCCAAGTAGAGGAGCTGCAGAGGGAGCTACAAGAGGCTGAGGGGGAGTGCAACAACGCACAGGTCGAGGTAGAGACCCTCTACCGCATACTTGAAGGGCTCCAGGAGGAGGTTCTTCAGAGCGAGACTCGCCTTGCTGACCTGAGGAGGCGCGAGTCCGGATCTTGATAGCCCCTGTTGCCTTTGTGTACTTAGGGCCCAGTTTTGTCTTGGTTACCCTGAGGGGTTGTCTCGGGCTCCTTTTTTTATGATATTGATGAAAAAAGGACAAAGCTTAGCAACTTTTACTTCCATCCTCTTTGCATGTATGTTTTTTTTTATTTTTTTGTCACTTTAGCAGCCCTACTGCCCTTTCGGGTTTTCGCCAGGACTGGCCCCTTTAGCTTTTTCCAGTGCGCCCTTGTGGATTTTCACAACGAGGGGTACCCATTTTTGCCCGAGACGCCCTTGCGGGTTTTCACCTCAGCCAGGTTAAAAAATTTTTGCCCTTGATTGTCCGCCTAACACGAACAACCAAGTCCGCTAGGGCACCAACATTTTTAAACCCGTTTTTTTTTTTTACCTATGATGTCAGAAGGCGGAGGGGGTTGGCATCCCGAGAGGGACATATGAGCCAATCCCAGTGGGACAAACAGGTGGATTTGATAGTCCTAGTGGGACATGGTTAGCCAAATCCGAAAGTCGATAGGCCAAATGGGTTGGCAGTCCGAAAACGACATGCATAGGCCAAGTCCGGTTGGAACAACAAATAAGTAGATTTAACAGTCCGAAAGGGACATGAGAGTTAAACCCGGAAATCGATAGGCGAGATGGGATGACAGCCCGATAAGGGCATGCATAGGCCAAGCCCAGTAGGATGAAAGAATAGATTTGACAGCCCGAGTGGGACATATGGATCAAATTCGAAAGCTAATAGGCAGATAGGGTTGGCAGCCCGAAAGGGGACGCATAGGCCGAACCCGCAAGATGAAAAGGTGAATTTGACAGCCCTAGTGAGACGTGCGAGTCAAACCCAAAAGCCGATAAGCGGAATGGGTTGGCAGCCCGGAAGGGGACGCGTAGGCCAAGCCCAATAAGACGAGAGAATGGGTCTGACAACCCCAGTGGGACATGTGAGTCAAACCCGGAAGTCGATAGGCGGGATGGGTTGGCAGCCCGAAAGGGGCATACATAGGCCAGACCCGAAAGAAGGAAATGATGGATTTGACAGCCTTAGTGGGACGTGAGAGTCAAACCCGAAAGTCGATAGGTAGAAAGGGTGGATTTGACAACCCTAGTGGGACGTAAGAGTCAAACTCGAAAGCCAATAGGCACGATGGGTTCGCAGCCCGAAAGGGGCATGCATGGGCCAAGTCCGATGGGACTAAAAAGACGGATTTGATAGCCCGAAGGGACACACGAGCCAAACCCGGGAAGTCCAAAATATGGATGGAGCTGACATGTCGGGGGACGTATGAGTCAACTCTAGAAAAGGAATGGATGGATTTGACAGTCCGTAGAGACATAAGGGTCAAATCTGGAATTGAGAATGTAAGTAGGGTTGAGGAGCCAAAAGACATGAATCGACCCTACGAGAAAGAGAGAGGGATTTGACAGCCCGGGAGGGACATATGAATCAAATCCGAAGGTTCAAAATGCTGACGATCCTAGTAGGACAGAGTCTTGCAGGACAACGTCGGGATTATAGCCATGGCGTCCGGGTAGGACTGGATGTTGCATGGCGACGTTGGAACTATAGCCATGGCATGATTATAATGCACTTGCTATCACAGGGTGAAGTCGTTGACTTGGAACCACCCATGGAAATATGTCGCAGGATGTTTTTTTTTTCACATTACCAACCTCACTGCCTTTTCGGGTTTTCGCTGAGGCTGACCCACTTTAGCTTTTTCCGATGCACCCTTGCGAGTTTTCACACCGAGGGGTTACCCACTTTTGGATGCCGTTGCCCGTGGTGTGTCTTGCTGGAATCAAAGCCAACATTTTCGTTCCGCATCAGTTATATGAATAGATGTTTTTAAGCCACGTGTTTATTGAATGAGAATCAAAATTACAAATAGTCTTTGAATATGGTCTTTAAAGTTTCAAATATATCCTAAAACTTAACAGTTTCTGAATAGAAGGAGAACAGATTAATACATGGCCAGTTTATTCAGGAATAAGTTGATTCTGCTGAAGAGGTGCATTACAGTCTGCTTCAATGTTTTCATCAAATCTTTGGCAAGCACAGATAACCACAAAGGCTACAATAATCCTCACAATCCCAAACCAGTTCTGCTTTCTGAAAGGAATGTTTTTTCACTCCCTGAGACACACTGGAAGGTCTGTAGAGAAAGAACATCACCCATAACCAACCCACCTTGTTGAATCCATATCAAAGATGTTCTAAAGCTTCTAAAAATATATAGCTCTTTTCTGCCAGAATTTTCAATGACTTTCCAAAGCAGGCAGCAACGCCCCGTTGTGGACATCAAGCAAAAAACAAGTCTAGTAGAGTAAGGTTCTTTTCACTAGGCACTAAGGTTGTCATATTCTCCTGTAGCTATTCCATATTTATTACTTAGGGCAACGGTTACAGAAATGAAAATCAGTACTCATATTACCAGCTCAACTTCCAAACGAAACAATATACCATACAAAATAGGCTTCTTCCAGTAGTATGATCCTATCATATCATTTAAAGAACAAACAAATTATCATACGCCCAATTTAAAAAAAAAATCAAAAGAAAGAAATCAGTAAGTGATTAGTCAGGTAGAAAAATTAAAGAAAAGAACACAGACAATTAAATGAAATTAACATTTGAGAAAAATGGATAAAGAGTTGAGATAATGCCACATGGCACCTTTTACTTCGGAGAAATGCTCAATAACATCATCAACAAGGCTATCAAAACGTTCAATATAACCATGTAATCCATCAGAGAGACCAAATCCAGGGTAGTCCATTGCAAAAACTCCAAATCCAGAGGATGCTAGCTTCCTCGCAATTCCTGTGCACATGATTTCTGTCACATTACAACTAGGAAATACTTTGTTACAATTATCATCATTATTTGGTAACCAAAGATGCATACCTTCGAAGAAAAAGGTACAAGTGTCCCCATAACCATGACAGAAGCAAACTAGAGCCTTTATCTTAGAGTTTTCTGGAAGCCAAGATTTGGAGAAAACTTGCAAGCCCCTGGAATTCACTTCATATAACTGCATTAAAACAGAAAATGAAAACTTCCATCAGATAGAAGCATGGTTTGCAATCGCCCAAGAATCTCTCGAGATCTCTTGAGAATATCTGTCTCTCCAGTTTGCCAAGACCCGAACTGCCCAAAACACCTAGCCAAATATAAGCATAGTTTGGGCAATAATGACCATTGCACACTTGGATCACCCAATTTGCTTTTGGCTTATCCAAGATCAAGGGTTTGAAACCCATTCCTTCCCTTCACCCCCCCACCCACCGCAATGCTATGAAAACTTAGAGCTGGTACGTGATCGCTGTTGAGTCACCTACCATTGTTGACCTGCTACTATCAACCTTTCACACGCTGTTGATTTGCAAGCCAAAGAGGTGGGTGGGTGGAGGGGGGGTGGGGGGAGGAGGCAGGTTCCTGGCCACGGTCAACTTGCCCATTGACTGTCGACCAGCAAGCTGGATAGGAGGATCAATGCAACAACTCCCCTCCCCAACCTGCTGCTCCGCACCCCCTCTCACTGGCCCCCCCTTGCAAGTGACTCTTTCCTTATGTGTTTTTGCAATATTGACTAGCTAAGTGAATGGCAGAATAAATTTTCACTAGAAGAATATAAGCTTATCATCATCTCTACCGCCATTCTTGATCTCCCGAGATTTCTTCAAGATCTCTCCTCTCCAACCCTCCCAAGATAAAAGCAAGATCCGATCCAACATTCCTTGAATGGGAGTATCATCATCTTACAAAGATGCTATCACTTCTAGAGATGAATTACTTCTAAGTATTATTTAGTGAACTTCTGCAGTCAAAAAGATATTAACATTACAAAGTACAATATGATTCTCTATTTTTAATCTATCAGTGAAATTGGAACACTAATCTGTTAATATTTGATCATCAGTCATCCATGTCTCGTTAAATAAATGCCAAAACGAATCCTCTGCACCTTGCTTTTGCTCTCAGATTTACATGCAATCTTTTGCATTCTTATTGCCAAGTAGGATTAATCTGCAAATTGTGTTCAAATTATGTTCCATTAAGCATTACGATTTGATGTATATAATAGGCAAAAAAATAGCATAGAAATGCTAAAATATCAGTACAAGATGTTAATAAAACAGATCCAGAAAGAATAGATGAATATTTATACTGAAATTTTCTGAAAATAACCTAGAATTTTGAGAAAATACAGGTAATCATAGTGAATGAGTTTATAAGGAATCCCTAAAATATGGACCCGAGGAGTGGGTTGAACAGTTCCGCACTTCGTTGTTAGCAATGAGGCCACAGGTTCAATTTCTCTCGGCGGCTAAGCGTAGTGTGCCTTCGCCATAGTGTCCACACCCACAGGTGGTTCCCTGGCGCAGGTCTGGGCAGCACCGCTCAGGGGTTTTACCAAGCCTTCCCCTTGACCCAGCCAACAGACCCTATGATGCACAAGCCGTGGGGTTCATACGTCATGATGTAGGCCAGGTGGCGCTGACATGGCTCGAATGGGAAGACAGGTGAAAGGATCAGCGAATTTGGCGAAAGGATTAAGCAACACTTAATTCCCCACGAAGTGTTCTTCAATGCAGTGTTTTTTATGCATATTAATGAGGGAGGGATTCTAAGTCACATACATGTATTTTGGGTTAGTGTGATAATGGGGGATGATGTTGTAATGCCCCGAATTTTTCGGATATTTTTCGGATCATTTTCATGGGTCCTGGAGTGTGTTTTGTGCTTTACACGTGTTTTTCCCTGATGTGCCTTCGGAACTCTGTGCAGGGTGAACCATTACGTTCTCCGACCCCGGGACGTGACCAGCGCGTTGTGCTCTTCCCGAGGATCGCGGAGGTAATTTTTCATAATTTTCTGAATTTTCAGAATTTTTGAGTTTTTCTATATATACTAACCTCCTTTTCTCTCTCTCTCCCCATCTCTCATTCTCTCACTCTTTCCCTCTCCCTTCTCTCTCACGTTCTCTCCTCTCCCCCTCTCTTCTCTCCGGGCGGCCGACGGAGATGGACGAGGGTGAGGTGGCGGTGCTCGTGGGGCGAGGAGCGACATGGACGGGGCGAAGATCGAGGCGTGGTGGCGAGGTGAAGCCGGTTCGTGAGCGTGAGATACCGGCGGGGTTTCGTGGCGTTTTCTTCGTGGATCGGCGTCCATGGCACATGAAATCTTCGATGGATGTAGGGAGATGGATCCTTAACCCCAGTACTTCCTTTTCCGCAAGTTTGGTAGCTCGTGGTGAGCCGAGCGTGGGTTTATTGCCGTTTAGGGGGAAAATCATATTTTTAGGGCGTGTGACGATTTCGACGGATCGAGCGCCGTTTCCTCCGTTTCTTTCTCCCATTTTTGGGTGTTGGGGTCGGGGGAATGATCCCCCATGTTTTCCCCTTCGATTGGGATCAACGGGGCGTGGAACCGGGCTCTAGGGTTGAGCTCGGCCGATTTTTTCGCCGTAACCGGTCGACCGCCGCGGGCGGCTCGGTCGACCGTTCGGGGGCGGCTCGAACTGGGCAATCTGCCCAGGTCGGTCGACCGAGCTGGCCAGGTCGACCGACCCCTGCGGGGAGGTCGACCGAAATGCAGAGTTTTAGCTTATTTTGGGTTCCGGTCGGTCCGGTTGAGACCCAATGACCGACCTATGGCCCCGTGAGTGTCCCGGACACCCCGTGGGTTCTGTGTCCGTATTTTTGGGTGTCCGGAGGTACCGCATTACCTCGATTAGTGTGCCCGTAGATTTAGAGAGTCCAGGTGACCCTGCGTGTGTTCCGAGCTTTCGTGTTACGTTAGATTGAGTCACCGTGTATCGGTGTAAGTGCGGTGGGGTTTCCCCCGCATGTCGTGGGTTTCTTCGGAAGATGGTTCCCAAGTGGGCCAACTATATGGCCTTGGACTGCGAGTCCAATCATTCAGCCTGGGGCTGGAGGTTTCCCGCTTTTCCCTGGGATGGAGAATCGGCGTGGCGGCTTGTGAGCTACCTTGGGAATCGTGCTTTCCGTGTGAGCCATGTGTGTGGCCTTGGACTGTGAGGGCAGTCACCCAGACTGGGGCTGGAGGTCTCTTGAGTTCCCTTTTGAGGGGATGGTCTCGGCGGCTCGTGAGTTGCCTCGGTATCCGTACTACCATGGTTTTAGACCTAGAGATTAGGATAGATTAACGGCATTGTGCCGTTGCGTGCAACGGTCTTCACCCCGAGTCTTGTGACTCAAGGACCGTTGGATTTAGTGAGTCTAGAGGACTGTCCAGAGTCCAGTGGCTCGGCGCCACTTGGTTCTTCTCGACTTTCGCACAGGGAGCGTGCGTGTTTCTCGGAGTTCTCCTCGGAGAGTGGTCACATCAGTGACTCCCCACTAGTCGTAGCCTTCCGACACGCGTGTGGTCCCACCAGGGAGTGGTGACGAGGCTTACCCGAGAGACGATTTTTAGACTGGTTTCCGTAGGGCCCCACGTCTTGCAGCCAGAGTCCAGCTGAGGGGAAAACCAGTCAGAGGGCCAGACCTGGGACGCGTGGTCTGTGTGTGCACACGTGATTGGGGGCAGTTGGACCCGCGCTGACGAGCGCGACCTCAGCTAGTTCTTGTTCTGTGGTTACTTGTACGCTGTCTCTATCTCCGCCGGGGGCGTCGCAGAGAGACACCTGAGGCTGTGGACTAAGTCGTCAGTGGACGCATCCGGCCTTGCTTCTGGTGGGCAGGTACTTCTGTCACGTGAGACGTGAATCTCCTGTTTTCGGGTTTCGCTTCCCATCTGCGAGACGTAGTTCCCCCGACTGTTTCAGGGAGTGTTCTCGAGGTAAAGAGCTAGGGTTTTCCAGTGAGCGTCACCGAGGGTTTTCCCTAGACGGTGTTAGGTCCACGACTGCGAGGTCGTGATGGTTTCTTCTGGCGACATAGCCAGAGGTTTTCCCGTTAGGTCGGTAGTCCCCCGACTGTGAGATCGGGGTGTGTTTGTCCGGTACAGTAGGAGTAGCTGTAGTGCCGAGTTTTGACCGGCCACCGGTTCGTTGTTCCTGCTGTAGTTGTAGCTATTTTTCCTTTCCGCTACCGCCATTGTTCTCGGTTGGGGTTCTGCGGTACCCCTACTGAGCCAGTGACAGGAGGCTCACCCCTGCTTTTCAGGTGCGGCGGTTCTTCTTCGAGGTTCGAGGGTGCTCTGCGGAGGTTCTTGGTTGCCAGCTCGCCGGGCCGAGTGTTCACTCGGTGTTGGGTACGTTTCCTGCCTTAGACTGTACTTTCTGTTGGACTGGACTCTGTTGTTGTAGTTATTATTTATTTCTGTTAATTGTTGAATCGTCTTGTCTTATTTCCTATTTCTTTGTACCTCCACACTGCTTTTAGCCCTTCCGAGCCCTCTCGGCTCGTGGGCGGCGGGTCAGGATTCGAATGGTATCGGGCTCTCCCCGGTATCCGGATCTTAGGTCGTTACAGATATGTTGTCATATAGAGGATGTTTTCTACTTTTCTCTACTCCTATATAAGCCCCATTGTTGGACACGAATTTAGAATGAAAAAGAGTTTATTCCCTCATTATTAGTTTTAAGAGTTCTCTCTTCTATTTGGTCATAGCATGGAAATAAGCTGTGTTTTTATCTCCCTCTTTAAGCCATTGCTCCTTGGCCCTTTGCTTCCATCTTATTTCCTCTCTGGCTGACCACTCCTCATATCTGCTCTTCAGATCTGTCTATCGGTTCCTATCTTCATCCGATAGAACCTTTTGTCATTATTTAAGTCAAGATCTTCAATTTCCTGAAGCAGCCCCTGCCTGATCCTTGCAGCTTCCCCAAATTTTTCTTTACTCCAGACTTTCATCTTGTCCCTGAACCATTGAAGCTTATTGATGAGATTAAGGCAAGCATAAGAGCTGGAAGAAGCTTCAGCCCACCAATCTGCTACAAGGGCATCAAAAATCTCGTGTCTGCCATGCCCTTTCATATCTGAATAGCCTCGGTTGCCGTACATTAGAGTTGGAAAAGACTAACAGCGGGATGTGATCTGACATCACTCTAGGAAGCCCTTTGACCTGTGTGTTGCGGTATTATTGTTGCCAATGCACATTAATGAAGATTCTATCCAGCTTCGATTGAGAGCTCCTATCACCATCTCCTATCCAAGTATAGAACAAAGAACCGGTCTGCACCTCTATCAACTCTGAATATTGCACCCATTGCTCAAAAAGATCCATCTCCTGGGTCCTTCTTTGCAGATTTGCCCTCTCCCCTGGCTGTCAAACAGCATTAAAGTCCCCCACCACACACCATGCTTCCTTGTTATTCATATACAGGTTGGACTGTTCTTGGGAAAAAGCCCCTTTTGAATCATTCAGCACAGGCCCATAAACACCAGTAAACTTCCATCTGAACCCACTGCTTTTAACTCTAAATTTCACTGATATGGTGAATTGATTGACGACTTCTTCAAAGCTCTCTAGCAGATTTAAATCCCACAGAATAAGTAGGCCTCCCTTCAATCCCTCAGCCGGTTTAAAGCACCAGCCCTGAAGCTTTGTTCCACCTATTTTTCTGATCCCCTCACAATCCAGATTTTCGATCTTAGTCTCTTGGATGCAAAGCAGATCAATAACAAGTCCATGGATCATGGCATGAACCTCCCGGACTTTCTTAACCCCATTAAGGCCTCTAACATTCCAGGAAACTATCTTCAATGACAAATAATGTTTTTCCTTTTTCCCTCTTCACCTTTATGTCTAAGTCCATCAAGCAGCTGATTGTTCTGAAAGAACAAGATCTCCCTCTTACCAATATTTTGGCCACCTCCAGTCCCTCTCTTTTTTGCACTTAGCTGAAGGTTGAGGTCCCTTTTGATTTTCCTCAATGCCTTCCTGACACAATCCTCCCTGCCATCAAAGGAGATACCCACCAGAATACCAATCTCCTTAATACAATCATCTGACCATTGATCCTCCTTAGGAGGACCCCAAGAAGCCAGCGGATCCGCTTTTTCAACCTGCATCTGATTCCCTTCCCAAATAACAAGCCCATTATGTTGTTCAGCCAGAGAAGAAGCAGCAAGTGAAGGTCCTCCGCTGCCACCAGGTACTGCAGCGTGAACGTCGAGACACCATCACCGGCAACACAGAGCTCTTTCCCCTCCTCTCAACTCCAAAACCATGTTGAGCAAGGGCATCATAGACCCCTTCCGAACCCCCAAGGCCTTCCGGGACAGAGGGCACTGAGACTTTCCCCCGCAGAGCAGGAGAGAGCTCCCTGGTGAAGCCTGTCACAAGCTTGTCACAGAAAGGAGCCGCTTCCGGAACCCCAAGCAGGAAAAGGAAAGGCCACTATGAAGGATAACCGGCATCGGGGGAGCCAGTCCCTCCCTTGGGGTCGTCGGACGGCAGAAGGATGGTCGGCAGATCTGGGCAAGAGCTGTGAGTGCCAAGAAGGTCAGCCGAGGTAGCCGGCTCTGCGATCGGGCAACCGCGGGTGCGAACCGGGTAAGGAAGAAGGAGACTTGGGTTGCCCGGCGACTTACCCAATAGGGGAGGGCCCGGCAACATACCAACGAAGGACCCGGAGACTTACCCGATAGCACTATAGAGGCTTCGGATCTGGCCGGGTCCGACCAAACCCAACACTGTTTGTCTTCCCTACCCAAACCTGCGCACCCCCCATTCCCGCCAACAAATTTAACCAGGGAAGAAGGCGCCTCAGGACCCAACGAGCCTTGTCCACAGTTTCCCAAGCCATCGTCTGGGTGCCGAGAGGAAGACGGCGAGCTAGAAAAGGAGAGATTGACTCCCCAGCGGCCCGCTGTCCCAGGGATTGCGAATCTCTAGAGGCACGAAAGGATCTTGAGCACCAACCTGGACCGACTCCCTAGGAGGCTCACAGCGAGAGCCCCCACCCCGAGAGTGACCAGACCGAATTCTGGAAGCTGAGTTAGGCTTCTCCTTCGCCTCTGGTACCCCTGTAGTCTGCAGCCCCTATTTACCCTGGCAGAGCTTCCGATAAGCTTCCCCAACTTCCTCCCAAGTCCAGTCCATAGACGAAGCTAATGGATACGCAGACTGCTCCACATCGACAGACACCTTGAATCTCAAGCCTCCTAGCCTGACAATAATTTCAGTGGGGATAATGCAGCCATCTTCCACTTCTGCAAGAATTCTAGCAAACACCAAATTCTCCCCGTCCATTCTCTCTACCACCTTCAGACATCCAAAAACTGCAAAAATGCTATGGAAGGTATCTGGGTTCCAAACGTGGAGCGGAATACCAGAGAGCCTGCACCAAACCAGCTTCCCCTCTGACAGCCTCACAATAGCGGAATCCCTCTTCCAAGGCGACCAAGAAAGGCAGAGAAACTCGCTATGAGGAGCATTCCCGGCCAAACACTATTGCCTTCTACGAACTAAGGAAACTACACCAGAAGAGAGCCATCTGAAAGCTCACGGACCCATCACTCAGTGTCCGGCCAGGAAGACCGAAGGAAATCTTTCACGGCCAACAACTTCCCTTCTCTGAGACCCTGAACTTGCCATGGTTGGCAGTTTTGGCCGAAACTGATACGTTTCAGCTGAAACATATCGGTTTCGGACCTAACCGAGGGCATGTTCACTGTAATAAGTCCGAAACTTTAAAAAAAAAATTTATTGTCTCGGGCGAAACTGAATCTGATTTCGCCCGGTTTCGGGCGTTTCGTCTCGATACTGCCCGAAACCGGGCGAAACCGGACGCGAACTCCCCTCTTAAGGGGAGTTGAGTTTCGCCACACCCAGATCTGAGGGGTCGGGGAGACCCGCACGGGTTTTTTAAACGAGAAAGAGGCAAAAGGACCCGTCCGGGGTCGGGGAGACCCGCACGGGGCGCCCGACCTCAGACAAGCCCGCGCGCGGGCGGGTGACCGTGATCGAGGTCCCGCGACCCCGGGAGGAACCCGCCCGGGGTCAACCGATCCCGGGCAGGACCTGCCCGGGGTCGATTGACCACGGGGGACCCACCCGGGGTCATTCGCCCAGGGCAGGTCTCGTGCGGGCCTGCCCAAGGTCATTCGACCCCGCCCCCCTTTCTCTCTTGCAAAAAAGAAAAGGAAAATGAAAAAAAGGCCTCCCGGGGTCATTTTTATCCCGTCCACCCCGTACGGGTTCAAACATCTACGGGTGGCCCTCCAACTTCTATAAATAGACCCCCTGGGGTCCAGAAGCAACGATCGAGCATCGAGAGATCCACGCACCTGAAGGACATTTGCAAGGAGCATTGTTCGTTGTTTTTGGCCCTCGAGAGGTAGGTGATCCCCCGGTCTTGTATTTATGCCCCTGAGGACTATATTTGTAATTATGGCCCTCAGCGAGTCATGTTTGTAAGTTTCTACGCCCCCGAGACGGCCAAATTATGTAGTTCTGCCCCTATAATGGGAGAATTACGAAAACGCCCTTCCCGGGACTGCGAGAAACATAAACCCTATTATTTGCAGTATCACCCTGCAATCCTTTGTAATTGGGGTTACGCCCCTATTTCCCACGTTAGTGCGGACTCCTTTTATGTATAGTCGGCAACTCGCCGACAACCCTTGTACCCACTCTTGTACCCACTCGGACCATAAATGTATTCGATGTATTTTGCAGACTTTTTTTGGCGCACTAGTCAAGAAAAATTATAAGAGAACCCCTAACTTTCGGGACATTATATATATACCCCTCCCTTTGCAAATCAATGCGTGTGTGCCTTCTATGAAGCCCCTCGATGCTCCTTCCGCTTAGGGACGTTGTTGGTTCAGTCCTACACTTAAGTGTCACCTCAGACCTAGGTCCACAGATGATCTGGTAAACTTACCAAAATACCCCTATGACCTAGAAATGGCCCAGTAACTCCTAAAACTCTCCGGAAATGGCCTCAGCGCCTCGGGGAGTCAGAGATTCTATCCTACCTTCTCTCCAACCCAGAAATCTCATAAATGCCTCTGGCCTGATAAAATTACCAAAATATCCCCTGAAAATTCAAAATTACCAAAATACCCCTGGGGTCAAGGAAACCTCCCGGCACTTCAAAAATCTCCATTGCTCCTACAAAATTGCAACTACGCCCTCCAATTGTAGGGTTTCTCGCCCAACCTAGCGGCCCTTTTTTTTGAAATCCTAGTTACGTTAATTCTTCGGTGGTAAGTGAAAATTAAATCTGAGCCCTACAAGCAAATATGCCCCCAGTATCAGGACCCCTGTAGAAGACCAAGATTTCTTTGACAGTTAAACAAAGGTGTTCGGACGTTAGGCCGATGTAAATCAACACTGACTGCAGTCAGTGGGGAAAGGTCCAGCACTCGAACCCAAATCATCCGATACGATGCGCGCTCACGGAATAAAACCTGCACAAGCTACCTATACAACCCCTATATGTGCACCCCTCTTTATCCCTCTTTTCTTTTTCTCTTTCAAAATGAGGGAGAATATATTTCTGTGATGCCAACAATTACTTTCAAAGATGAAGGATAAAGTCACACCAAAAGGAAAAAAAATAGAGCCAAAGGCTAGAAGGCGATTGGTTTTTTTTGGTTTTGATGATGATGATGATGATAATGCACCAAGTGATTATCCCAGTGCAACTGCAGGTGCTACTATTGACGGTGGCATGTATGCACCTACTTCCTCTTTCCACACTGACACGGGCAAAGGATATAGTTATAGTGAAGGAGGATATGATTCACAGAGCCAATATGGACATCCAACAGGTTATGGAGGTGGCCAATACGAAGCAGGCATGTATGGGTAAGGTTATCAACTAGAATTTCAATTCCATCCAGTTCCAACCAATAGCAGTTACGGGTCAGCATCCTCTTCTAAACCTTTAGGTTCAGCTTCTCATGCTGATTCTCGATTCCAATCAAGCCAACAACCTTATACTCCAAGAGAAATCCAAAGAGGGATGCACGACTTGGCTACATCATTGTTTGATTACATTGAATATACATAATATATGCAGTCTTTTTATGGGTATCAACAGCAGAAGTCAGACGATGAGGGAGAAGGTTCTTCTAGCTATTATCCAAATTAGTGCATAATCATTTGGGTAGGGATCATTTAATTTCTATAGCATTTATTGTGTTTGAAATGTTTATTGTACTGCTTGAACCTACTTCATGCTTAATATGTACTCAAGAATATTAGTTTAACATGTCCAATGTCTACTTTTAGCACTTAATCCAATTTATTCACACTCAAATGCATGTCCAATGATTTTTCTACTTTTTCTATTTTTTATAATTTTTTTATTTTTTTGAATGTTTTGAACATGTTTCGACTGGTTTCGGCCGAAATCGAAACCGAAACCGATACGTTTCGATTTCGGTCCATGCCGAAACCGAGACCAAAATCGATACTGCCATCCTTAGAACTTGCACCACAGCACACTGTTCCAACGTCCTTCTATCCTCGGCCACCATGGGTAACCAAGGGATATCTACGATTCTGAGGTTGGCACCTAGAGGTGAGGGGCTACCTTTCTGGAAGCAGGCTCCCCCCTGGCTGATCTTCTCAACAGATGGACCCTTCCCCTTCACCTGTCTTCCTTCAGAGCAAGCCCACCTTCTATGCTTGATCTCCCCAAAGAAGACATCTAACTCCATTTCTATGGGAGCTAGCCCAATGACCCTTCTGTAAGCACCGCATGTAGTGGTCAACTTCAACAGGGAGCTTTCCTCTTCTTGTTGGCTGGGAGAGAATGCCGGCCTAGGAGATCTTGCCTTTCTCCCCAACAGAAGACCTCTTCCTGGCAACCACCTCCCACTCTCCGCCACCCCTCTCCCCCATCTCGGTAAGGAATTCCAAGATGTTTTGAAGTTAACCGAAGAGCATAAGACAATATCAGTTTCTTTGCCTCCAACTGTCCACTTTAATGATTCTCCCCACTGACTCTTTAGAACATTGTTCCTTTCAACCACACCAAACCAATAGGACAAAACATGAACCTAGTCCTTGAATATTCATTATCCTTTTCGCATGCCATTGTTGATCACATATAAGAGGCACCTAAGCGTAGTTATCAATCGTGTCCCATTCTAAATGGAATCGGCCAGGACATCTGTCCCAGAGAGGGAAACCATAACCCACAAAGAACAAGGAGGCCAGGGAGGACTAGAGAGTTCTCACTCTCTCAAAACGTCGACATGACAAAAGCTTTCCATGCTATGGCAAGCGTTAAGAAGAGGAACATCGGCATTCACAATATTATTGTTGGTAACATCAGGTTTGAAGATGAAGCAAAGATCCAGAAGGCTATTCTCAAGTACCATGAAAACCTCTTTAAAGAAGAAGAACAATGAAGACCAAAGATTAGTGGGGAACCTTTTAACAAAATTTCAGAAGAGGAAGCTCTCACCCTTATCAGACCTTTCTCGGAGGAGGAAATTAGGCTTTCTATCTTTAGTATGGATGCAAATAAATCCCCGGGACCTGATGGTTTTTCTATGGGCTTCAATCAACATTTCTGGCATATTGTGAAGGACGAAGTTATGGCAGCTGTCTGAGAATTTCATATTAACCTTGTGTCGGCATCACGGAAACATTTTCCCTCTTTTTTTTTGAAAGAGAAAAGGGGGAAAAAGAGGGGTGCGCACATAGGGGCTATATGAATAGCCTGTGCGGGGTTTATTCCGTGAACGCGCATCGTATCAGACGATTTAAGTTCGAGTGCTGGACCTTTCCCCACTGACCGCAGTCAGTGTTGATTTACATCGGCCTAACGTCTAAATATCTTTGTTTAACTATCAAAGAAATCTTGATCTTCTACAAAGGTCCTGATTCCGAGAGCATACTTGCTTACAGGGCTCAGAGTTAATTTTCATTCACCACCGAAGAATTAATGGAATTAGGGTTTCATCGAGGGCCACTAAGTTAGGCGAGAAACCCTATAATTTGAGAACGTAGTTGTAATTTTACAGGAGCAGTGGGCATTTTTGAAGTGTCGGGAGGTTTCCATACCCCCAAGGGTATTTTGATAATTTTGGGTTTCCAGGTGTATTTTGGTAATTTTACCAGGCCAAAGAGCATTTTTGGAATTTTCAGGTTGGAGAGGAGGCCGGGTAAAATCTCTGACTTCCCAAAGCGCTAAGGCCATTTCCAAAGAGTTTTGAAAGCTCACAGGGAATTCTTAGGTCACAAGGGCATTTCGGTAATTTTACTAAACTCCAAGCAGACCTAGGTCTAAGGTGACACTTAAGTGTAAGACCGAGCTAGCAAGGTCCCTAAGCGGAAGTAACAAGGGACTTCATAGAAGGCGCACGTGCGCTGATTCGCAAAGGGAGGGGCATGTACACAAGTTCCCTAAAGTCGGGGGTTGCCTTATAATTTTTTCATGACCTGTGTACAATAAAAGCACAATCAAGTACATTGAGTACATTTATGCTCCAAGCGAGTACAAGAGTTGTCGGCGAGTTGTCAACTGTACATTAAAGGTCTCCGCACTGACGCGGGACGTAGGGGCATAACTCCAATTACAAAAGTTTGCAGGGTAAAACTGTAATAAACAGGACTTGTATTTCTCGCAATCTTGGGAAGGGAGTTTTCGTAACTTTCCCATTATATGGGTGAAACTACATAATTCAGCCGTCCCGGGTGCGTAGAAACTTATAAGCATGGCCCACAGAGGGGCATCATTACAAATATAGCCCTCAGGGACATAAATACAAGGCCCGAGGTATCACCTACCCTTCGAGGGCCAAAAACAACGAACAAGGCTTCCGTGTGAAGATGTCTCTCGATCGTAGTCTGTCGTTCCTCTCCTTTTTCTTCTGGACTCCTAGGGGTCTATTTATAGAAGTTGGAGGGCCACCTGAAAGTGATTGAACCCGTACAGGGTGAACGGGGTAAAAATGACCCCAAGAGGGTTTTTTTTTCCTTTTTTTATTTTCACTTTTTTTAGAGAGAGAGGGCGGCGGGGTCGAATGACCCCGAGGTCCCACCCAAGGTCAAATGACCTCGGGCAGGACCACGCACATGGTTGGCAGTATCGGCTGAAACCGATACATTTCGGCCGAAACGTATCGGTTTCGGCCGTAACCGAAACGATACTGGACCTGCTCACTGTAGCAGGTCCGAAACTAAAAATATATATTAGTTTTAATGGTTTCGGGCGAAACCGACATGTTTCGGTCCGAAACCCACGTGAACTCCCAGATCTAAGGGAGAAAGGGGCCAGCTGCACTGCTGCTGCTGCTGTGCTGCAGGGGCTGTTGCTGCTGTGTTGGGTGCTGCTGCTGTGTAGAGGTTGTTTTCTTGAGGTAAATTTGAGGTGTGTTTGTTTTGTTTTGTGTTTTTTTGGTTGGGTTGAAAGTTTTTTTTGTTGTAGGTTAGTTTTTCAGTTATAGGTTAATTTTAAACCATGAAATATGTTAAGACTTCAAATTAAACCCTAATTAGTTCCTTAAAATTGGGGCTTTTGTCTAATTCGGTTTACTTAAGCTCAATTGAAGCTCAATTAAGCTTCATTGAAGAATTTGGGGTGGGAGCATGCTGGTAATTAATTTTTATTAAGGGTGATTAAGGGTTAATTGATAATTAAGCCATTGTTTAAGGGTTAATTGATAATTAAGCCCGATTTATTTCAGATTTTTTAGACTTATTTTGATGGGAATCGACGCCGAGCATGTACTTTTTATTTTGTATTTATGTCCTTTTAGTTTGTGTTTATATCCTTGGGAAAGTATGTACGCAAATGTAAGGCTTTATAAGCCAAAGAGTCATTCCCATGGATTGTGTGGGTTTTTATGCAAATGTGTAGTAGGTCCAGCTAGGGGGCCCCCTCCCCTTCCCCATTGGTCCACCTCATCCATGTGGGGCTGGTCAACCATCCTAGGTGGCCATCTAGAAGGTTTGAATGCTAATTGACCACATGGGAGACAAATGGGTTAAAATTTCAAAGGTAGGCCACCTACCTTACCTACCTAGTCAAAGGAGTGCCCATTCATATGTAATTTATTTATTTTGAGTTTTGACCACATGGGGGATGAAAATGACATATTTCCCACGAAATTATCAGCCCCCCCACCCCTTGATATTTTCTATATAAGCCTATGTATAGTGTCATTAGAGATTAATGAAGAAGAAATGAGCATTTGCCTCCTTGAAGCTTGCGCCCCTCTCCCCTCTCTCCCTGGTGTTCTTCCACCTCCAGCCCCTTTCTAGAGTGTAATCCCTTCCCCCTTGATCCCCTCCAGCATCTGAAGCAACTCCGGTGATCGCCGCCGCCGCCGTCTCGCCGCCGACGCGTCTTCACCAACGAATTCGGTTTTCTGTCCACTCTGGACAGACCTCTCTTCTCCGAATTGTCTCTCTCCCTTCCCTCATCTTATGAAGCTCCAATTTTCAGGGTTGGTTCCCCTCTTGAACCCTTACCTCCACAAAAAATTTCAGTCAAAAATTCGTCCTTTAGATATTTTTAGAATTTCGTCCAAGTTCAAATTTCAGTTCTGTCCAGGTTCTGTCTACTGTTCATCAGTTCTGAGTCTACCTTGTTCGACCCATGTTTTGAATTTTTTGGGGCTCTAAAAAATTACTGAGACTTCTGTCCACATATTTCTACCACCATGAATTTTCTTAATTTTTGATAAGGTCTCTAGGTATTTTTCAAATTTCGTACCAGTTCCTGTGAGCAATTTTTCCACAGTGTCCCAGATCCGACCCAGGTCCACTCCAAAAATCCCAAAAAATCCATTTCTTATCCAATCAAGAAACCAAAAATAGTCCCGGTTTCCTCTCTCAGAGATCTTAAACTTTTCTGAAGAGATTATCACCAGATTCGGTGGTCTTCTCCCCTGTCAACGGTGATTTTCAGAGAAGTCAGAACCTGCCCCTGCAGTTCTGGCCTGTTTACAGCAAGGGTGTAAATTCAATAAGTCAGATATACGTATCTGATTATTTTTTCTGAAGGCCCCTACGTCGAAGTATTTGGAGTCCTCTTTCCAACGGCGCCGAGCTCGTTGCATTCCGACGACGGGGTTGATCACAGCAGCCGATCTCGCCGGACAGCGCGCGAGAAGACAGCAAGTGCAGACTTGTGGTCGGTTTCCCGCGAGCGTTGTCCGAGGGCCGCCCGGCGTCCGGCGGTCGTTCCAGCAACTCGTCATCCTAGGGGAGCGCTTCCCAAGTGTACCCATACCAGGGGAGGCATCAGGTCCCACACGACCCCTCCGGTCCACACGTGGGCCCCACTAGCACGAGTACGCGCGAAGCCGAAGCCGTGCCCGGAAACCGCCCGTCAACCCGGAATTGGTCCTCCCGGGCCCCCTTGTGTCGCCCGTTACCTCCCTGCGTGGAGTGGGCTTACTTGTATTGCTGTAATCTTAATGTATTAAGTTCCCGGGAGTACGAGTTTCGGCCGGGTGCCATCTTCGCCACGCCGAGCGCGTGGAGGTATCGTATTCGCTCCTTGCTTGGCATTCCGCTTATTTCTATATATGCTTGTTTATGCCGCTGCTAGAGAGCATGTGTAGGGTTACCTAGCTCGCTTTTAATTTATCATATCACTGCTGCGAGTGAGAGAGTGACCGTCCCGTGACCCGATCCGGGCACAATTGAGAGCCGACCACCCTAGCTCACTGCCGGTTGTTCAACCGTGCACATCCGACGCTTCCCTCGCTAAGGGACGACCGCTAGCTTATCGTGTCCGTGGTCCCGTCCCGCATCAATTTGGTATCAGAGCCAGGTTTGAGTCTAGGGTGTCAAAAAGAAAAAAAAAGAGTGTCATGTAGTCATTAGTCGGTCTAAGTCGTGTTTAGGATCATCACATTTTTAAAACAACAAAAAGAGTCGTTTTTGGGTCGCATACATCCCTTTACTCGGTATATAAAAAGGTGTTGTCCGACCGTTAGGTTACGCCTATCGGGAAGGCCGCACACTTGTGCGAGTGACCTTCGGGTCGATTGTCTCCGCCCCGTACCGAGTCTTGGTTTACGTCTAGGGTCCTTAGTGTGCATTAGTTAGTGCATTCCAACTTTGCATTACTTAGTGTCGTGTCTAGTGTTTTGGTCCGAGTGTCGGCATGGCCATCCACTAGTTTCCCCGTGTCCCATGGAGTCCCAAACTCCCGGATGGTGGCGATACTATCTCAAATGGAAGGACCACCCGAACCACCCCACGAGGCCCGAAACCCGGGATTTCTACGGGTCCGATGACCCGAGTGTCTATCTAGAATGGGAAGCCATTATGGATGATTACTTCGAGGTGTACATCATGTACGGGCCCATGCAAGTCGATGTTGCCAAAAGGCGACTTTTTAGTGAAGCCGCTGCAACTTGGAGGGACATCAAATATTGGAGGGAGGATAGGAATCTAAGGCCCATCAAGTCATGGTGGGAAATGAAGAGAATGCTTAGGAGGGCCTACGTTCCCTGCCCACCTACCTCCAACCACGGAGGTCATTCCACTCACAAACCCCACCAACTCACCCACAATCAAGTGGGCCACACCTCTACCCAATCCCACCCCTTCACCGCCGTCCAAGCCCACCAAAGTGACCCCAATCTAGTGGCCCGCCCATGCACCACCAACCAACCTCCCCTTGGCACTCCCATCCCAACCCACTCAAGCACCTCCAACCGAGTAGAAGTCCCGCTTATAACCGAGCCTAGGCCCACACCCGAGCCGAGAGTTAAGGAGCTAGTCCACCCCAAGGTCCTTCCTCCAACCCGCTCCTTAGAGGAAATAAAGAAAATGATTTCGGATTGGTGGGAAAGGACACAAGATACTCCACCACCCATGGATGCTCCATTGTTATCTACCTCCGGTCTTCATTCGAAACCATCAAAGTGGGAACTACCAAAGCCCGAGCCACCCGTGTTTCTTACGGGAACACTTTACATAGCCGAGCCACTTCTTAGTTGGCTCAAGGATGGCTTGGTCCCACATCCCTTTCCATCCATGGACCCCATCCTACCTATAGTGCCGGTCAACTCATTCCATACCACATTTCGATCTCGTCACCATGTTGATACGTTCGATGATCTTGTCATGGGATTAGATTCACAATGGGAGTTGACGCATCTTTTGGCCCGAGGCTTTGACCAACCCGCTAGTCTTAGCTTCACCCATCCAGCCTTCGGGTCCATTACCTCTGAGTGCACCGTGGGTTGTGTCACCACGGAGGTTCTTCTACTTCTCCCGCTACCGGATGAGCCCGAATTCATACCCTTTTGTCCAAGGGAGGAATCATACTTCGTGCCTATGATCCCCGTCCCACCCGTCACAATTCAAGAAGGTGACTATCCACACCTTCAAAACTTCTACACGTGGGACCGTGACTTGTGGGAACCCACCATAAGGGGTCATACCTTCTTTGATCCCTTTGACCCACTCCCTAGTGGATCCTTAGACCCTCCACATTCACTTCACTTCTTCGAGGGAGTCCGCTACCACACCCCTTCCCCACGGGCCGGGTCGTCTATGCCCACCAAGCCCGTACCCATACAAGATACACCATCATCTAGGGGAGATACTCTTGGCCCTCCCACATCCACATCCCATATGCATGAATGGCCCACCTTAGGAGGTCTAGGATTTCCGTATGATGTCAACCACCGGTTATGTCAGATGCATGCATGGCACACATTCGGGTGTCCTGGTCCGCCGTCACCCATGTACGGGTCGGACTAACATTAGGTGTGTCTAGGGTCATATATGAGTCGGTGTGTTTTCCTTGTGTGGTTTGTTTTGTGTGGTTTGTTTGCATGGTTTGTGTGTATTGTATGGTGAGTCTGCATGTGTCTTGTGCAAGCTTGTTGTCGTTCTCTTATGAGTAAGAGGCGAGTGGACTCACTTGATGAGTATGGGATCGGTTCCACATCTATACCCGGATCAGTCATTTATAGGGACTCAGCGGTGATTCCTAGTGAGTCTTCGAGCTGTTTTCTTCCCTTTTGAGAGTGCCCCTTCGGAGTGACCACCTTTAGCCCATAGCAGTTCGCATATCGAGTATATATAGAATGAGCAGGTGACGATCGCTTGGAGTGGAGCGTACCCGCGTTACTTGGCACGGTGACGGATCCGCCGGAGTATTCGAGCATCCTTACCCCTACTCGACGGGGTCGAGTTCCTCCCACCCGGGGAGAGTTGATGGGAATCGACGCCGAGCATGTACTTTTTATTTTGTATTTATGTCCTTTTAGTTTGTGTTTATATCCTTGGGAAAGTATGTACGCAAATGTAAGGCTTTATAAGCCAAAGAGTCATTCCCATGGATTGTGTGGGTTTTTATGCAAATGTGTAGTAGGTCCAGCTAGGGGGCCCCCTCCCCTTCCCCATTGGTCCACCTCATCCATGTGGGGCTGGTCAACCATCCTAGGTGGCCATCTAGAAGGTTTGAATGCTAATTGACCACATGGGAGACAAATGGGTTAAAATTTCAAAGGTAGGCCACCTACCTTACCTACCTAGTCAAAGGAGTGCCCATTCATATGTAATTTATTTATTTTGAGTTTTGACCACATGGGGGATGAAAATGACATATTTCCCACGAAATTATCAGCCCCCCCACCCCTTGATATTTTCTATATAAGCCTATGTATAGTGTCATTAGAGATTAATGAAGAAGAAATGAGCATTTGCCTCCTTGAAGCTTGCGCCCCTCTCCCCTCTCTCCCTGGTGTTCTTCCACCTCCAGCCCCTTTCTAGAGTGTAATCCCTTCCCCCTTGATCCCCTCCAGCATCTGAAGCAACTCCGGTGATCGCCGCCGCCGCCGTCTCGCCGCCGACGCGTCTTCACCAACGAATTCGGTTTTCTGTCCACTCTGGACAGACCTCTCTTCTCCGAATTGTCTCTCTCCCTTCCCTCATCTTATGAAGCTCCAATTTTCAGGGTTGGTTCCCCTCTTGAACCCTTACCTCCACAAAAAATTTCAGTCAAAAATTCGTCCTTTAGATATTTTTAGAATTTCGTCCAAGTTCAAATTTCAGTTCTGTCCAGGTTCTGTCTACTGTTCATCAGTTCTGAGTCTACCTTGTTCGACCCATGTTTTGAATTTTTTGGGGCTCTAAAAAATTACTGAGACTTCTGTCCACATATTTCTACCACCATGAATTTTCTTAATTTTTGATAAGGTCTCTAGGTATTTTTCAAATTTCGTACCAGTTCCTGTGAGCAATTTTTCCACAGTGTCCCAGATCCGACCCAGGTCCACTCCAAAAATCCCAAAAAATCCATTTCTTATCCAATCAAGAAACCAAAAATAGTCCCGGTTTCCTCTCTCAGAGATCTTAAACTTTTCTGAAGAGATTATCACCAGATTCGGTGGTCTTCTCCCCTGTCAACGGTGATTTTCAGAGAAGTCAGAACCTGCCCCTGCAGTTCTGGCCTGTTTACAGCAAGGGTGTAAATTCAATAAGTCAGATATACGTATCTGATTATTTTTTCTGAAGGCCCCTACGTCGAAGTATTTGGAGTCCTCTTTCCAACGGCGCCGAGCTCGTTGCATTCCGACGACGGGGTTGATCACAGCAGCCGATCTCGCCGGACAGCGCGCGAGAAGACAGCAAGTGCAGACTTGTGGTCGGTTTCCCGCGAGCGTTGTCCGAGGGCCGCCCGGCGTCCGGCGGTCGTTCCAGCAACTCGTCATCCTAGGGGAGCGCTTCCCAAGTGTACCCATACCAGGGGAGGCATCAGGTCCCACACGACCCCTCCGGTCCACACGTGGGCCCCACTAGCACGAGTACGCGCGAAGCCGAAGCCGTGCCCGGAAACCGCCCGTCAACCCGGAATTGGTCCTCCCGGGCCCCCTTGTGTCGCCCGTTACCTCCCTGCGTGGAGTGGGCTTACTTGTATTGCTGTAATCTTAATGTATTAAGTTCCCGGGAGTACGAGTTTCGGCCGGGTGCCATCTTCGCCACGCCGAGCGCGTGGAGGTATCGTATTCGCTCCTTGCTTGGCATTCCGCTTATTTCTATATATGCTTGTTTATGCCGCTGCTAGAGAGCATGTGTAGGGTTACCTAGCTCGCTTTTAATTTATCATATCACTGCTGCGAGTGAGAGAGTGACCGTCCCGTGACCCGATCCGGGCACAATTGAGAGCCGACCACCCTAGCTCACTGCCGGTTGTTCAACCGTGCACATCCGACGCTTCCCTCGCTAAGGGACGACCGCTAGCTTATCGTGTCCGTGGTCCCGTCCCGCATCATATTTTGATGTTTTTTTAATCTTTTCACTGAGTTTCAGCCGAAATCAAGTCCGAAACCGACACTGCCAACCTTGCCCACGCGGGACCTGCCCCAGGTCAAATGACCCCGGGCAAGCCCTCCCAGGGTCATTCGACCTCAGGCAGGTCCTGCCCGGGGTTGTTGGACCCCGGGCGGGCCCACTCGGGGTCGATTGACCCCAGGTGGGTCCCCCCGGGGTCGCGCGACCCCGAGCAAGGCCGCGCGCCTACGCGCGGGTCTGCCCGGGGTCGGGCGACCCCGCGCGGGTCTCCCCGACCCTGGACGGGTCCCTTTTCCTCCTTTTTGGTTTAAAGCCCCCCTCTTTTAGGCTTTTTAGAGCCTATTGCTCACAGCACGCCGCGTGGAGGGAGGAGAGAATGTGCTTCTTGTTCGTTTGTCGTCTTCCCTACGCCGTCGGCCAAGAGAAGGGGGTTTGTGTTTGTCCGAGCTGCGTGATACACGTGCGTTGGACTTCTTCAGCGGTGTGTACACCATCTCTTGGATCCCCTTTTCATGCTGCGAGGGTTTTCTTTGTTTGCCCCGAACACCTAAGAGAGAAAAGGCTCATCCTTTCGGGTTTTGCCCGAAACCACACGGTCCTAACAATCATTGTGGATTTAGTCCGGTTCTCAACCACCTCGTTTGTTGCGAGGGGTTTTAAATTGAAATAACATATGAGCCATAGAGTCCCGTCATATGGAAATATTCCACGGGGCGACAGTACGTCAGGTATTAAACCCCAACCAACTCGGGGGATTGTCTCAATTTATCCGAGAGAAATAATGGGTGCAACACCCTGCGGCTGTGAGGTGTTTTAATTCCACATTTCTGGTGCTTATTCCAAAAAAAGAGAATGTTGAGTCAATCTACCGGCCTATTAGTTTACTGAATGATACCTACAAGATAACATGGTTGGCAGTATCGGTCAAAACCGATACGTTTCGGCCGAAACGTATCGGTTTCGGCCTATACCGACACCGAAACGGGCCTTTGCACTGTAACAGGTCCGATACCAAATAATAATAATTTTTTAATAGTTTCGGACCGAAACCGTCCGGTTTCAGACCGAAACCGTCCGGTTTCGGCCGAAACCGGAGTTGTTGGCTCCAATTTTGGCCTTTTCTAACTGTTTTGAACCGGTTTCGGCCGAAACCAAAACCGATACCGATACCGATACCGAGTCGTATCGGTTTCGGACCCGGCCGAAACCGAGTCTGAAACCGACACTGCCATCCTTGCAAGATAATCACCAAGACTTTGGCGAATAGACTGAAGGAGGTTATTCATCAATGGTGGACAGCAATCAGTCGCCATTCATCAAGGGAAGATTGATCTTGGACAACTATATGGCAGCATACGAATGCCTGCATCATCAGAAAATTAACATAAAAGAATGCCTTCTTTTAAAGTTTGATTTTGAGAAAGCTTATGATAGAGTTTGCTGGGATTGTCTGATTCATGTTCTGAATAGCATGGGCTTTAGAAAAGAATGGATTGAATGGGTCTGCCACTACATCCAAACAGCTAAATTCTCAGTTCTTGTGAATGGTAGACCTTGTGGCTTCTTTGGGAGCACAAGGGGCCTTAGCCAGGGGGACCCTCCATCCCCTTTGTTGTTTGTTTTGGTGGGTCAAGTGATTAGTGTTATGTGGAAGAAAGCACAGGCTTCCAGGCTATTAGCTGGAGTTTCTATAGGCGGAAGGGGTGATCATCTTACACACTTGCTATATGCCGATGATTTAATTTTGTTTGCTTCGGCAGAGGAGCAGGAGATAATCAACTTGAGAGTTATCCTTAGACTTCTAGAAGAGGTGACAGGGTTCAAAATTAATTTTCTGAAAAGTGAATTAGTGGGGGTCAACATCAAAGAGGATAAGAAGGATCGTTTAGCTCAAATTTCTGGAGCTAAATGGGGATCCTTGCCTATTAAATATGTAGGGCTTCCTCTTACTGTAGGGAGGCTCAGAGTTGCTGATTGGAATGGTATTCTGAAAAAATGTGGTGACTGCATTGCAGGTTGGAAAGGAAGATTCCTGCCAGCTGGTGGGCGATGGGTGCTTTTGAAGACAGGGCTGTCTTTCATTGCTATTTATTATCTTTCTATCTTTAAGATTCCGAGAACTGTTTGTCAAAAGTTGGAGTCTATGAGAGCTTCCTTCTTCTGGAGGGGAAAGAACCAGGTGAGAAAGGGGGGCACCATATTGCTTGGAGGTCTGTTTGCAGACCTAAGGAGGAAGGCGGAGTTGGTTTGACCCCCATTGATACTATTAACCAAGGCCTTCTTTTGAAATGGCTTTGGAGGGCAGATATGGAGGTTGCGGCACTGTGGAGATTTTAGTGGTGCGTAAGTATTTTGACAACTTTCATTGATGGATATCACATGAATGTAGACACAATCGTTTGTCTAGCATCTGGAAAAACACTATAAGCTTGAGGGATCTCTATCTTTGTTCGACGGAAATCAGACTTGGAGATGGTCACAAGACAAACTTCTGGGAGCACCCTTGGATGAACAATAGGCCCCACAAGGATGACTTCTCCAATCTCTTTGAAATTGCTTCCAGGAAGGGAGTTGGGAGTGCTTTGTGGTCTCATTCTGAACAACAACCAGGTTGGAACATTGAGTTTCGTGGAAACTTAAGTGAGGTGGAGTGACAGGAATTCCCGAGGTTTTCGCACTTGTTGGACAGTATACATGTTGCTCAAGGAGCCAGTGATACTAGAAGGTGGAAATGGGATAAATCAAGTACTTTCACTGTTAGATCAGCCACTCCGTTTTTGGCCAAAGGGGGACGGAAAGTCTCTTGATACAAGCATGTGTGGGAGAATAAACTGCCCTTAAAAATCAGAATTTTTCTATGGAAGATTGCTTGGGGAGAATTGCAACAGCTGATAGAGTGCATAGGTTCAAACCAGACATCAAGCTTCAGTGTGTTTTCTGTGGATGCTATCGGGAGTCTATGGATCATCTTTTCATAAATTGTGGCATCATTCAGAATGTTTGGCAGCAATTTTCAAGGCGTTAGATCTCACCGGGATGGTGAATTCTCACATGGAAGTTTGGATGAGAGACTGGATGAATCTAAATCAAGTTCAGCAAGAGAAGGATCTATGGTCGCAATGTCTTGCAGCTATGCTTTGGTCAATTTGGAGAGAAAGAAATAACAGACTGTTTAGGGAAGAGTTCAAACATCCTTCTTATATCATTTTGAATTGCATCAAATGCCTTCATGAATGGCATTTTAGAGTGGGAGGGACCGATATCCGGCAATCTTCCCTTTTGCTCAGGCTAGGAGGTTATACTAACCTCATTGTGTAATCTCTTTTGGGTTTTTTCTTAGGTCTCTTGGGGTTTACATTTTGGTCCAGACACTACCGCCTTGGTAGACCTTTTCTTTTCTTTTGTTACGTGTTTGGGCTGTAACCTTGTGTAATTTTTGTTTCTACTTTATCTATGAATTGTGGTTTCTTAGCCACCGTCCAAAAAAAAAAAAACTCTTCTATTTGGTGTGAGAGAGTGCACTACTCTTGTCCCTTCCCAACTCCGGCTGAAGCCGACATTCAGCGAGCCGTGATCAGGTCCAAAGCGGCTGCACGCTGAGGTCGGTGGCAGGGGTGGGTTTCCCCGGTCATCAAAAAAAAGAGGAAAAAAATGAATCCCTAAAATATGATTCACCATGTATGACCACATTATAGTCAATGTTCTCTAACCGATAAATTGGAAAATATGAAGTAGAGTCTGTTACCTCTTCTGATTTCACTCCCACATATTGCTTCTGCAAAACAGTGAGCCAAAAGAAAAATATCAGCTGCTTTCTAAAATTAGTCACAAGGTGAAGAGTGAAGGAATGTACAACTAGTTATCTTTATTGACATTAAAATTCCTTCTGTTTGAATGTTACTGTAGCATTGTCACAATTCATCCATGGGGAATAAAATGGCTTGGAATCATAAGTGAAAGCTCAGAAAGGAATCAGAAACCACTAAAGATTGTTTGTATATAACAAGTTCTTGAAGGGGTATCTTTGGCAAGCACAACAAAATTCCACTGTAAGACGACACAACTATCCACATTAGATGATTCTCTAGGAGTAAGGCAGATTTGTTGGAAAAGTAAAGAACTTTTATCAATTCAATAAATATATGGCATTTGTTTGCTTTCAGTTTCAGATGAAATTACCGAAAGGCACCACAGATGGTTCTTCAAAGCATGAAGAGGCATCCATACTGATCTATGCATGCTTAGCCTTGATTCGGTAGCATAATAAGTTTAGAATAAAAGGTAGAAGACGATCCATCCATATTCTATGAAATTTAAAATTCTACTTCAGTAACTTAGATTAGAATAGGATCCAAATTCCACTAAAATAGGATAAAGGATAGAATGTGTATTCGAGCAAATTGAATGAACGAGGATTCCCGTCCTTGTCCACACTAGGCTAAGAAGACATTTAAAACAATTTAGTAACCTATTTGAATTCATATCCACCTCTCATCCAAAGCAAATTTAGTTAGCGACGAATAAGAATCCCTTATACAACGTAGAATAACATGTGACCAACCAAATTGAAATTAGAATAATAGCTCAAACATGTGATCTACATTGAATGCACACACTTAATTCTAATTTTTTCTTATCCCTTGCCACCGAATGAATCTATCACCACATTTCACAGTCAAACCTCTATATACTTCACAAAACAACACTACCCCAATCGGAATGCATTGGAATTATGCATATCTCCAGTTTTTTTCCTGTCTCATATTTGCAATGTCCCTTTTTGTTCTCTCCTAGATTTTCTATACTCTACACATAGTTGTTAAGGCGTCCGCCTAGGCGCCGCTTAAGCGGCGCCTAGGCAGGCAGGCAGGCATTTTTTTTATTACAAGGCGCCCCCACGTCTTGTTCAGCTTGAAAAAGGTGCCGCCTAGGCGCCGCTTGGGCGGCCTAGGCGCCCAAAGCGGCGCCTAGGCGGCCCCCTGCTAGCTTCGTCTCCCTCTTCTCTCCTGTTATAAATATAAATTTTCTTCCGGGGGCTCCGCCCCCGAAAACCCCCGCAAAGGGCGCTGTCCCCAGCGACCTGACCGCGCAGATCGATCCGCGTGAGAGGGTGCACGATGGCGAGTTCGGGCTCCACACTCTAACACTCTCTCTATTTCTCTCTCACACTCACAGTGAGACCCACCCTCTCTCTCTCCTGCCCCCTCCCTCTGTCTGTCTATCTCTTCTTTCCCCCACCCTTCCTCCTCTCTCTCTCTCTCTCTCTCACACACACACAGTTCGCAAATATCTCTCTCAGACTCTCTCTCTCTATCCTGCCTTCCCCCCTTTCAATTAATAATGGGGTTAATTTGTTAATAAAGTATTTTAAATTTTAATTTGAATTTTGTATGTCTTACTTTTTTTACATTGGTCATCTATGGTACTTCCCTAGTTATGTGTTTGTTTACTTTATTATTGATTGTATGTGATAATGGGAGATATCTTTTTCTTTTCGTATCTACTTTATATTATATGTATGTTATTTCGAGTATGATTTGCATATTTTTGGAAGAAATTGGCAAACATCATGTTAGTATTTTATTCATTCTGAAAGTCTAATTTTTATTGTTAATTTTATCTCAAAATAAATTTTGATATTTTATTGCAATGTCATTTCTATTACTTTTTATTTCTATGTTCATACTAGTGTTGTTTCCCATATTTGTAATAATCATGATTAATTTATATATAAAAAATTATGTATATATTAATGATAATATTTTTTACGAACTTGACGCCTAAGCGCCGCTTAGGCAGGCGCTTAAGCGCTTAGGCACTCGAGGACCCCAAGCTCGCCTTGGTCGCCTTGACAACTATGATTCTACATATTTCTCCCTCTTTGTGACTAACCTTTGAATCTTAAAATCTTTGTCCCCAGACTTTTTTATGAAAATTCTTCTTGATATAAGTCCTTGAACCTTAACAGTGTTTACCTTGAGATCAAAAGTGTGAAAGTGTGCCTCCCTCTCACCATTGAGTAATTCAGACTGCCACATTGTTCCATTTATGAGTTGCCTTACTAAACCAACTCCACCGTCGGTTGATCTACAGGGAGCGCGGACTACTGTTTAATGCCTTTTCTGTATGTTCTTAGTTTCAGTGTAGAAAACAACATTCACATGGATTGAACAAGTTACTAAACATTAATGCACAGCTAAACATCCTCCATTGCTCTTATGTGAAGATTTCATGTAACTGTAAAGGAGAGAACACCTTATACATATCAACATGGCTTGCCTTTGAAGCTAACTAGATCCAGTTTTCTCAATTATTAAAAATTCAAATTGATTAAAAACGCTCAATTATTAAGTAGTTAAATTAAGTAGAAGCATTCTTGATATCCAAATCCTTTTCACTGCAAATAGAATGGTTTGTTGGAGTAATAACAAATGCAACAACAAAAGATCAGGTTGAAATGATCAAGCTTTCCATGTCGAAACTGATAAATGCACAAGAAATTATAAAAATAAATGCAAAAAGGAAGACTGTGCAATTTGAAGGGCACTTGGAGGCAAACTAGGATCATTGGAGCTTGTGAATAAATGATGGAAAAATTTAAAGTGTTGTTATTAGATGTGTAAAAAGAGAATATGCTAGTTCTTTCAACCTTTTTGCCCCCATTCTTTGGCATCACAAAAAACTACAAACCACATTGAGGTGGGTAAATAAATAGACCCTACAACCAAGAAGGACTTCCTAATGCATGTATCAGATGTCGCTAAGGGTTTCACACTCAGATTAGCTAGAAGATCGGCCATAATTTGAGCCAACAGAACACTGCAGTATCATGGATAGGTTTGTTAAGAGGTTAAGGAAAACAAACCGTAAAGACAGAAAAGTACCCAAACATTTCTTAAATAAATGATACACATGTGATGCATGTAAAGATGCATGCAGGTTACCTAAGGATAGAATCTGAGCTGTAGTGCAACAAGAGAACAAGAAGTCCTTACATCTACCAGCTACTTTCAACTCAAGATCTTGGAATCAACTAATAGAAGTTGAGGCATAAAGAATTTCCTGAGAATCCTCAATTTGCATATAGTATCCCTTGACCAGACATGAACTGTTTTTACTGGCACAAGGATTTCTAGCCCAAATTGTACCAGAGTGTCATTTTCAGCTATGAATTCTGCATTCACTATGGAAATTCCAATGATTGAAGGAACATTCAGAAGCAAGCCGGAAGAGAAGGGAGATTAAAAATATTCTTACAGTGAAAGCCCAGTATTTGATTAGAAAATCAAGATTCCTATAGCAAGTTTATTTGCCTTTTTAATGACTTCATCATACTGTAGTCACTGATTTGTAGATGCTTCAATTTTGATGAGACAGCCATGTCAGATAAAGGGACATGGCATGAGACAATATTCAGACACGGTTGACACATCATTTTAATGATTTTAAAATAAGGACTTCAAAGATTCACCAAGTTGCTCGCTTGAATGTTAAGGTTTAATAATTTGATTAGATCTTATACTTTTCTTATACTTTAGAATAAGTTTGATTGATCATCCTTTTACTGCATGCACATATAAATATATAAAACTATGTCAGAATTATATAGCTTCAGGGTCATTGATTTTTGTCCCTAAAATTTCACCATGTCTCACATGTGTGCCCACGTCAACACTTGAAACCTGTATCCATGTCCCACAAATCATAGGACATGGTGCATAAGCAACATGGTATGAGAAGTGAGAACTAGGGGTAAATGTACAATTGACAACCACTTATGTACACAGCTAAGCAGGGTGTAGAAAACACTTCTCTTTATGAAAACTGATCAAGATTCAATCATTTAGGTATTCATCAATGTTGAACCCGTTATTTTTCTCGAATTAATCGAGATAAATAAAAAATAAATCAGTCCCCCGAAGACTAGGAAGACGGGACAAAGCCGGAGCCCCGGGAGAATGGTTCGAATCCGAGTCCCGAGGAGCACGTATTCACGGCACAAAAGGACAAATATCACAGCAAGCGGACTGTCAAAGAAAAGTCTCGTCGCACTTACGAGGTGCCCGAGTGAAGAGTGGAAGCAATCCACAAAGCACGGAGTACTCCCCGGCAAGAGGCGATGCGAACAGCGCGAGCAACGGAGCACAAAGTGAACCCGGAGCGTCGTTCCTTCAACCACATGGCCAAGGCAGCAGAAAAACCGAAACAGAATTAAATGGGGGACCCTTTCATAGGGTTGCCCTCCTCTCTCAGCCCCCGATACCACCCAGTCCGGGTGTCCCCCCCCCCCCCCCCCGTGGCCCACACCCGGTCCGGGTGGGGACTCCACAACCCCCACCTGCTCCAGGTGGGTCCTCCACCCTCCCCACCCGGTCCGGGTGGGTCAAAAACTCCTTCCACCCAGTCCGGGTGGGCCTAAAACATGCCACATCCGATCCGGGGTGGCCCAAGCCCAATCCAACCCTATAAATATCCCCTCGGAGGTCTTCCAAAATATATATGCGGAAACCCACGGACATACACAGAGCGACAAGCAAGAGGCCGGAGCGAGGAGCGAGGAGCGTGGAAGATTTCTTTGGTTTGGCTTTGACTTTTGGCGCCGCAAGTGAGGGTATGTTACAAAAACTCCCCCTCTGATGGCGCTTAGGCAAATTCAACATGCAACTCTTATGAAGGAAGTTTTCTGAAATTACGAAAACGCCCCTGCGGTTATGTAAAGACTCGGGGACCGGCGCCATTGCGGAAATGTCCCGCCGCTTCTATAAATCTTGTAATTGGGCTTAAAAGACCCCCCTATAAAATCTTGTATGATGATTATTAATGAAATACTTCGGGGATTACAAAAATACCTCGGACCTTCAGTAAGCTGCGAAGTCGTCCTTCTTGTACTCGGTCGATCAACAAAGCCGAGACCACCGACTAGTCTGAACGATGAGACACGCCAAACCCTCGCCAGTGCCAAACCCTCGCCAGTGCCAAACCTTATCTAGAGTCAAACTGTGCCAAATGCCTACCCAGTACTAACCTAGGGCCCACATCTTCGTCAATGTCAAACTGTGAATGATCCCCAAACCCCTTGTTAAGTGTGATCGCTAGTGCTTGCGCGAACATACCTTTAGCATCGCAGCCGGTATCGGAGGTCGATGATTTTTCTTTCGACAGTTAAACAAAGGTGTTTGGATTACGTCTGATGTAAATAAACACCAACTGTAGTCAGTGAGAAAATATCATGTATCTGAACCCTAAATCGCTTGATAAACCCAAACCCGCGGAAGTAAAAATGCGCATGCTACTTAAATAGCCAACAAATGTGCACTCATGCCCAACAAATGAGCATCTCCTTCTTTAGGATTCTTTTCCGTGGTCCAACAACAACAAAAAAGATTCCACATGCTCCTCAGTTGTTTCTATCATGCTGTCACTACACAAGTGTAGAAAATCCATATCATCACCCTATTTACGCATAGTTCCTACTCCTGTCTCTTCTTAATGTTGGTCTCTAATTATTGAAGAGGGAAAGAGAAAAAGAACACCATCAAAAACCACCATCTACACATTCTAAGTACCTATCGGCAGATATGCTGCTGACCCTTGAGCTTGAAAGACTTTAAAATATGAAAAACAGAGGGAAAATCAAAAAAGAGAAGAATAGATCACCTTCTGAGACTGCTTTAATGCCCATATTGGCAGACTCTGTGTGTGACAGAATCAGGCATCAGTAGAGTTGTCATCTTCAAAATTCTCTTATTTAGACAATTCTAGTCATTTTAATGCTCCAATAAAGTGACAGAAATCTAAAACACATGACCCCCTCAATTTGTTTCGTATGTTCCTTCCATATCACTTTAACCTCTTATCTCTCATCATTGGTGAAAGGAAGTGCAAATTGTTTCCTTTCTTCCCAGTTGTTCATGTTAAACCCCGCTTGTTGGTGGGGAGAAACCCAAAGTCGGTTAAAAGTACCATTTTTAAACTCCAAAGATGCTGACACTTCATCTTGAAAGAATTTGGAAGACGAGAGGACGAAAGGGATCACCTTGAAGACGTAGTAGTAGTTGATGCGGCGCCGAAGTTCATTAAATAACCAGATCAAATTCAAAACTTGAAGGGCATTTTCTGGGTCCATACGCTCAATTTCAAAATGGCCAAAATTCGGAATAACAGAGCGGAAGGGAGAAGGGGGAGAAAGAGAGGGCAGCGTGACCTTGAAGAGGCAGTGGTCTATGCCGAGCTGGATTTCCCGGAAGGCATCGCGCAGCCGCCTCCGCTCGGGCGCCTGGTCGAGGTTCGCCGTGGCGGCCATCCTGGAAAGGCCCTCGTCCACCCCTTCCAGCCTCATCGCGGTGGCGGCAGCGGCAGCGGCAGCGGCAGCGGCAGCGGCAGCGGCAGCGGCGGCGACGACTCTGGCCCGGACCTTGTCCTCAGCCGCCACGGCCCTCCTTCCCTTATCCCTCCTGGTCTTGTTCTTCTTCTCGTGAGCAGCCTTCCTCTCGCAACAGGAGAGCCCAACCTTAGTAGCGGAATCTAGAGAAGCAACCAGCGGTCAAGCCCCGCCACCCCCAACCCCCTCCAAGACCAAGTTTTTTTTTTTCGTGAAGAAGAAGCAGTATGAACGTCAAATTAGCAATGGAGCCAAATATGGCGCGGGGGGGAGGGAAAAGGGGACGTTAAATTAGTTAATTGCTAATCGGCGTCGCGAAAAGGAAAGGTGTGATGGGTAGATACCGTGGGGTAGCCGGGGTATTGGTGGTGTTGGTGGTGGACACAGCTGGTTCGAGAAAGCCGGGGGCTTTGCTGACGCCATCGCCAACAGGGCAGATAACACACACACACACACACACACGGAGCGAGTGAGAGAGAGAGGGGAGCGTCTGTAGAGCAACCAGAGCAAGCAGACGAAGCAGCAGACAGACAGACAAAGCGATCGAAAGAGAGAGCGAGTGCGAATGAGATGTACACACAGCCGTGGACGTTGGCATAACTAATACGGTGGGATGTGCGAGAGATGAGAGAGAGAGGGGGGTGTGGGGCGGCGAATACGAATGGATGGATCCATTGGAGCCTCACCACGTAGATGCAGGAGGAAGAAAACTTTTTTCTCGGCATTCCAAAGAGAGGTCGGCCCTACTTCATACGATTACGTTTGACCAACTCGTGATGTGAGGTGGCGTCAAATGGTAGCAGCTGACCAGAGACGGAGTGCGGTTTCCCCGGCCGCCTCTCCCACCTCGGTCAAAGCCCTCGCGAGGCGCGGATTGGACAGCTGGGTTGGTCAGAAGAGGCTATTCTGAGGACTTATAGGACAAGGAGGATGCACTCTATGTGGGGTTATGTCATCCACATATAACTCTCGGTGCAAGCTATACATGAACTCTATAAATGCATCTTGACAGGTCATCGGTAGCAAAACTATTATTTCAAATGGCAATTTCAATTTCAAACATGTATAAACTATTTATTATTCATGCTTGTCAAATTAGTTCCTCTCTTCATTCATAAAATATAAGTTCTCCTCTTCAAATCCTCTGGTAGATATTTCAACTTCATTTTGAAAATATTTGAGATTCCTTCCACGCCAAGTCCATATCTTTGTCACCCTCTCAAATTGCATCATCTGCAATAATATATTCTTGTGCATTCTCTTAGGGCCGTTTTGTTTTCAGAATAACGGAGACAGATATCGCATCCGATGAAAGAGAAAACACCAGGACCCACCTCCGCATCTCACACACATCATTCTTAACCGACCCCGGATACCGCATTTGACCCTTTAGGGTCGAATACGGTACCCTACTCGCTTAACAAAGAAGGTCTTAGGAAGTCCATATTTAAAAATAGTAAAATACTCTGCACTCATGGCCTTAAGATTGTGAGTTGGACACTCTAATAACTTCAATATAGCATTAGAGCTCATGAACATGTTTCAGACCATATGCTCTATTTTTGTATTATCTATATGATAAGAGTCTAAGATGTGCTACTTGTGGGCATTGATTAGAGATGCAAAAAAGAAAGTTTAAAATAATGTTGTCATCTTCATTTGTAGCCACAAGATTTTGAATTGAATGACCCAACAACTTCAATATGTTATCAGATTCATGATTATGATTTAGACCCCAATGAGCATGCACATGAGTGCTAGAATAATCCTGCATCAACTGAAGATAAGAAAAATAAAAATAGAATTGTGCCTATTTTGAGTAGGAACGGTCGTATGTGTCACACTTTTTGTTATTCAATTTACCACATTTTTTTCCGCCATCTAGTTTAAAGAAATGGAGGGCAAAAAAGGCAGTATTTAAGTCCAATGCTCCTGTTCTAAATTTGGGGTCGAGATTGGATGACTAAAATTGGAATGACAAACTAGATGGTACAAATGTGACGATGTAAATTTGAATGCTTTGATACCCACTAACCCCTCTTATCCATACTTACCTACTGACTATGGTACACAACTTTCATTGTTCACACACACCATATGTTGATTGATGGATTTCTCCAACAGTAAGAAAGAAAAAGATTGAATAGAGAAACTCCCGAACATTTGTTGATCTCAGATGTGTCCATTTATCACCCGACGCAACAAGGTCCCGTCGACAAGGATAAAAATATCATTTCCTATTCATAGATCTCTATGATCCATCACCCTCTAAAAGCCTTAATAGAGAGTTCCAAAACGAAATGATTTGGCAGGTGATCTCTTTATGTCGTGAAGCTCTTCCATGGAAAAATCAAACCTATCATCATCGAATGTCAAAGGCTACTTGAGGAAGGACTCCCTTTCCTTCATTTTCTCCCTCATTCTTGTAACCGGGCAGATCACAACCTGGCCAGTCTTAGTCTACAGCAAAATCAAGTTATCCTCTGGTCTTGCAAATGCTGGCTGCATCAAAGCTCTTGTAGATCCTGAACAGTTCAGTAACAAAATGGAGGAAGTGTGTTGAAGTGTTCAGCTGCATACACAAGTGAAGACCAAATGAAAGGTCAAGTGGTTTAACAAGCACAAACACCACCCATTACACCAGCTCCTGAATGCTAAGGTAAAATATAGACTTAAAGTCACAATGCCCTGGAAAGATAATTCACACTCTTTTAAGTGTAAGAAGAAACAACCAGAGACAGTCCACAACATTTGTAAATAGCATTCACAAGCACGTAGGCTGACACACGATGTTAGCTCTCATTGTGACACAAACTTTATTTACACTGACAAGAATAATGCGGGTAGGCTGACACACGATGTTAGCTCTCATTCTGACACTCAAACTTTACTTACACTTACAAGAATAATGTAACATATCATTGTAGTGATATATTTTTCCTTATTTCCGCTATTTGAAGTTAGCAAATCTTGATCCCTCGATGTCATCATTCGGAATGTTTGCCATTAACCAGTTTGCGATTGACTCTAAAATTTACAAGCTCGGCAGCTGCACGGGCAGCAGCTGATGCGCGCTCTGCAGAAGCAATGGCTGCTCGAGCTCTTTCCAGAACATCAGATGAACTCCCTAACCTTCCATTTTGATTGTTATCTGGGAGCTCAATTTTCTCGGTGCCCATCAACGGAGCCTTGTTCATCACAGAAGGAACATGCTCTACAACAGTAGGAGCTGTTGGACGTAGTTGCATTCCTTGATTTTGATTACTGGGTAAAACATGTTGCCCATCCTTGCGCAGAGAAACAGATGTACTCTGCAAGACAGTATCCGCGGATGTGATCACACCAGAATTTAATCCCCCCTGCAGGCAGTTTATAACAGGAAATGGATACCAGTCATAAAACAAGCCTTGGTTAATCTAATAAGGAAGATGTCTGCAAGTTTTACATGAATGATGCATCATAATTTGTGAAACAAAGCTGATGTTTCTCATCAGCTCTGGTTATGTGATACTTCTAAGCAGTGAGCATGTGTACATCACGTAATTATTATCAGAGATGGTGTGACAGTGATTGAGAGGACCAGTGAGCGATTAGGAAGCTTGAAGCAAAAATACCACAATCAAAATACATGTCAAGACAAAGAAATGTAAGCATCTCATACCTCAGCATAGGCCTATGGCATAATGATAAGTTGATGGCCTTAAAATGATAGCTGATATCATTGCTAATATGCTATAGAAGTCCTAAACTAAGTGCAACCTATTTTGAATGACATTTAGGAAAAATATTCTTAGTGGGAACAAGGTAAAACCATGCCATACATTGTGAATTTTGAAAATAATATGAGCAGACAAAGACAGATAAGTGCAAAAGACATATACTGACATGCCAAGCAGAAATGAGAAATGAAGAATTGTCATCACAACCAATTATGGGGAAGAGAGTACATCTAGCATCATGAGATCATTGGGATTAATACCAAGAGGTCTTCATGTTTTTTGCTAAATTCAGTTTCACTGCCAGTAGAATCCCATTCCAAATTGAACTCTTGGGCAATTCCCTTCAAAACCTTAAGCTTTGCGTCAGCTGGAGGAGCTTTAACTGAAAGTTTCTCAATTATCTGAAAATGATAAATAAGACATCACCTTGTTCTTTCTTAATTTGAATAGTTAAAAGCAGCATACATAAAGTTATATTTTACCATACGGTTAACATTGGAATCTGGCCTAAGCTCAGAAGCAGCTGCAACAAACTCCTTTCCATACTTTGTTGTAAACAAATTCTTCACCTGCATCAGTTCTGGCAAATCTGAACACCTAGGGGCAGCATAAATTATACTGGCAATGGCCTCCTGTAGTTCCAACGGGCAATCTCTGTTGCATGGATAAAATGTTTAAAAATGAATAGCCAGAAGCAATTGTCTGGAATGATATAGAAACAAAAATCAATTTATTGTATGGATAATTGTTGAGCCCCACAAAATTCACAATATTTTCTGATTTTTCCAAAAAAAATCAGAAATTAAAATACATTATGTCATGGCAAAAAAAAATTTGATGCAAGATCGTCACCGTTACATAAACACCCCGGGGATTTCACCGGGCGGAGATATTTATACAAAGTCAACCTGAAATGATGCAAGGAAATTTCATCAAAGATGTGGTGGGCGGCATGAAACCACAAACCCACTCAAAGAAATTGACAAGAAATCAATTTTTTAACTCCCTCGGAGTATCCCAAATGCGTCCAGCAAAGTCTCATTACCCTGGAATTAAGGGACAGCAAGGTAGCGTCAAAGGTGGTCAAAAATAACAAAGAAGACCTCCACGAGTCGCTGTCCCCAAGGAAGACCAGAAAAGGATAAGAAAATCCTGGCTGGTGGGGCTTTTATATCCTGGACTGCAGCACATGGGAGGGCGGGGGAGAGACCGCCTTCTCCTCTCTCCGCTCTCTCTCCACCAAACACCACCGGGGTGCCTCCCCCCGGTAGAACCCACCGGGGGTGAACCACCCCCGGTGGAATTCCACCGGGGGTGAGCCCCCCCGGCTGCACCCACCGGGAATAGCCCCCCCCCCCCTCCCTGCTGCCTGCGCACAGACCGGAGGAGGTTACCCCCGGTAGTGTCCACCGGGGGTGCTCCCCCTGCCGGTCACCCGTGGCCCCCTTCTCCGCCTGCACACAAACCGGGGAACCCCTGGTCAGATCCACTTCACCACCAGGGGTGCGGCAGCCGGTCTCTACTCCCTGCGCATGAAACAAAAGAAAAAAAGAAGAAGAAGAGGAAAAGACAAGAGGGAGGGGAAGAAGCATACCTCCACCGCAAGTCACCGGGGGTCTTCCTCCCTTCAATCAAATGTTGCACAAAGCCACCGAGGGGAGTGTACCCCCACTTGGCCTCACCTTGCACCTATAAGAGGAGGAGATGGCCAGCACAAGGGGGAGGATTTTTTTGGCACTCTTGGAAGGGAGAAGCCTGCAAGTTCAAAGCCTTGAAGCCTTAGAGGAGAAGCAGCTTGAGTTGTTTTCTTCCCTTAAAGACTATAAGTTCAAACTTCAAAGCCTTGAAGCCCTTCAAGCCTGCGCAAGGTGTAAGGGACGGCCCTGTTCTAACTCAAGTTCTGCCTAAAAATTTGCAAAAAGCCCCTACATCAGGGTAGGCTTACAAAGAGCCTCTTATATGGAGGGAAGGTTGTTCTATTTGTTATGAATGATAAAAAAATCATGTAAAGACCATGAACTCCTAGTTCTAGGATTTTCAATAGCAACTTACAGGGCATAGGAGTCTCTCCCGGGGTAAACCCTCAATATTATAACGAATATTGTAAGAGTGAAGGGAATCTTTGGCAGTTAATCAAAGGTGATCGGACTTGGTCCGGTGTAAATTAAGGTGAGAAAAAGTCCAGTACACGAACCCTAAATCATCTGATAAACTAAGTTCGTGGAATTAATAATAGCCAAAATACACATATTTATCCTACAAAATGGACATTTTAAATCCCAAAATTTTCCGCGTGTGAAATAATAATCCAAATGTGTTCCTATATTATACACTAGGCCCTCTTTGAAAATGGAATAGGGAAAACTAGGTTAGCTTAAACTCAGGTAGGGTATTCCTGCTTTTTCTTTTTTTTGCTTTGAAAATATTTTGGGCTTATCCGGGTCAAAGGTGGAATAACTGATTCTAGCTTTTTGCTAGAATGAGTTATTCTAGAAAAACCCAAGTTAGGGGTAGGAAAACTTACCCATCTTAGCAAACTGTATTTTTGCTTATTCTCCAAGTTAAGGCCCCTTATTCCACCCAGATCCCATTATCAAAGAGGAAATCTGAATACGCTCATAATATTATGCATTAGAAATCAATCTATCATATGGATAATCCAAATGTTTTCCCTATTACACCCTACATTCTCAATTATTTTAGGAAGCAACTCACAGCTAGCATCGAATAATAATTGTTATTCATGCTCCAGAACAACTGATATCGAAATAGTTAAAAAGTTCAGCAGATTTAGGGAGGCAAGAAAGAAGAACTTATATTATTCCTCAACCTAGAAAAGAATATTCTTGGTTTAAAGATTCTTAATGGGTACAAACCCAAAACTCAAACCATGGAAGCAGTCTAACAATCTCATTTAATGAGAAGAGATTGATTGCAAGTCAACATTGTTGGGCAGACATGCTAGGGTACTCGGGACAGTGCAAAAGCAAAAGCGGAACCATCCCAAGATGTCAATAAAGACTCCAAGATCAAATACCATGGTCAAGGTCAATAATGGCATCTTTGAGTTATCCAGGTTGAGTTAGACCCAGATTATTTATACTGGAATGAAAGACATTTTGCTTTGATAACCGTAATCTTATTCCATCGGAAATAAGAAAAAATAGAGAAAATAGAGAAAAAATAAAATATACAAAATTAAGTGAAAATTAATCCTGTTCTAGTTAGAATAAGTAATTTGAGCCTTTTACTCGCATTAGGGATTCTGGTTGTTCCCAGACTAACTCATTCTCACCCATAACACATCCATGCTACCAGAGCAAATAACTATAATAAAATCAGATGACTCATCCTATTCTGGACTTATCCAAGAAACATTTTAAGAGACCACTTTGGCAGAGTTCCAGGTTGTGTATTTTCTCCATTTTTGAGTAAGACACTATTTTTTAAAGTGATTTGAGTAAGGCCTTTGTTTCTGTGGAGCTATTTTTGTTTCCCATTCATATTATTTATATTTTTTGGGGGGAAAGGGTTTCAGGGGTTGATTGCTTTTCTGGAGTCCTCTCTTTCTAAGTCTTCCTTTCGCTCGGGGGATCCTTGACTAAGGAAAGAAGGGAAAGAGAGAGAGACCCGCGTGTGAAAATGTGTCGGGCGATATGCAGGATCGGATACTGGACGACATCCCCACCGACCGCAAGTAATCGGTGTTCGTTTACATCGGAACGAATCCGAACACCTTATTTCTTTTGTCAACAAAGGGAGATGACACCGTAATAACCGTGATAGAGGAGTCATGTGCAGGCTGCTTATATAACATCGATATCATGAAATTGGGAATAAAAGTGTATAATCATCCACAACATTGATAAGAAGCCATGAGAGGCATTTTACAGAGGTACAGGAACTCTTATATTATATGCAAGCCACGGGACAAGTCCGTCAAGAGTGACGGTCCCCGGGTCATTGCTCCGGAAGGGAACTTGACTGTGCGCTATCATAACATCCCGGGCGAGACGATAAACTGAGAAATGTCAGCTCTAGGTGCAGCACTGCTAACGTTCAATTGACCGTTGTTGCACCCGTAATTTTCTCGAAATACTTCGAGAATTTCATTCCGAAACAACCGACGAAAAAGATACGGTGTAGCGCCGATGTCGTCGGACTGCAGAGTACCTCCGCGATTTAGGGTCTATCGGCCCGATCATATTATTACAAGTGGCATCGCGACAATGGAAGTTAAGAGGAAGATATGCATGCATGCCTGTCAAAGAGGCCGAGTAAGTGTATCACACGGCACGGACGGGCGCGAAGATTCTTCCCCACGCAGCGTCACCACGGCTTCTTCTCAACTCAGATTGACAGAAACGGAGCAAAACGGCGCGAAGAGGGGCCAAAACGCATGCCCGAGGGTCAAACGACCCCTCCCGGACGCGAGAGGGGGCCGCGGCCACCCCGCCAGGGTCGGCGGTGGTCGCGCGACCCCACTGTGGACTGGCGGGGTCGCGCGACCCCGCTGGCATCCCTCCGGGGTCGCGCGACCCCGCTGGCATCCCACCGGGGTCGCGCGATCCCCCCTTTCTCTCCGATGTTCAAAAAAAAAAGGGAGGATTTTTAAACGCCCTCAGAGGGGTCATTCATCCTTTTTTGGCATCCAGATGGGTCATTCATCCCTTTTTGGCATCCAGCTCAGCCCTTTTTGGCATCCAGAGGGGTCATTCAGCCCTTTTTGACATCCAGAGGGGTCATTCAGCCCTTTTTGGCATCCAGAGGGGTCATTCAACCCTTTTTGACATCCAGAGGGGTCAAAATGGTTTTTTGCCACCCCACCTTGACAGAATCGGGACAAATTCGTTCATTTGACCCCTCTGGGCCCTCCCGCCTTCTATAAATAGACCCTAAGGGTCCAAGTGGAAAAGAGGACGGAACCTCTACGAGAAGAGCACCGCGCAAGGAATTGTTCTGTTTGTTTCGGCCTGTGAGGGGTAAGTCCCCGAGCCTTGTACTTATGCCCCTACGGGGTATTTTTGTAATTACGCCCCTCAGTGGGCCATGTTGGCAATTATGCCCCTCAGCGGGCCGTGTTTTGTAAGTCTTTACGTCCCGGGACGACTAAGTTATGTGGTTCTGTCCCTATAATGACGGAATTACAAAAATGTCCTCCCCGGGACCGTAAGAGACCAAAGTCCTGTAATTTGCAGTTATACCCTGCAATCTTTTGTAATTCGGGCTACGCCCCTACTTCCCGCGTGGGTGCGGATCTTTGTACAGTCGACAATTCGCCGACAATCCTTGTACCCATTTGGGCCATAAATGCAATCTATGACTTCATATGTCTTCTTTATGCATTGACTGGGGAAATTACAAGAAAACCCCCGACTTGTCAAAATTGCAAATATACCCCTCCTTCGGCCAAATTGACGGATGTGTGCCTTCTATGAAGCCCCTTGTCATTCCTTCGGTCCGGAAGTGTTGTCAGCTCAGTCCAGCGCTCGGGTATCATCTCAAACCTATGTCTAGGGTCTGGTAAAATTACCAAAATACCCCTGTGACCTAAAAATGACCTCAGAGTCTTTAAAATCCTCCAGAAACGGCTTCCATGCCTTGGGGAGTCAGGAACCCGATCCTACTTCCGTTCCAGTCCAGAAATTTCATAAATACCCCTGGCCTGGGAAAATTACCACAATGCCCCTGGGGTGGTAAAATTACCAAAATACCCTCGGGTCCAGAAAACTCCTCTCCACTTCAAAAACGCCTACGGCTTCCGCATATTTGTGTCTTTATTCCTAAATCTTAGGGTTTTGTTCAGACTTTAGCCCTAACTCTGTTAACATGTTGGTGGTAAATGAGTGGTCATGGAGAGTTTCTCGAGTGAGCCTACCCTCCACATCATAACCTCTATAGAAGACTTTGGAACTTCTTTGACAGTCAAACAAAGGTGTTCGGACGTTAGGCCGATGTAAATCAACACTGACTCCGGTCAGTGGGAAAAGGTCCAGCACTCGAACCCAAATCGTCTGATACGACGCGCACACACGGAATCACCCTCCACTCAGATAGGGGGGGGGATGTTTCTTTTCAAAAAGAACGAAAATCTACCTTTTATCTACGATAAAAGTCGATTTAGATTTTTTCCGTGTCTCACAGACTGGCACGCCCGGTGGGACACTTCCCGCCTTTCTTCTTTCTGTCAAAGAAAGTCTCTAAACCTTCTTCAAGGTTCTGATTGCCCCTCTTCCTCTTACAGGACGGGAAGAGGAGGGCACATTTCTCTGTTCAATTGAGAGCTCTTTGTGCATCTGCACGCCACTCCTTTCGTGCTACGCACCACCACCACCACCAACACCAGCAACAGCGATGGCAGTCGTCACCTACGGCTCCGAGATCGTTGCCAACCATGCCAGGATCGGCTACCTGGCAACGCCACTTGTTTTTGGCGACTTCCCAGCGGTCGTCGGCTCGCCCTTCTTCTTGGGCGTGGTACCGGTGGCTGAAGCCAGTTCAGCCATGCCTGCAACAACTGTCGGAGACGTCAGGCCTTCGGCTCCAGCAACTGGCCGGGTCAGTCCGGTCAACAAGACCATCACTGGGGGTGTCAGGCCCTCAACCTCAATTGTTGGTCGAGTCCGCTCGACTAAGAAGACAACTGTCGGAGGCGTCAGGCCTTCGGCCCCAGCCACTGGCCGGGTTAGTCCGGTCGACAAGGTCGTGTCTGAGGGCGTCAGGCCTTCGGCTTCGTCGATTGGTCGGGTTCGCCCGGCCAAGGAATCAATCACTGAGGGTGTCAGACCCTCTACTGCATCAACCGGCCGGGCTCGCCCGATAAAGGGGACCGTCTTCAAGGGTGTCAGACCCTCTGCTGCAGCATCTGGCCGGGTCCAGCCGGTTAACTCCCCAACTGTTAAGGGTGTCAAGCCCTTCATCCCAACAACCAGCCGAGCTCCATTGGCTGCTCCGTCAACGGCCGGAGGTGTTGGGCCTTCTGCCCCAACTGTTGGCCGAGTCTTCTCGGTCAATCAAACCACTGCTGGCGTCGCTCATGCTCAACGTGGGCAACGCCGCCGCCGCAACGGCGCCAACTCCAATGCGGCCACCCTCAGAGGTGCTGCCCTTGCTCAACGGGGGCAACGCCGCCGTCGTCAGGGTGACGCCATGCCTATGGCGGGCGCCACCACGCCGCCCCTGCTCAACGGGGGCAACGCCGTAGCCGCAAGGGTGCAAGGCCCGAAGCGGCTGTCTCGCGCTCCGGCAAGACTGTAATTGTCGGAGATATTCGCATCCGGCTTGATGGAGGTGAGCCGATCCTGCCCCGGGATCGTCATGTCCCGACTATTTCTACCTCCAATCGCTTCGAGCCCCTCCGGCAAGTCGGGAGAAAGGAGCGAAGAAGAGAAGTCTGCCGTATCGGCGGCAATCCAGGGCCCTCTGCAACGGCCCAAGCCACGAGCTCCCCGTCCAAGGACAGGGGGCAACCCAATTGAGGAGCACCAGCTCCATTTGAAGAAGATCTGGGTCACCAAGGAGGAGGCCCGAATCATAAGGCGCGCGAGGGCGGAGGAGCCCTTCCGCATGTCAGAGCTTCAGCGGATGCGGAGTCCGCCAAGCACTGAGGCCTCGACGTCTGCGAGATTTACATCTCAACCCCTACGGGGACAAAAGCGCCGAGGAGCCGGCAAGAAAGTGCGACCGACCTCCCCGTGGGCTAGTTCTACACACACGGAGGAGGATCGCTCACCTCAAGCAGCCACATCCCGAGTGTCTGTCTTCGACAGACTTGGGAGGCCGCCCAAGCCGGAGCGACAACGGCCCAAGAAAAAGCGGGTGGTCCAGGTGACCGATGATACTGTCAAAGTGTTCACCTGTTACGCCACCTCCGGCGACAAACAGCCCGAGAACACCTCGGGAGAGCCTGACCAACCCATCCAATATTTGAGGAGGTCAAGGCTGGTCTCCCGGATTCTAGCGCAGACGCAACAGGCGCCGGCCGTCGGTACATCTCAGCCTGAGCCGGCACGGCAAGAAAAGTGCCAGGAAGACGTCCACAGGGTTGATGAGGACAGTCATTCCCGGCACGAAGAAGAGCTGGGGGAAGAGCCTCGGGCCCCCACAGTGGAAGAGCTTCGACGGGAGAACCAAGAGCTCAAGAACCTGCTACAGTCGCTTTTGCGCGAAAAGGAGGTTTCTTCCCCGCCTCAGGCAGCACCGATTGGAGTAGATCAACAGCCTTCTCCCATTCCAGCAGCAGCCAATGCCTCTGTCACCGCTGCAAGACTCCCACTGGCAGTGGACTTCGAAGTCCCGCCGCATGAAGTCAATGCGCGGTCATCTGTTACTCCTGCTGCAGAAAGCCTCATGGCGCAGAAGCAGATGATTGAACGCATTGTAGAGGCGAAGTTTGCTCAACATGGGGAGGGAGTGGCTACCGTTGATTTGTACAGCGTGCCTTATCCCCTCCGTCATCAATTTAAGAAGCTTCCGCTTGATTGCCCTAAAGCCCCGAAGCTCCAGAAGTTTAACGGGCAGGGCTCTCCGCATGAACATCTGGCCTATTACATGACGGCCATGGGTGAATTAGCCCTGGAAGAGGCATACTTGCTGCGGTATTTCGCCACGTCATTGACTGGCACCGCCTTCCAGTGGTATTCAAGGTTAAAGCCCAATTCAGTATCTGATTGGGCTGATATGCAAAAGAAGTTTGTCGACCGCTTCCAAATGGTCGACGCAAAGTCTCCTAGCAGAGCTTTGTTCCCTTCGACAGAAGAAGGGTGAAACAGCATTAGACTTCATCAAGCGATGGAGGGACGTCAGCATGCGCTGCGATAACCCTCCAACGCCTGAGGATGCAATCACCATCTGCCGCAGGGGTCTCTCGGCAGAAGTCAGTGAAAAGCTTCTGGGCTCCAACATCAGAAGCTTTGACCAGTTGAATACAGTGGTGGCGGAGATTGAGATGTTCTTTGCTGACCACCCTACACAAGCTTCTGCCAAAGGCAAATCCTCCAAAGACCGTCTGACTAGCGGTAAGGAGGTGAATGCCGTCGACTTCTCCCCGACCAATGGAGAAAAGGGAGAAGGAAAATCTAAAGGCAATGGCAAGAAGCCTGATGCCAAAGCAAGCGCGTCTCGGTTAGCGGAGAACATGAAGACGCCATATTCCTTTAGGAAAGAGCATACTCAAATGCTCTTTGATCTATGCATGAAAGAGCAGCTCATTACCCTGCCAAATCCGCGGAAGCCCTCAGAGGTGGACAAGACAGAAGATCCTACCTATTGTGTGTATCACCGAAGGTTGGGTCACACCATTGGCGATTGCTATATTTTCAAGGACATAGTGGAAGAGCTCATTCAAAAGGGCTTGGTAAATATGTTGGGCCATGCAGTCGACCCACCTCAGCCTCATTACTGGAGCCGATCGAACCGGTCGACTAACGTGGTCCATATGGTGGCGATGGCTTCAAGCTCCAATACCTCCGAAGCTGGGCCCTCAAGTCGACAGCCCAATGGTGGTCCCAGAGCCACTCCTCCTCCATTCCCAGAATGTTTAGCGCGGCGTAGGACCATCCGGAAGATCCGAGGGGAAGTCCGGCAGCTGCGACGAGAACAAAGACGCCTGCTGCAATTCCTGGAAACCATTGACCAGCAGTTGTCCACTTTCCCTCTTGGCCCGTTTGCCAGGGGGTTAGCTCCAGCCCACATACGGGAGGCAGGTGTATCACCTGCCGGTCGGGCCCCGCTCAGGGGTTGGCTCTCTGAAGAGTCCTCGGATTCATCTGAAGACGAGGAGGACTCACCGGAAGACGTGGAGGCTCCACTTCAAGTCGAGCTCCCAGAGAAGTTATACTCCTTCCCTTTGGAGAAAACTCCCAATATCTTCTTCGCATGTCAGCGGGCAGGGTTGATTAGCCCGTCACCTCTGGAGCAGACACCAGGTGCTGCTTTTCATCAGGGCTATTGCCCATATCATGAAATTGTTGGCCATGTTATCCACAACTGTGAGCCGTTCAAGGACCTCGCCGAAGACTTGATCAGGCGAGGGAAGGTGATATGGGCGAATTTCTAGTCGACCCACCGCAGCCGCATGCACGAAGGAGTCTTCACTTCTCCGTCAACGTCATTCACGCTGCAGCAGCCTTCCAGTTCCCCGAGCCGCAGGAGGAGGGAGTTAGTTCCCAGGGAGCCAGTTCCCAATCGCCAAAGTCCACACTATGGTATCCAGGGTGGCGACCCTCTCATCAGTGTTCTTTCCCAAGGAGACACTGAGAAGATTTTTGACAAGCTTCTGGAGGATGGCTGGGTGCTGACACATGACCCACCGTCTTATTACAATGAGACGGCCAAGAGTCACCCCCGCTATTGCAAGTATCATGCAAGGGTGTCTCACCCCACTCGGCAATGCCCAGAGGTCAAGACTTCATTGAAGCCCTCATCCAGAGAGGGGTTGTCGATACTCAGGGGAACTCCATGACGAGGTTGCGTCTTGCAGAGGCCGCCAGGGAGACTCTCCAGCAGGCCCGGCGAGAAACTGAAGCTTTCTCCCGATTAGCCCGACCGAGTGAGCCTGCGGAAAATGATGAATTCCCATTACTCACTAAAGGCAAGGCCACCTATAAAGTGCCTAAGGTCCGGAACCCAGGAAGCCAAGCCGCGAGAGAGAGTTCCAAGGCCCGTCCCACGTCGAGTCAGCCTGGCATCGTCATAAGAGAGAACTCTCGGCCCGATAACAAAGGCAAAGCCAAGGTGTCAGAACCTTCAGCCAAAGCTCCTGCCAGTCAGCAAGGCCGTTAGTCATGGAAAGAACTCAACTTCTTAAGCCCGCGAAGACCCCAATTAAGGCCTCTGTCACCCCAACGAGGCCGCCATTTGTAGAAAGGCCTCAGCAGCTCAAGCAAGCCAACCCACCAGACCAAGCAAAGTCGGTGGAACTACAAAGCTCCCAGAGGCCCTACTGTGGACTGGCAGAGTTCCAGGAGTTGCCTCCTGAAATAATTGCTCAGGCAATCAATGCCACCTTCCAAGCTCAGCCGGAGGAGGCCAATTGGACCAAGATTGCCCCCAGAAAAAGCCGTGGCACTAAGGCTCCTAAGGAACCAGCCCGGAGCAAGAAGCAAAATTCTGGGGGCAAGCGAGTCCCACTGCCGAAGCAAACTCCTCTCTCTTCTCAAGAGGCAGCACGCCAAAAGAAGCAAGAGAAGAACCGTAGGAAGAATTTAAGAGGAGATTGAAGAAGCAAGCCGAGCAAGCCGCTGCTATGGAGGCTCCTAAGGAGCCAACTCCTCTACAAAGACTTCAAAAGCTCATAGATGAGCTGGAGGAGTACACTCCCCCTCGCCCCACCAGGGTCGTCACTCTAGACGAATATATTCCCTGGGACAAGCTTGGGCGCAAAGCCCGTCTTCTGCAATGGCTCCGAGAAATGGTCACCGTCTTGAAGAAGGTGAAGACTTCCCAATCCCAGAGGAGCTCTCCTTATTCTATAAAGATGAGGAGCTCACTGTCGAGATGCTCGAGGAAATGCTGCAAGAGCTCTCCTGCAACATGGTGGCGATCCCGCCGCCCGACAATATTTACTGTCCCACGGCTGATAGCACTGGAGGCAGGCTCCTATGGCGACATATCAGCGCCGCTCGGCAAGAAATGGCCGGGGACGTGGCCGAGGTCGTAACCGAGGGCATGGACGTGAAGGTCCCCTGACTCTTGACCGGGTCATACTGTTCAGAGGGGAAAAGCCGGGTCCTATCCCAGAAACTCAAGTTCGGGGAATCCCTTTCATCCTCAACCCTTCAGAGGGTTCAGGCCCCATCTCAACGGCTAAGCCGGGTGGCGTTCCTTTTACAATCACATCCTCTGATGAAGAAGAGGAGCCGGCCAAGTCGCCGAAGTGCGAGAAGGCGTTAGAGCAAGCCGGCCCCTCCAACAGGGTCGAGCCCGCGAGCCAGGCCGATCCTTCTAATGAAGACCAGCATGATGGGCCTTTGCCACCTCCAGAGGAATCCTTGGCACCGCTGTTCCAAGAAGATGCGGAAGGCCAGAATGCGGAGGAGCGCCCTTCTAAGCGGGAGAAGCCTCGCCAGGCGCCGAAGACTCTGGCGGAGATCATCCCGCCATTTGACAAGACCCGTGCTCGGGCAGACCGCAAAATCATTCATCATATGAAGCGGTTCCCAACAAATGTCACTATTTGGGAAGCCATTGCTTGGAGCAAAGACCTCAGAGAGGCTCTTGTCAAGATACTTCAAGATCCAGAGGCATATGAAGCCCATGTTGCAGAGTTGCAGGCCCAGGCATATGAAGCACTCACAGCCAACATCTCCTTCACGGACAAAGACATGTTGCTGTCCTCTCCGTGTCATAATCGCCCCTTATATATGAAGGGGACGATTAATGGGCATGACGTGAATCGCATTTTGGTTGACGCCGGAGCAGCCGTCAACATCATGCCTTTGAAGACTTTCAAGTCTCTATACTTGGCACCTTATTTGCAAAAGGTGACTGATGTCAAGATCTCGGGATTCAATCAGGGTTCCGAGGAAGCGCTTGGTCGGGTTGTGGTCAAGCTTGCCTTGGGCGATTTTATCACCCAAGCGACATTTTATATCATCAACTCTGACACATCTTACAAGATGCTGCTTGGAAGGCCATGGCTGCATGAAAATTGGGTTGTCCCTTCAACTCTGCACCAGTGCATTAAATATGCCAAGGAAGGAGAGCAACATACGGTCTTTGCAGATCAAGCCCCGTTCCACCCCAATGAGTGCCATCTGGCCGATGCTTCTCTGTATTTTGGGAAGCCCACTCTAGCAATCCCTGAGCCTATAAAGAACAAGGGAAGCAAAAAGTGGACCTTGAAGTCGAGGAAGGGCAGCTCTTCACTGTCAATCAAGATATGGTAAAGCTGCATAGGCTGAGCCTCAGTGCTGCCTCCAAGCCGACTCAACCAGAAAGGAGGGATGCTGATTTTGAAGCTAACCTCATCAGCCAGGTCATTGACCGAAGCATCTCCTTGCCACCCAAGTGCCTCCAGCTCTCGTCCCAACGGGAAGAGTATGAGGTGGAGCAGTTGAAGACCTTCACAGTCTCCTATCAACGGAGAAGGAGACGCAACAAGGCAAGGGGGACAAGCCGATCATCTTTTACAAAGGTGATTTAGTCCCACCGTACCCTCCTGAAGACAATTTCGGCTGGGATACTCCCGCTGATGTGGTGCCAAAGCCAGTCCAGGAGATGGACGATATGCCGAAATACATCAGGGAAATGTGCAAAAAGCAGCACATCCCGCAAACTCTGGACCCTGCACGAGCGGCGTATTTCCATCAATTGTGGAACCCTCCGCAGGTTCGTGGGCAACCTCCCTTCTCCCGCAAAGATACAAGGGGCCTTGGCTATGTCCAGGAGACGGACTTTGAGGTCCACTTTGCAGCCAATACCATAGGACTGCTACCTCTCCATCACAGGCAAGCAGAAGTTGAGCCCAACATTGATGACTCTGTAAGGGAGTCCGCTGATGTGTCTACGACACCATCACCTTCGTCAGGAGTCGACAATGACCACCCCTCAGAGGAAGGAGCAGCTCAGCCTGCTAACCATCAGCAAGATGAAGCAAGCCCTTCGGCTTCAAGCCACGAGCAAGAGTGCTTCGAAGAATTTGATGTCTATGAAGCCAACACTGATGATGAGGGAGACTTCGTCGACCTCCAACCAGCTCCACCGGAGCTTGAAGACGGTGGTCAAGCAACTGTGGACGAGTTGATTGAGATCAATCGCGGAAGCAAAAGTGACTATCGTCCCACCTTCATAAGTGCTCTCCTCAGCGAGGAAGAAAGGCAGTCGTATCGACAGCTTTTAGAAGAGTTCAGGGATTGTTTCGCCTGGACTTACAAAGAAATGCCCGGGCTCGATCCTTCTGTGGCTGAACATGAGCTGGCAATACTTTCAACAGTCAAGCCAGTCAAGCAAGCTCAGAGGCGTATGCGCCACGAGCTGGAGTTGAAGGTCAACGCTGAGGTTGATAAAATGCTCAACGTGGACTTCATAGAACCTTGCATGTACCCTGTATGGCTTGCCAACATCGTCCCTGTCAAGAAGAAGAACGGCCAAGTCCGAGTCTGCATCGACTTCAGGGATTTGAACAAAGCATGCCCGAAGGACGACTTCCCTGTCCCAATCACTGAGACAATGGTTGATATGACCACTGGTCACGAAGCCTTGTCTTTTATGGACGGGTCGTCGGACTATAATCAAATCCGCATGGCCGTCAAAGACAAAGACCATACGGCTTTCTGGTCTCCAAAGGGGATCTTCAACTATAAAAGGATGCCGTTCGGTCTGAAGAATGCCGGCGCAACCTATCAAAGGGCCATGACCAAGATCTTCGACGAGATGCTACATGACCTTGTCGAATGCTATGTTGATGATCTGGTCGTCAAGACAAAGAAGCGGGAGATCACTTAGCTGACCTGCGTCGAGTCTTTGAAAGGCTTCGACAATTTCAACTCAAGATGAACCCGATGAAGTGCGCCTTCGGCGTCTCCAGCGGCAAGTTCCTTGGCTTCATTGTCAGGTATCGAGGTATAGAAATCGACCCTGACAAAATCAAGGCCATAAGAGGACTACCTCCGCCTAAGAACTTGACAGAGCTCAGATCTCTTCAAGGAGACTCGCCTATATTAGGCGGTTTATTTCTAACCTCTCAGGAAGATGCCTACCTTTCGGCAAATTGATGAAGAAAGGAGCACCCTTCATATGGGACGAAGACTGTCAGAAGGCCTTCGAGCAAATCAAGGAGTATCTGCTGACTCCTCCAGTCTTAGGGGCACCCGTCAGAGGGAAGCCCCTTATCTTATATATTGCTGCCATGGATGCCTCTTTGGGGGCTCTGCTAGCCCAGATCAATGACGAGGGCAAAGAGCAGCCGCTGTACTACCTCAGCAGAAGCTGATCGGGCCTGAGCACCGGTACGCTCCCATGGAAAAGGTGTGCCTAGCTCTGGTGTTTGCTGTCAAGAAGCTAAGGCACTACCTTCTAGCCCATCGGGTGGAGCTCATCTCAAAATGTGACCCACTCAAGTTTCTGCTCAGCCAGCCTGTCCTCTCGGGTAGGCTTGGTAAATGGGCACTTATCCTCATGGAGTTTGATATCACCTTCGTCCCACGCAAGGCGATTAAGGGACAAGGGATGGCGGAGTTTTTAGCCGCACACCCTGTGCCAGAAGATTCGCCACTCAACTTTGAGCTACCCGACGAAGAGGTGTTAGTGCCTTCTCAGGCTACTGGGGAACATTATGAAAAAGTCCCACCACAGATGGAGCCGGGTGTCCTCACCCTTGATCTCCCACATTGGGAGTTATATTTTGATGGTGCCTCTCGGACAATCAAAAGAGCCGGTGGCCTTACAGACTATGTCTCAGGCGCGGGGGTAGTCTTTGTATCTCCACAAGGCGGCATCCTCCACAACTCTTGCGCTCTCATGAAGTCGCTGACTAATAATGAGGCAGAGTATGAAGCGCTAATTATTGGGCTTCAACTGGCACTGGAGATGGACATCAAGTGCATCAAAGTGTACGGGGATTCTCAGCTCGTCATCCGACAAGTACTGGGCGTCTATGATGTCCGGAAGAAGGAGCTCGTCCCCTATCATGCAGCCGTCATGAGGCTCAAAGAAAAATTTTACCTATTTGAAATAGGCCATGTCCCCAGAGGCAGCAACTCTCAGGCTGACGCTCTTGCAAAGTTGGCAGCAGCCCTAAAACTCCCGCCTGAGGGAGAATTAAATATTATTGTCAGACATCGAAGGCTCATGCCAAGTGTGCTCGACGAAGAATCCGGCCTCACTGTCTATGAGGTCGACAACATTCAAGAGGAGGATGCTCCCGAAGAAGAAGATTGGCGCGAGCCAATTATAAAATAAAGAACGGCTGGCTCCCTCCTGATCGGGCTCAGAGGGTGCAACTGCTACGCAGGGCGACATCCTACCAGCTGATTGACGGCATGCTCTTCAGGCTCGTCCATGAAAAGGACCGATCGGTTCTCCTCCGTTGTCTTTCATCCAAGGAGGCCAAGACGGTCATGCATGAGGTTCACTCCGGATTGTGTGGAGCTCACCAAGCAGGAGCTAAGATGAAGAATAGCATCAAGCTCAAAGGGTTCTACTGGCCCACCATGTACGAAGATTGCAATCAATACGCTCGTACATGCCATCAATGCCAAGCATTTGGCCCGGTCCCTCGGCGGCCACCTAACCCGCTCCATCCAACAGCGCCTACTTGGCCATTTGCAGAGTGGGGTATGGATATTGTGGGACCATTCCCACCATCGTCCCAGGGGCACAAGTTCATACTTGCCGCCACCGATTACTTCTCCAGATGGGCGGAAGCCGTTCCACTACGGGAAGTTACAGGGGAGATAGTCGCTCATTTTGTGCGGCACTATATTATATACAGATTCGGCACCCCCAGTCGGATTATATCCGATAATGGCACGCCGTTTAAGAACAAGACTGTTTATGCTCTGGCGGCCAAGTTCCATATTGACTGGAGGACGTCATCAGTCTACAATCCCCAGGCCAACGGATTGGCCGAGCCTTCAACAAAACCCTCTGCAAGCTGCTGTCCAAGATAGTAGGTGGCCGTAAGCGAGATTGGGGTGAGAAGGTCCACGAAGCCCTATGGGCCTATCGTACCATCTACAAAACCCCCACGGTTGCTCCCCATTCTCCCTGGTCTATGGAGCTGAAGCGGTGGTCCCTGTGGAGATCGAGCTAGCATCTTACCGCGTTGCTGTGCACGCCGGATTGCCAGGCCAAGACCAATCTGAAATTGAAAGAAGGCTCGAGGAATTGTCCAACCTTGAAGGTCAAAGACTCAAAGCCTACAAACACTTACAAGTGTATCAAGCCCGCATGACACGTGCCTATGATAAGCTGGTCAAGCAACGGGCGTTCAAGAAAGGCGACCTCGTCATGGTCAAAGAAAAGGAGGTTCTCGCGGGAAGATCCAGCGGCAAACTCCAGCCCAATTGGCGTGGACCTTACGTCATCCAGAAGGTCTATGAAGGAGGGGCCTATACGGTCCTTGACCACAAGGGAGATAATCCCTTCCCTCCTCTCAACGGCAAACATATGAAGCTCTACCATGCGCCACCGCAAGAGTTTCTGCAGCAGTCCTCACAGGACAGTACCTCTCCTCAGTGAAGGTTCAACATAAAAAAAGAAAAGGGGGTAAAAAAATACTGATACCCCGGCGGACTCAGTCAGCCTTCAACGGTTAGCTGAGGGTAAAAAGGCCACAGACCCGGTCAAGGTGAAAACCCAAAAGGGCGCCTCGGGCAAAAATGGGCAACCCCTCGGTGTGAAAACCCGAAATGGCGCACCGGAAAAAGCTAAAGGGGGCCGCCTCGGCGAAAATCCGAAAGGGCGGTGAGGTTGGTAATGTGAAAAAAAAATCCTCTCCCTGTCTATTTTAAGGGTGGCTCTAAGTCAATGACTCCATCCCATCTCGACCAAAACATCATATTGATGTCAGGGCTACACCTTACATGTCATCCTATGACACCTAGTCCCACTGGCATTCTGACGGTGTCATACTTTGTCCCATCGGGCTCGGCCTATGCATACCTCTTCCGGGATGCCGGCCCATTCCGCCTATCGGCTTCCGGGTTCAGCTCACGTGTCTCTTCTGAGCAGTTAAGCCCGCTTACTCTCTTGTCCCACTGGGACTGGTCTTAGTATGCTCTCTCGGGCTGCCAACGTTTCATGCCTTTCGGCTCCTTTTTCATTCTAGGGAATGGCCTATGTATGCTCTCTCGAGCTGCCAACCCTTTAGGCCTTTCGGCTCCTTTTTCATTCTAGGGAATGGCCTCAGTATGCTCTCTCGGGCTGCCAACCCTTCATGCCTTTCGGCTCATCTAACCTCTTTGGGATTGGTCTCAGTACGCCCTCTCGGACTGCCAACCCATCATGCCTTTCGGCTCACCTTTTTCATTCTAGGGATCTGGCCTCAGTATGCTCTCTCGGGCTGCCAATCCATCGTGCCTTCTGGCACATGTCCCACCGGGTCTGGCCTCAGCACGTCCTCTCGGGCTGCCAACCCACCTACTCGCCTATCGGCTCTCGGGTTTGACTCTCACGCCCCACTAGGGTGGTCGAATCCATCTTTGTCCCATCGGGAATGGCCTCAGTATGCTCTCTCGGGCTGCCAACCTACTCGCCTATCGGCTCTCGGATTTGACTCTCACGTCCCACTAGGGCTGTCAAATCCACCCTTTTTCTTCTTCTGGGTCTGGCTGCCCCTTTCGGGCTGTCAACCCATCTCGCCTCTTGGCTTTAGACTTGACTCATATATCCCACCGGGATCGTCAAGTTTACTCCTTTGTCCCCACGGGCTTGGCCTCAGCGTGCCCTCTCAGGCTGCCAACCATGTTTGCCTATCGGCTCACGGATTTGACTTATACGTCCCACCCGGGCTGTCAAATCCCTTCCTGTCATCGTTTCGGGTCTGGCCTATGTATGCTCTTTCGGGCTGCCAACCCATCCCGCCTATCGGCCTCCAGGTTTAACCCTCATGTCCCTTTTGGACTGTTAAACCAACTCCTTTGTTGTTCCAACCGGGCTTGGCATATGCACAGCCCTTTAGGGTTGCTAATCCGGTCAACCTTCAGGTATGGATTTGGCTAATTACGTCCCATTAGAGCAATCGAATTCACTCATCTTGTCATACCGGGCTTGGCTTCAGCATGCTCTCTCAGGCTGCCAACCCATTACACCTTTTGGTCTCACCGAGTTCGGCCTCAGTATGCTCTCTCGGGTTGCCAACCAATTATGCCTTTCGGCTCGTTTCTATCCTCTTGGGTTTGGTCTCAGTACGCCTCTCAGGTTACCAACCCGTTTCGCCTTTCGGCTCACCGATTTGATTCATTCGTCCCACCCGGACAATCAAATCTACCCACTTGTCCCACATCTGCGGCACACACGTCCCTACGGGAGTGCCACCTTTTCCTCGCCTTTTGGCATTATAGGGTCCAAAAAAAAAAACGGGGTTAAAAATATTGATGCCCCAGCGGACTTGGTTGTTTCCGTTAGGGGAGCAATCAAGGGCAAAAAGGCCTTAACCCGGCTAAGGTGAAAACCCGAAAAGGCGCCTTAGGCAAAAATGGGTACCCTCAGTGTGAAAACCCGCAAGGGCGCACTGGAAAAAGCTAAAGGGGGCCAGTCCTGGCGAAAACCCGAAAAGGCGGTAGCGCTGGTAAAGTGAAAAAAAAAAAAAAAAAAAAGACTTATCAAGCATCAGACTCGCTCCTTCTCAGCTCAGCAAGGCAAGTCTCACTCTAAAGAGCTTCCTCCCGGAGCCCCACAAGCCTACGGCAAAGAGTCTACATCGGCGCGCGCAAGACTGTGCTCCTCCTTGGTCTCCTGGACCTCTTGCAAGAGTTCCTCCACTCTTCGAGAGGCCATCTGCTCGTGCTCCACGAAGGTGGGCGAACTCCTCCCATAAAGATGCAAGCTCAGTCACCCAGGCGTCCCGAGGGAGACCAAATGCATGCATCCGGCAATGCTACACCAAGTTGAGGACCATTCGGCCACTCCATCCCAAGAGGTCAGGAAACTCTGAAGCAGCTTTGAAGCCTCACTAGCTGAAGGCAAAACAAATAAAGGAGTTGCCTCAGCCTGTGTACGGCCGACATTTACCCAGACCAACGTGCCCTAAGGGTTGGTCTACATCAACCTTGGCTATCACAAGTCAGCGGTTAGCCAGCTTTAACATTCGGCGACATACCTCAGCGGTCAGCCGACACATCGACATGTTCGGCTACACACCTCAGTGGTCAGCCGACACATCTTCAATGATACCTCAGCGGTCAGCCGACACATCAACATGTTCGGCTACACCTCAGATGTTAGCCCACACATCTTCGGCGACATACCTCAGCGGTCAGCCGGCACAATGACTTTTGGCCAAACGCACCCCCAAGGGTCGGCCAGTGTCAGTCTCTAGCTATCACAGCTCAACAGTCAATCAACGACGACTCAGATGGATGCGCATCTTCGAGACATGCCTACATCCACTCGGGCCAACAAGTCTCTCAGAAGCAGGCCCCCATCAACTTCGGGCTAATAAGTCTCTCAGAAGCAAGCCCCCATCAATTCTAGGCCAACAAGTCTCTCAGAAGCAGGCCTACGTCAACTCCGAGACAATAAGCCTCTCCGAGGCAAGTCTGCATTAACTCTCAGCTTTCTGCAAAGCAATGAAGCAGTGAGGTGCAGTCCTACAACAATCTTCCCATGTCATGAAGACTCGGGAGATACCCACAAATACTACAAAGGGCACGGACCGTCCGCCTCTACCTCCGGCCTCGACGAACGTTCCGTGGGGGGCATTTGTTGCACCCGTAATTTTCTCGAAATACTTCGAGAATTTCATTCCGAAACAACCGACGAAAAAGATACGGTGTAGCGCCGATGTCGTCGGACTGCGGAGTACCTCCGCGATTTAGGGTCTATCGGCCCGATCATATTATTACAAGTGGCATCGCGACAATGGAAGTTAAGAGGAAGATATGCATGCATGCCTGTCAAAGCGGCCGAGCAAGTGTATCACACGGCACGGACGGGCGCGAAGATTCTTCCCCACGCAGCGTCACCACGGCTTCTTCTCAACTCAGATTGACAGAAACGGAGCAAAACGGCGCGAAGAGGGGCCAAAACGCATGCCCGAGGGTCAAACGACCCCTCCCGGACGCGAGAGGGGGCCGCGGCCACCCCGCCGGGGTCGGCGGTGGTCGCACGACCCCGCCAGCCACCTGGCGGGGTCGCGCGACCCCGCTGGCACCCCAGCGGGGTTGCGCGACCCCACTGTGGACTGGCGGGGTCCGCGCGACCCCGCTGGCATCCCTCCGGGGTCGCGCGACCCCTCTGGCATCCCACCGGGGTCGCGCGATCCCCCCTTTCTCTCCGGTGTTCAAAAAAAAAAAGGGAGGATTTTTAAACGCCCTCAGAGGGGTCATTCATCCTTTTTTGGCATCCAGAGGGATCATTCATCCCTTTTTGACATCCAGAGGGGTCATTCAACCCTTTTTGACATCCAGAGAGGTCATTCATCCTTTTTTGGCATCCAGAGGGGTCATTCATCCCTTTTTGGCATCCAGAGGGGTCATTCAGCCCTTTTTGACATCCAGAGGGGTCATTCATCCCTTTTTGGCATCTAGAGGGGTCATTCAACCCTTTTTGACATCCAGAGGGGTCAAAATGATTTTTTGCCACCCCACCTTGACAGAATCGGGACAAATTCGTTCATTTGACCCCTCTGGGCCCTCCCGCCTTCTATAAATAGACCCTAAGGGTCCAAGTGGAAAAGAGGACGGAACCTCTACGAGAAGAGCACCGCGCAAGGAATTGTTCTGTTTGTTTCGGCCTGTGAGGGGTAAGTCCCCGGGCCTTGTACTTATGCCCCTACGGGGTATTTTTGTAATTACGCCCCTCAGTGGGCCATGTTGGCAATTATACCCCTCAGCGGGCCGTGTTTTGTAAGTCTTTACGTCCCGGGACGACTAAGTTATGTGGTTATGTCCCTATAATGACGGAATTACAAAAATGTCCTCCCCGGGACCGTAAGAGACCAAAGTCCTGTAATTTGCAGTTATACCCTGCAATCTTTTGTAATTCGGGCTACGCCCCTACTTCCCGCGTGGGTGCGGATCTTTGTACAGTCGACAATTCGCCGACAATCCTTGTACCCATTTGAGCCATAAATGCAATCTATGACTTCATATGTCTTCTTTATGCATTGACTGGGGAAATTACAAGAAAACCCCCGACTCGTCAAAATTGCAAATATACCCCTCCTTCGGCCAAATTGACGGATGTGTGCCTTCTATGAAGCCCCTTGTCATTCCTTCGGTCCGGAAGTGTTGTCAGCTCAGTCCAACGCTCGGGTATCATCTCAAACCTATGTCTAGGGTCTGGTAAAATTATCAAAATACCCCTGTGACCTAAAAATGACCTCAGAGTCTTTAAAATCCTCCAGAAACGACTTCCATGCCTTGGGGAGTCAGGAACCCGATCCTACTTCTGTTCCAGTCCAGAAATTTCATAAATACCCCTGGCCTGGAAAAATTACCACAATGCCCCTGGGGTGGTAAAATTACCAAAATACCCTCGGGGTCCAGAAAACTCCTCTCCACTTCAAAAACGCCTACGGCTTCCGCATATTTGTGTCTTTATTCCTAAATCTTAGGGTTTTGTTCAGACTTTAGCCCTAACTCTGTTAACATGTTGGTGGTAAATGAGTGGTCATGAAGAGTTTCTCGAGTGAGCCTGCCCTCCACATCAGAACCTCTATAGAAGACTTTCGAACTTCTTTGACAGTCAAACAAAGGTGTTCGGACGTTAGGCCGATGTAAATCAACACTTACTCCGGTCAGTGGGGAAAGGTCCAGCACTCGAACCCAAATCGTCTGATACGACGCGCACACACGGAATCACCCTCCACTCAGATGGGGGGGATGTTTCTTTTCAAAAAGAACGAAAATCTACCTTTTATCTACGATAAAAGTCGATTTAGATTTTTTCCGTGTCTCACAACCGCGTAAGTCTCCGGGTCGGGCGTTAGAACACCGGCGTGCCGACATGAGCGTGCTCGGGGATGGCATGCTTGAACTGCACGTCTCCCGAGCAGGAATACATCCCGGGGGTGCCACCCCCTCTCTAGAGCACATCTGGGATTGAATGGGTTTGTAGGAGACCCTTGGGTGTGCGTTCATGCAGGAATGATTGCAAGCCTAGAAGCGTCGTGTGCTGGAACAGTAGATAAACCACTCTAGTAGGGGCACGACATTGTACCGCTGCCAAGGCTTGCAAATAGAAGATGGCACGACCATACCTGTAAGAGGAACGGCTGGGATGTAACTGATCCGGAGTAAAACTGGAGTCTGGGAGTTGAAAGACATCCGGATCATAACTGACCTGGAGCAAAATCGGATTTAGGTCAGTACTGTGATATGACTGGGATGAAGTAAACATCGGGAGGAATTATTGCCCAATCCATAATTGAACGTATGATTCCAACAAGACGGCTGATTTTTACTGGGATAGCCATCCGATTAGAATAATCCGCCAATAGGAAAGGTGCGTAATTAGGCGAACTGGAACGGGTAATATGTGGGGTCAATTGTATAAACTGAGATAGTTGAATGAACTGGGGCTGGGTGGACTGGGAGAGTCAAATAGCTATATAAACTGGAGTAGCTAGCTGACTGTACGAGTTATAGGATCAGGGGTGAAAACAACTATATCAACTGGGGCAGTTGTATGAACTGGATGGGTTGGATGAGCCGGGCAGATAGACTGGAGAGTAGTTATCTAGGGGAGCTGGGTCAACTAGAACAACTACAACTATATCAACTGGGACAGTTGTGTAACTAGGGTCCGAGAGACTGGAGTTACTGGGAGATAGTGAGTTAATTGAGAGATTGGAGTTGCTGGGGAACTGGAAATGTCGGGAGACTGGAATTGCTGGGAGACTGGAGTGGTCTGATTCGATTAAGGGTGCAGACTAGGCCGGACTGATTTGAATGATCAGGGAAGCTAGACCATGTGACCATGCGAACTGGACCGACAAAAGATTTTTGCGTTAATATATCAACTGATCATGACCATGCCCGGGATGGAATCTTTTTTATCAAAAATATAAATGTACGCCCGGAGTAGAGTCTCTTTTCATAAGAAAAATATATATATATGTGCTCTTGGCAGCAAGAGCAAGGCGGCGGCAGCAATATACCCTCAAAGAGGATGTAGAAAACTCAGAATATCAGAAACCTCTTCAGTTTGCTCCTCGGTCTGAGTCAGGGTCTTCTGCGTTCGTGTCTTGCGTCTTCTTTTCGTGTGTGTCTTCTGGCCTTCCCCACCCATGTATTTATAGGCGTGGGGGGAAGGGTGTTGGGTGCGCTAGAAGGAGCCACCTGCACCAACTGGAGGCGCTGGGCGACGCACTTGGTCCAACTCACCTTCACCACCGCACCCAGTTCGTCAGGGTAGGGGCGCTGAGCACCCTCAGTTGCCACAACTATAACAAGGAGCAAAACCGCTCGATTTGGGACTTCCTCAAAGTGGGTAGCGCTGGAATAGGCATTGACTTAGGGTGGCTGGAGGGGCGCTCAAATTGGCGATTCGTCCCAGTGGGGAGCGCCAGAATTGGGGTTTCGTCAAACTGGCTGGGAGGAGCGCTCGATTTGGGATTTGTCCAAGTGGGGGGGGGGTAGAATTAGGGATTTGTCCAAGTGGCTGAGAGGAGCGCTCGTGGGGCGCTGGATTTGGGATTTGGTCGAGATAAGGGCATTGGTTTTGGGTTTTCGTCAGACCGGGGGCGCTGGTTTTGGGTTTTCGTCAGACTGAGGGTGCTGGTTTTGGGATTTGGTGGGAACGCTCATTTTAGGGTTTTGTTAGGGTGGAGGGCGCTGGTTTGGTTTTTTTGTGAGGGTGAAGGGCGCTAGTTTTGGGATTTGGTCAGGGTGCTCCTTTGAGCACTTTGTCAAGGTGGGGGCGCTGGCCGCCTCCACCTGGACCACCTGGGGGCGGGGAGCGCCCCCACATGCTCCAGGTGGGGCTTTCGCCCCCTAGAAGAGGGTCCCCTCTTCTCTACTATTCACACCTTGGCTTTTCTGGCTTTTCTCTGAGATTCGTCTTTAAACTAAATTGTGAGACGAAATATTGACCCTTTGACCATTTTTTCCCGTCAATTTTTCATGCAAGTATTTAAAGAAATACTTACAAATTTCACATAGTCAACAGCCTTATAATCTTGCATTGCTTATTATACAACACTTTGTTCTCGAAAGTGAAACCTTTGAGGGAGCTATGTAGTGGTTTTCCCCTTTCTGGAATGTAACTTCAAATAACGATGTATAATAGAATGCTCAAGTTTCTAAACATTCCAAAATAAGATGATGTGATTTTCATAGAAAAGAAAAAATAGTCCATCTCTTTCCTAACTAACACATTAATTATAAGAAGCACCAAAGTCTAAACTACCCATGTTGCACAGAGGGACCTGCAGGGGTGTTTTTGGAAGAATAAAAAGACCTGAATAAGTTAACTGGTTCCCTCTTATTGGGTTTGGTAATGAACCAGCATCCTGATAAGAGGGACCTACGATTATGACTTGTGACCTAAGAACCAGGCTAGACCGGCCCATTATCGGGTCGGTCAGACTTCACACAACACTCCCCCTCAAGATGAGCATAGATATTTCGCATGTACAGCTTGCCCAATGCTGAGAGGAGCTTGTCTCAAGAAAGACCCTTGGTGAACACATCAACAACTTGATCCATAGATCGAACATACGGAAGGCAATATTCCCCAGAATCAAGCCATTCACAGATGAAGTGTCGGTCTATCTCAATGTGCGTAGTACGATCATGTTGCTCTAGATTGTTGGCGATGTTAATCGCTGCTTGGTTATCACAGTACAATTTTATAGGCAAATCAACCATGAGACCAATATCTTGAAGCAATAGCTTTAACCATAGAAGTTCTGTAAGCCCATGTGCCATGGCACGATATTCTACTTTAGCACTAGATCAGGTAACCACACTTAGGTTTTTACTGTGCCATGTGACTAAATTTTGTCCAAGAAACACACAGTAACCAGAAGTAGAACGACGATCTTCCTTGGATCATGTCCAATCAGCATCAATGAACCCCTCAAAAGTGAAGGATTTTGACTTGGTGAATAGAAGACCCTGGTCAGAGCAACTTTTTAGATATCTCAAATTTGTCAACAGTTTGTACAGGGGGTGCTCGGAGAGCATGCATGAACTGGTTAACAACACTAACAACATAAGTGATATCTGGCTAGGTGAGTGTCAAGTACAAAAATCTGCCAACTAATAGGGTGTTTGGTTGCTCTTTTTTACCTCTTTTTTCTCTCAAATTTAAAAAAGAGAGTAAGAGATCTTTTAACCCTGTTTGGTGTCCCTCTCCTAAATTTTAGGGAGAGAATCTCAGCATGTGTAAATCTTCCTAAAAAAAACAAGTCTAAACCAATTTTTTAAAAAAAACACCAACCACGTCTCGGGACTCCCCCTCCCTCCCCCGCTCGACCCCCCTCCCCCGCCCCTTGCGCAGCCCCCCTCCCCCTCCCCTCCCCGGCGGCCCCTGCGCCCCCCTTCCCCGTGGTCGGCGACCCCCCTCCCCCTCCCCTCCCCTCCCCCGCGGCCCCCCTCCCCCACCCCCTGCGCAGCCCCCCTCCCCCGCGGCCGTCGGCCGGCCCCCCTCCCCCCTGCGGCTCTCCCCCGCGGCTGCCGACCGGGCCCCCTCCCCCTTGCGCCCCCCTCCCCCGCGGCTGCCGGCCGGCCCCCCTCCCGCGCGGATCCCCTCCCCCCTGCGGCCCCTCCCCCGCCGCTGCCGGCCGGGCCCCCTCCCCCCTGCGGCCCCTCCCCCCTGCGGCCCCTCCCCCGCCGCTGCCGGCCGGGCCCCCTCCCCCCTGCGGCCCCTCCCCCCTGCGGCCCCTCCCCCGCGGCTCCCCTCCCCCCCACTATTCCCCCCCTCGAGTACCCTGTCAGCGGCCACAGAGCTACTCCACGGTCGCCGTTGCAACCCCACCGTCCGCAGGCCCCCATGGTTGGCAGTATCGGCCGAAACAGATACGTTTCGGCCGAAACGTATCGGTTTCGGCCGGTACCGATCCGAAACTGGACCCCAACACTGTAGCAGGTCCGATACCTAAAAAAAATACTTTTTAATGGTTTCAGACGAAACCATTAAGGGTTTCGGCCAAAACTGACCTGTTTCGGTCCGAAACCGGACGATTTCGACCGAAACCAGGGATGATCACTAATTTTTTTAGTTTTTTGAATGATTTCCACCAGTTTCGGCCGAAACCTAAACCGATACCGAAATCGGTACGTATCGGTTTCGGTACCGGCCGAAACCGGTACCGAAACCGATATTGCCTTCCTTGCAGGCCACGGTCGGTGCCGTTCGCCGTGCCACCCGGCTGCCACTGGCGTGGACCACCCCGGCAGCGCGTGTTCGTGGCGTCGTCGCAGGCGGGCCGCCGCCTTCCCTCACGCACTGGCCGGTCCTAGCGTCTGTCTCCCACGCCGTCGTCGTCGTCCGCGAGCCGCCCCTCCGCCACTGCTGCCTGCATCATCCCGACGCAGCTCCCCTCCCAATGCTCTCGATGCAGCAAGCCAAACATGTCTATATAATTTTTTAAATTTATGTTAGCTTTGCCAAACAGATGACTAATGATTTACGTCACTTTTAAAATTTGAGTCAAAAATTGACATGGATTAATTTTTTAGAGAGAAATAACTTTGAAAAAAAAAGTGTTCCCAAACACCCTATAATCTCTTAGTGACTTTTATCATCATCATAAAGAAGCGCACCATCTGTGCTAGTCAGTTGTTAGTTTACTTCGATAGGTGTGACAGTCGGGCGACATCCCAATTTTTCTCTGTCTGAAAGTAAGTCTAAAGCATATTTGCATTGACAAACATAAATATCATCACCAGAGTAGGCAACTTCCAAACCAAGAAAATATCGGAGGAGGCCCAAATCTTTGATTTCAAATTATTTAGCCAAATTATACTTTAAGGGCCTTATCTCTTCAACATGGTTGCCAGTGATAACCATATCATCAACGTATACAATAATAAGGACAACTTGACGATCTACCCATTTTACAAATAGTGTATGATCAGCATTGCTTTGGGCATACCCAAAACAAATCATCACAAGACGAAGCCACTCAAACCAAGCTCGTGGAGACTGTTTCAGGCCCTACAACGCCTACTTTAGTCTGCAAACTTTCCCATGTGTGTTATTACCTGGTGGGGGCTGCATAAACACTTCCTCTTGCAAGTCACCATTCAAAAATGCATTAGTTATATCCAACTGATACAACTTCCAAGAATATTGGGCAGCAAGAGCAATAATAAGTAATAACCCTAACTGACTTCAACTTTGAAACAGGGGCAAAGGCCTCATCATGATTTACTCCATGTGTTTGAGTAAATCCTTTTGCCACCAATCTTGTCTTGTACCGGTCCACAAATCCATCAAGTTCACATTTTATGGCAAACACCCACTTAGACCCCACTAGTCTCTTCCCAACCGGAGGATCAACCAATTCCCAAGTTTGATTCTTATGCAAAGCTTGCATCTCCTCATCCATTACCTGCTGCCACTTGGCGTCTTTCACAGCTTCTGTGAAGGAACCATACAAGAAAACCGTGGATAGCATAGAAACAAAGGACAAATAAGCAGAAGAAATATGAGAATAAGTGATGAACGAGAAATGGGATGTTTGGTACACCCACGATTGCCTTTGCGAATTGCAATAGGAAGATCAAGATCAAGAGTTTCAGTAGGGATGCAACCCGGAGAGTTGGCAACTTCATGGGAAGAGACAGCATCCACAGGAGGGGCCGCCACCACCTTCGACTGATGAGAGTAAGTGATCAACTCTTTCTCTGCACCTGCATTATTACAACCACCAACTGGTGAAGGTAATCCATCCATGAAAGGTAAAGAAAGTGCACGAAACACTCCCTTAAATCATGATCACTTCTTGCTGCAACCCCCCCCCCCCGCCGCATTCATAGCGTTCGTTCACCTTTCTTCACTCGGCACCTTGTAGTAAACTTGCTCAAGTGATGGAAGTGGATTAGTACTAAGTATTTGAGCCTACAACCCCTTATACTCTCAAGTAAGACCAGCAAAAAATTTAAAGATCCGATTCTGCTGAATTTGCTCTAAGTATTGCTTCTAATCTTTAGTGCATGCCCAAGTATAGAGAAAAAAATAGTCAAGTTCCTCCCACTTAGTTTTCAACAATCCAAGGTGGTAACACCAATAGTTCCCTGTTTCAACTCCTGGATCTCTGTGGTCAGCTGATAAATATGAGAAACATCATGTTGTTGTCCATATATTCGCTCAAAGAGATCCCACATCTCCTTTGCCATCTTCTTCATCAAAATTAGTTGTTGGATATCCAGACTCACAGAGTTTAGTATCTAACCCATCACGAGATTATTCTCCAAGTCTCAAACTGCATAGGTAGGCTCATCAAGAGCAGGCTCCTTGACTCTGCCATCAACATCAAGGATGGCAAACTCGGTTTCGGACTCGATTTCGCCCGGGTCCGAAACCGATACGACTCGGTTTCGGTTTCGACCGAAACCGGCCGAAACCCATTTAAAAGGTTCAAAAAAATTAAATTAATTCTATAAAATCTGAAAAAAAAAATCATAAATAATATAAATAATCACTTAAAATCACAAAAATCATTACACATGTATTTGAATGTATAAGTTAGTGCAATAATCTTGAAGTAGATAACTACAAAAATTGAATTTCAAACATTGAACATGTGAAAGTTAAAGTAATATTCCATTGTACATTACTACAAGCAGTACAATAAATCAAATTAGACAAAATAAATGTTACAAAAATTCATTGATTCTTACCTAATATGGATAATAATTCCTAGTATGCATATAGGAAAGTATGTACAATGAGGATGAATGCACGAACATGCCACCAGAGAATGTACAGACTTGATGCATATAATGCAGTATGCATATAGGAAAGTATGTACAATGAGGATGAATGCACGGACATGCCACCAGAGAATGTACAGACTTGATGCATATAATGCAGTATGCATATAGGAAAGTATGTACATGCCACCAGAGAATGTATAGACTTGATACATATAATGTAGTATGCATATAGGAAAGTATGTACAATGAGGATGAATGCACGGACATGCCACCAGAGAATGTACAGACTTGATGTATATAATGCAGTATGCATATAGGAAAGTATGTACAATGAGGATGAATGCACGGACATGCACCAGAGAATGTACAGACTCGATGCATATAATGCAGTATGCATATAGGAAAGTATGTACAATTCAGATGAATGCACGGACATGCCACCAGAAAATGTAAAGACTTTGCGTGCATGGAGCAAAAGATGCATCGACTTGCTATTGAAGAATGTACAGACTTGAGTTCATGAAGCAACAGGAGTTGCATGGACCAGGCAGCACGCAGCAGCCGCAGGCCCGCAGCACTGCAGCAGGCAGCGGCCGCAGGCAACAGCCACAGCACAGCTGCACAGTAGCACGGCAGCAGCAGCTCGGCAGCAGCAGCACCACAGCAGCGGCAGCACCACAGCAACGGCAGGGGGGATGGTTTCGGGCCGAAACCATCCGGTTTCGCCCGAAACCGATACCCCCTTTAAGTTTCGGATTGCTACAGTAATAAGGGCCCTTTTCGTATCGGTTATGGCCGAAACCGATACGTTTCGGCCGAAACGTATCGGTTTCGGCCGAAACTGCCAACAATGTCAACATCAAGGATGGCAAACTCGGTTTCGCCCGGGTCCGAAACCGATACGACTCGGTATCGGTTTCGGTTTCGGCCGAAACCCATTTAAAAGGTTCAAAAAAATCAAATTAATTCTATAAAATCTGAAAAAAAATCATAAATAATATAAATAATCACTTAAAATCACAAAAATCATTACACATGTATTTGACTGTATAAGTTAGTGCAATAACTTTGAAGTAGATAACTACAAAAATTGAATTTCAAACATTGAACATGTGAAAGTTAAAGTAATATTCCATTGTACATTACTACAAGCAGTACAATAAACCAAATTAGACAAAATAAATGTTACAAAAATTCATTGATTCTTACCTAATATGGATAATAATTCCTAGTATGCATATAGGAAAGTATGTACAATGAGGATGAATGCACGGACATGCCACCAGAGAATGTACAGACTTGATGCATATAATGCAGTATGCATATAGGAAAGTATGTACATGCCACCAGAGAATGTACAGACTTGATGCATATAATGTAGTATACATATAGGAAAGTATGTACAATGAGGATGAATGCACGGACATGCCACCAGAGAATGTACAGACTTGATGTATATAATGCAGTATGCATATAGGAAAGTATGTACAATGAGGATGAATGCACGGACATGCACCAGAGAATGTACAGACTTGATGCATATAATGCAGTATGCATATAGGAAAGTATGTACAATGAAGATGAATGCACGGACATGCCACCAGAAAATGTACAGACTTTGTGTGCATGGAGCAAAAGATGCATCGACTTGCTATTGAAGAATGTACAAACTTGAGTTCATGAAGCAACAGGAGTTGCATGGACCAGGCAGCACGCAGCAGCCGCAGGCCCGCAGCACTGCAGCAGGCAGCAGCAGCTCGGCAGCAGCACAGCAGCGGCAGCAGCACAGCAGCGGCAGGGGGGATGGTTTCGGGCGAAACCAGTATCGGTTTCCCCCGAAACCGATACCCCCTTTAAGTTTCGGATTGCTACAGTAATAAGGGCCCTTTTCGTATCGGTTATGGCCGAAACCGATACGTTTCGGCCGAAACGTATCGGTTTCGGCCGAAACTGCCAACAATTCAACATAGCCCGTCTTTCCTTGTTCGCCAAGCAAAATACGAGCAGAGATAGACCAGAGCCTAAAATTGGTCTCTGTGAGCTTCACAGAGGTCATTTGTAGAGATAGATTCTCACTGGGAGACAGACCAATAGGATGCCTGTACAAGGAGTTCCCTTCACGACCATTGGAAGAGTGAACCGGTTCCTGCGAGTCAACCCCACTGCTAGTCGATGAAGACATGATGAAGCACGCGTGGATTGACTCCTCAACCCTTCACACAACGTAGAAGATGGTGCAGGAGACTCCCCACACTCAATGGAATGATCTAACCAAGAGCAGACAGTAAGGAGAATGCAATAGCACAACCGCTACTCTGTCCAACCCAACCGCAAGCAGGAAAGATCGGGGTAATCCTCTTCCACCAAGGTTCCGCCAAACCCTAGAAGCCGTTCGTGGATTGCCACAGCCTGCAGAAGATGACTAGAAACTTAAAGGGGGTCAGAAGGCCAAGAGACACGAGTTGCCAGCCAAGTAAAAGAGGTTGTACACCGTCCGGCCAAGAGGAAGAGGTCGCACACCCTGGCAAAGACCTGTGAACCAAGAAATCCCCAAAACAGAGGACCGGAACCAAGAGGGATGGAGCACAGACAGCACGAACTGTAGTCCAGACCGTCCTTCACTTCGTCCGCAACTCCCCTGCTCTGATACCATGGAGAAGAAAGAGACAAGAGGGGGAAGAAGGAAGAAAATAGCACTGGTTGGAAGAAAATAGGAGTGTGGCCAACAACCCAGGTCGATTATATAGATATATATAGATATAGAGATATAGAGATAAATCACATAGGACAGAAATACCCCCGATCCATCAATCCATGAGAAACACCCTCATAGACCCACTGCACTATACAATAATTACAATAAGTACCCCTGCATGACAAAGACCAAACTACGCTGGACTACTAAAGGTAATTAGCAGAGAAACATAAAACAACTGGGGAAAAATAAGTATCGGATGCTCAAGGACAAATTCAGGAAAGAAATTTTCACCTTTGGGTTTCAAGAATAGGAACACGTGCAAGGACAAATTCACAAAACAACTCTATTATCTCATAGGCAGCTGATATGTTCTCTTCACGTATGACATGCTCCACCTAAGACAAACCATGTATAAAGGGAAACCAATCACACGGAGCAAAACGTTATGAGAACTGAAAATAAGATCATCAGTGCTACAATTACCCGAATACGAGCAATGGCTTCTTGGCCAGTTTGAAGGTATTGGGAAATCTCTTTCCTCATCTGTTTCAGCTGTACCTCCCTCTTGTTGTGCAACAATTTGATACGTGAAATGGCAAGATTCAAGCAAGTCTTACTGGAGAAAGTTTGAAAGTTAAATATATGAATGGGTTGCTCTAAGGATTACGTTATAGCTCACAATAGGTGAAAGAAGCACCAGACCAGATTCATCATGTAGCATCTCTATTTATCAAGAAAAGCACGATCTAGGTTTTCTTAACTACAAAATAAGCACTAATGTAGAAACCGTATGAACTAAAACAATGCCAGTTTTATAGCGGTGCAAGTACATGTGAAGCAAAGCTTGAGTTCATTTTTCCGAAAAGGTTTTACATTTTGCATGCGAATCTACAATTCCATGACATGGAACATGGAAAACATACACAGGAGATGGCAATATCATAAATGTGGGCCTACAAACCATGGTAATTTTACATTTTTCCAATACAAGGGGTGGGCAGGTTGAATAGTCCACATTCCATGGATCCTGTACCCACCAGGAGCCCCCAATTTTGTCAAAGAAATCCCGTTCCTAAAGTTATAAATTTCATTAGATATGGTACTCCGATCTCATGATAACACAATCGTCCCCCAGAATGACGTCTTTTTCTGCCATTTTTTTTGGAAAAAGGCCAACACGTAGACATCAGATTGTCCAGCAATACCCTACCCATTTGTGACAGTTCACAGAAAAGCACAAATTTTAGGTAAGAGGTCACATGATCCTATAAGGTACTCCCTCAATTTTGTATGATCCTAAAAGATACGCCCTCAATTTTGGTGCCTAGAGAAGGGGAAACATGTCGCGAGGAGAAGCAAATAAAAAACGCAAAAAGAGATAGAAAAACCACCCAAATTCTGATTTAAGAGATTCTCGCGATCTATGCAACAGATAGCTCGCCTACAAGCCTACAATCAAACATCAGCGGAAGATTTCATCGGCAACCCATAAAGAAAAAAGAAAATGCACAGGGAAGTGGGAGGTCGGTGATGGGATGAAACCAACCATCTGGTGCCCAGGAGGCCCCTGTTGAACAAGGAGGTGAGCGCCGACATCTCAGCCTCCGCGGACGGGAATCCGACTCGACGGAGGACCCTGTTCTGACGGAACTTGGACAAAGGGGGAAGCCACCCTTTTTTCTGGACTCCCTACAAGTCCACGCCTGAGACGACCAAGAGGGGAGTGGGTTGCCCCCCGGCGAGGCGAATTTGGGGTGAGAGATTTTTTTTCACGTCATGTAGTCACAGATGACATCACGTTAAACATGCATCCGTCTCTTTGCAAGTTATTGGGATTTTTGTCACTGTGTGTACAAAGAATATTCAACTGAACAATTGGGATTTTAGATGATGGTTTGCACAGTTTCAACTTCTCATCGTTCTGAAATGATGTTAGAGTCATGATTTCACTATGAAATGATGTTAGAATTATGGTATGTCGATTTGGTCCGATTAGGATGTGCCATATTATATCTAAAAAAATTTGATACAATACGAATCACCTTAAAGATCGACTGAGTCAGATCAAATCACAGTGTGAAAGAGAGAGGGGGAGAGAGAGAGAGAGGAGACCTCTTTTTGCTTCAGGGCTACTTGTCCTTGACACCAGGTTCATCGACGTAGTGCCTCATGTAGTCGGGGATCCCGTCGATGCCATCGATCAGGCAGTAGGTCTTGAGGCCGGAGAGGAGTTGGCGGATGTTATCGAAGTACTTCAAGTCAGGAGAGACCAAGCCTGGTTGGCCGTGGCTGTCGGGAGCTTGGCATGGACGGCACCTTCCCACATCCCCTGTGTTTCCATAGAAGAATGGGGACGTTTGTGGCTTGCACTTGTGGGTTGAAGGGGAAGAGGGAGATGGACTTGCTCTATTGATCTATACCACCAGACTCAACTTCACACCAAATATTTGACCAAAATCTCACAAGAAGAACAAATAGATAAACTTAGAAAGAGGGGGAAGAGATGATGAATGCCGAGTCAGGTCAAGTCAATTGTGACTCGGACATATCTGATACGGATCATCGAGCCGACGAATCTTAGTTAGAATTGCATTTGTTAACACGAAAGATACAAGTGATTCTATTATCCTCATTTTACCTAAACTATTGTTAACTTTTTTACTTATTTTAAAAATTAAAAGGTAGAAATGTAAATATATCATGAAGTAATGTATGCCATAAGGCCCATAACTACATCGTCCCACCATCCAAGGACATGGAGTGTAGCAGATGACATTGTCTTCACTCTTCACCGTATCAGTCCAGCCACCAAATTCAATTGTAGGAGAATCTTTGGAACATTTTTCGTTCGTTTTGGGTAGAAGTTTTGTTTATTTATTTGAAATTCAAATGCATTTATCGCTCTGCTTATCCCCCGAGCAAATCCTCAGAATATCAGAATTTTACATCTCATACTCTTTACAGCTAACCCATAGAGTTAAAGATCGGTCTATGTCATTTAGTCAGTGGATACTACTTTGCAGCCAAATTCTTTTGATTTCTACGTAGGTGAGATCTTATGAACGTTATAACGTGCGTTGGACCTGCAATCACAACTTTTTTCATAGGATTACAGAAGTAACCTCTTTCACACTAATAATGTTTAAACTGAAAGCGTGAATTCTATTATGAAAAAAATATTCGTGTCGGATCACGAGACATCCTAAGGGCGACTTTGATAACGGAATAAGAGATGAATAAGATGAATAATTTCGTCTACTCACTCTACCGAGTTTGATCGTAGGATTAGGTTATTTGGGGCCGGTTAGGGTTAAGGCCCTTATTATAAGAATAACTCATCCTATCATTTCACATAGAACGAGTTATTCCCAGAGTAAGATTAAGTTATCAAACTCAAAATAAAAAAATTCAAAGAATAACTCACATGTACCCACTTCGGATAATTTATCCTAACTCATTATCAAAGTGGTAAATGAACAAGAGACACGGGACGCTAACGTGAAGAAAGAAGTGACCCAATTATTCCGAGGAAAAAGAAAAAGAGAAAAATTATATGTATACTCTTGAAAAAATCTCAAACTACTATTATACCATCACCTTTATGGAATCTATCAATATACTCCCAAATTCTTTTAACCCGAGTTATGATACCCTTATGGTTACATTCGCAAGAGATTACGATAATAATACACATGAAGTGACCATTTTACCCACACGTGAAGAGAGAGAGAGAGCATAAGATGAGAGAGAGAGAGGACAGAGTGAGAGAGTGATCCGGAGAGAAATAATATTATGATAATAATACATGTCAAAAACATGCAATAGACAATTGATAAGGAGAGAGAAATGCTTCCTATCTAGATTCAACGTGAAATTTTGTTAGTATCCTTAGTGGATTAATAATGAAATTCATAGTCCACTACATGGGTGGTCATGATCATTTTCGTATTCCTTAGATAAATGCAATTAATCCAGCTAGGTCTGGTTGTACATTACATCATATTTATAAATATATACTTTACACTTAATGCAATCACTTACTTATCAAATTTTTTGATATCTTTCATCCAAGAAAGATATATATCAAAATAAATTCGAATTTTAAGTATTTAATTTTTGATGATAAATATTTTTTGGATAAGTGAATATTGTGAGGTATTGCCGCCACCCAAGCGGCGGCGGTGGAAGAGACGCGGAAGCCCGCGAATCTAGCGTTCGTGACGTCTTCACCACGTCATACATGATCGCGCGCGGAGAGAGGGAGAGGAAAGAAAGACGAAGAAGCGACGAAGAGACCGACCGGAGGGAAATGAGCCCCACAGCAACACCATGGAATCCAACATGCAGCGTCCACCGCTCTCGTCCTCTCTCTCTCTCTCTCTGTGTCTCTCTCATGCACAAGATTCACATGCGTGCGTGCAGCCTTGTTTGACCACCCCACCCCACACAACACAGCAGCATCGTCACCCATGACACAATTCGGAGACCCTGTTTCAACGCGTTGGCTTGGGGCCCAAGTCAGCGCCGAGCCCTATATATACTCGATCGAGTTTGCCCTCCAGTCCCTTGCAGCAGAAAGCCTCCCATCAAACCAGGTGCGAGAAGGCGAAGAGAAGAAGCGGCAGCTGCTGTTCTGCTCATCTGCAAGTACGTCATTTCGTCTTCTGCGCGCGAGAGATGGCAACGGCTGACTTCGCGATGGCCTACGTCGCCAGGAAGACCTGGAAGGAGATGTTGGAGGGGAGCGACGCGGAGTTGGCCGGGCGGCGGCGGGAGGAGGATCGGGAGACTGCAGGCGAGGAGAAGATTAAGCCCTGCCGACGTGCCTTCTTCTTCCTTGGGTCCACGGGGAAGAAGCAGCAGAAGAAGAAGGTCCATCCAGGGGGCGCGACCTCGAATGACGACGGAACCAGAGGAGCAACCGAGGCCGGCGGCCGGTGAGCCGATCGATCCGGGCGTGGTTTTTTGTCACGGGGTTGGCTGCGCTTTCCAGCTGTGTGTGTGCTTTTTTGTGTCTGATAAAAGCGTAGACCAAGAAGATGATGATGATGTTCAGGTGGGTTTATTATTTCTGTGCAGTCTCATGAACGTAATTATGTGTACGAGGTTCCGGTGTTGATTATGTAGAGAGCAATGTAAATTGAAGGGGAAGAGGGAGATGGGCTCGCTCTGTCGATCCATACCGCCAGCCTGCCTCTCGACTTCACATCAAATATTTGATGAAAGTCTCACGAGAAGAACAAATAGAGAAACTGAGAAAGAAGGGAGAGAGATGATGCATGTCGAGTTGGAACAAATCAGTTGTGACTCGAATATATATCATATCGAATCAGGGCAGACTCTCTCCGATACGGATCATCGAGTCGACGAACCTCAGTTAGAATTGCATTTGTTAACATGGAAGATATATTCGATTCTCTTATCCTCATTTTTTCTAAACTATTCTTAACTTTTTTACTTATTTTAAAAATCAAAAGGTAGAAATGTAAATATATCATGAAGCAATGTGTGCCAGAACTACATCGTCCTACTATCATCCAAAGACATGGATTGTAGCAGAAGACAGATTCTCTTAACCCGACTCATGATATCTTTTGGATTACATTCGCAAGACAGAGCGATAATAATACACGTGAAGTTACCATTTTACCCCCACGTGGAGAGAGTATGGGATGATAGAGAATAGAGTGAGAGAGTGAGCTAGGGAGGGGTCTCCCGACGTCATGTGAGAGAGAGAGAGAGAGAGAGAGAGAGAGAGAGAGAGAGAGAGAGAGGTCTCCCCTTCCGGCTACGGCACCCCCACAGATGTAGAAGATGCGCGCGCACACGCACATACACACAGAGAGAGAGAGAGAGAGAGAGAGACGACGAGGTGAGAGAGAGTGAAAAAGAGAGAGAGAGCATAGGAGGGGATCGTCCCCTCCGGCGTTAGCACCCCTGTGGGTGCGAGAGAGAGAGAGAGATGGGTGAGAGAGAGATGACGAAGTAAGAGAGAGAGAGAGAGAGAGAGAGGGAGAGAAGTGATGCAGAGAGAGAGCACTAGAGGGGGTCGTCCCCTCCGGCGTCGACACCCCCTAGAGAGAGAGAGATGGAGAAAAGAGAGGACAAAGTAAGAGAGAGTGCCATAGGGGGTGCCGACTCCGTCATCCCCTCATCTCCACCCTCTCCTCTACTGTCACGTCCTTCCCTTTCTCCTTCTCTCCTCCTTCCTCCCCTCACGTCCCATCTTCATCGAGTCCAAGCACCGACTCACACCGCTCGTGCCCACCGATGCCTCCCCTACCCTGCCCTAACTCATCTCTAGCTCCGTCGGTGATGGGGGCATGCTGTGACAGGCCCTCCAGGCGCTCTACCACCTCCGCATCTCCGCTCAAGCGCCTCGCCCTCCGACGCACGCGCGCGCGCACGCACACACACACATATGTGGGTGTCAGGGGAGAACATGTGAAGTCACTCTATGTGGGAGTATTTTTCTTTTTCTCTCCGCTTCACATCAATCCTAGATAAGCCAATAGGAAGAGGGGCAAATATCATTCTTTGTAAAATAGTAACACAACAAAGTGAATTCAAACGAACTTCACAAGTGAAACGAGAAAGGATCGAGTTAAAAACTAAGACTTCCCACCACAGAGTACGCTTACCACCAGCACCCTAACGTTTTGCTCGTCCCGTGGCGTTACCACTGTATGATAACAGCTGCACTTCGGCCCTTCATTAAATCAGCGAAAATGCGACGGGCAAGTAGGCAAACTTTGGCAGTAACAGCTAGAAATTAGATATCAAATGAATTGAAGTTCGCACTGCATTTGGGGACTATCATGACGGCATTCGTTTTATGCGTCGTAATGCCCAGTCGCTGTGTTCGGTGCCGTCCACCCATGCATGCATAGCCAAATTGAAGGATTCCAAAGGTATCTGTAAGGCTTCAGTGACGCATGGCTGAACTGATCTAAAATAAGCCCCAGTCTGCAGATGTACTCAGAAATGGCGAACGGAAGAACCTGTAATCACATTTTTGACTCTCTGTTCGACTCGTATAACGAACTAATGCAAATGGCCAAACAGAATAACAAGAATCTGTACTCAAAAAGAGAGGTATTGGGTGGTCGATCATTTCATGGGTTTATATCACTAGTTCAGCCCTTAACTCATTTGGAAGAGGGACGTTCAAGTTGCAAAGATTTAGGACGATTCTTTTACTAACAGGATAGGCAGTGAGCTGATTGATAAGGGGTTGGCAGCACATAAAATTAGGGGGGGCAAGAATTTTGTTGGGCTCAATGGTAGCTCCATCCTTCTGCTTTTCCTTTAAGAATATTGTGTTACCGTCCTTTTCCTGAAATATCCTGACAATTGAATAGTATCATCAAAAGGAACTTAAAGAATTATCGCATAACACTGCATGCTGATCTATGTTTCTCAGGCATAAATTATGTAGTAAAATTCTAATCCACGAAGTACTGTTTCCATTTCCTGAATATACATCATTGAATAAACATGCCATAGATGAGCCTTCTATAAAATTAATATTTTCTAGCTTCCGGTTGTGTAGCATGCACAAAATACAAATAAATGAAATAATAAGGGGGCTCAAGGGGGAGAGAGACAGCCTTGCTGCTTATGCAAAAGGCCTAGAGTTTTCTTGAAACATTCCCTGGATGAAGCATTAAACAGAAGATGTCACTTTTTAGAGGTAAGGTTGCAACAGAAGCCCTATCATACCCATCACAGTTTTAACTTACAGCTTGATAAGGAGTTCTAACCTGAGCCCTATCCGGAAACGATTTGTTACAGCTGGGAAGTGGGTTGAGAAGGGTACTCTTATGCAGGTAGGTAATGGGGAATACACCTATTCTTCTGCTGGAGGTCCTTTGAATAACTTGTTTTCTAAAATATTGTTTTCAGTGACTCACAAATGGCAGAAAGTTCGAGATTATTACAACAAAAGGTTCTACTATTAAGTGGTGTATCATTCTGAGAAGAGGGTTGCCAGATGTGGAAGAACGGGAATACCAGCAACTCCTGCAACTTCTCCATGGTATTCAGACTAATCCAGACTGACCACATAAACTTGTACCAAAAGCAACAAGGGAAACTTTTCGGTCAAATCCTCATATAATTTAGTTACCATCGTATCAGAAATATCAAGAAGTCTAGAAAGTGAAGAGCTCATTTTAAATCAGAGCTTTTATATGGGGTTGATTTTTCAGAAAAGGAACGTCGCTGAGATGTAACAGCACAGGAGATACACTGGGATTTCTGTGGTCTTCACAATGAGGAGGACATAGATAACTTATTTGTCACCCCGTACTTCCAGTTGGGAGATTTTGGATTTTTTTGGGCTTACGGCCAGCTTTCATCATACCTTTCCATCTGTGGAAGACATATGGAGTTACTTCCGAGCAATCAGTTGTCAGAATGAAAAGTCTATAAAAGATATCAGATTTTATCTGTTACCTCATGCCATTTGTTGAAGCCTATGGAAAGATTGGCATTAAGTCATCTTTTGGTAAAGTAAACGTTATGTTGAAAACATTTGTTTTCGAGTCTTGGGGTTCTTGTATTCTGGGAGCTCTTGTATTCTTGGAGCAGACATATTCTGCATTCCTATGTTGAGGATTGGAAGAGGGTGATCTCACACAATCCTCCTGAATTTAATGCAGTTTGTTTTCGTTATGGAAGAGGGACCTCTCCTCCTCCATTCTGCACCTTTCTTTATTTTAATAAAATTGGTGCTACAGAGCACTTATTCTTTGAAAAAAAAAGAAGCTGCAGATACTCACATTCTTTTATCTAGGTCAGGATGATAATCATGCTAGACATTATGTAAAGAGGTTAATCGAACAACTGGGTTCTCAAACTAGAATATCTGTTTTATTATTGATTTTATATCGTAAAAGAAGTGGCTATAGATGATATTGTAAAAAATAGAAAATTACAAAAACAAAAACGTTTTCACATACTTCATATAAGCTACAGAAAAGGGCAGACTGTATTTTCATTCACCATTTACATACCCATATAGAACATTAAGCAGGGGCCTTTTACATTATTACATGGGAACTCTTTGAAGGAAGGGAGGTGCATATTTAAGACCATTTGGGGAGCTATACAAACACACACACACAGAGGTCCACACAAAACTATAAAATAAGGACGTGGAACTATCTGATCTTCACATGGTTATCCCACAGCATTCTTCTTAAACAAATCACAGTAAACTTGCTTCACAAAATATTGGATTCTGGATACCATGTACGACAATAAAGGACGAGTGTTTTTGCATATATCAGTTATGGAAATCTGTGTAAAACTGGTCCGAGAAGATTTTTTTTTTTTGTAAAAGTGGGTAGCACCACTAATTATATTAAACGAAAAAAATGATGTAAAAGTATAGTCAATGAGCTCTCAAAAATCCCTGTACAAAAGGTTACACCAAGATAGTGTGAGAGACATTATCCACCCAACAAAACAAAAAGACGAGAGTCGAGGGAATTCACATCACAAAGTAACTCCACCCATTCCCTCACTCTAACGTAAATGAAAGATACCAGAGAATCATCAGCTCTAGCCTCCCTCTTAAAAGTACTATCGTTCTGTTCGCCCCACAAAGATCGAAGGGTGGCATGCAGAATCAGTCACCACACAACTCTATCTCCTCCAAGAGGCCACCCTCTGTCTTACAACTCAATGAAGTGATGCACCTCTCTGTGGTAACCGATGACACAGTGGCCTCTCCGAACAAGTCCCTCCCACACCCCCTGTGAGTAGGTACACCTTATAAACAGGTGATCTATGGTCTCGTCGTCTTGACCACATAAGCAGCAGGTCGACTGGATGTCCGGGAGTAACTAGAGCAGCCTATCACAAGTGGGCAACCTCCCGTGAGATATTCTCCAAGTGAGAAGCTTCACCTTCAACGAAATCTGCGGCCTCCAAACCTAAAGGTGAGACTGTGACACACCCCACCGTCAGAGATAATGGTGTAAGCAAACTTCACTGAGAAGATCCCCTCCCTACTCCACCTCCAAATCCATACATCCTCCCTGTCAGAGTGTGGAGAGTAGGTGACGAAGAAGAGTAGAAGGTCCTGGAGCTACTACATCTTGTCGATCCTAAGGTCCCTCCTGAAAATTGGTGCTCAGGTACCTCTTGAAAGTTGGAAGTCAAAAGCCCAAGTGACCGGCCCCATAGAGTCAGTTCAGACAGCAAAAAGGCTTGGGAAAGAAACCTCCAACATGAAGTCACCACACCACTTGTCCTTCCAGAAAAGGCACTTGTCGCCTTTCCCTAGACGGACTCGTACGCTGGAGGAGATAATATTCCTGCAGGTCAAAATGTAGCACTAAATCGGGGAAGTCTCATATTGTGCTGATGCATCTATATCCCAAGCGCTCCTCCTGCTAAAGTATCTTTGTCTGATAATGTATGCCCACAGCCCATCATCTTCGGCCACCAACCTCCACAACCACTTGCACAAGAGAGACAAATTAAAGTCTCCAACATCCTTGATCCCCAAGCCTCCCTCTTCCTTACTGACAACCACCCTAGCCCACTTGATATCATGCCAACCCCTACATCTCCCCCCACTCTCATGCCAAACGAATCTCCCCTAAATAGACTCAATCTTCTTCACCACAGTTTTCGGGATCCAGAACACAAAGAGGAAATAAATAAGCAAACTGTCCAAAACTAATCTGCATAAGACTGACATGCTCCCATATGATAGTAGTCTAGCTTTCCATCCAGCCAGTGTAGATTCATATCTTTGTATAATAAGATAGTTAATATGCACACCGAACAGTACTTGAGGTCAGAGGGAGACTCAAGTAGGAGATAAGGAAAGCTCCTAACTGACAGCCCAAGATGCACGCCGCCCTCTGGCGAGTCAAGTCCTCCATGTTAACCCCAACTAGTATGATATTGTTGAAGTTAACTTTCAGACTAGTGACCTCCTCCAACAACTCTAGCAAAAGTCTAGTCACGTAAAGTTACTGCTCATCCTCTACCAGGAACAAAATAGTATCATCCGACTGATGGGCCTTCTCTCCTAACCTGGAAACCCTTGATCAAAACTGGTTTGAAGATTAATCAGAAATTCCTTGAAATGCATTTGAATTTTATTAGAAAAAAATCAAATACCATTTCCATCAAAGGTTCAATGAATTCTTAAGTATAAATCAAAAGATACTTTGTTGAATCTGTGTCCATTATAATGAGCGCATGCACGCACATGAAGACATGCACACCCATACTCTTTTGCATGCTCTTTGGGTGGCCCTTTGTCCAGTTGTCCCTCTAATTGCCAACACATACACATTCTTTAGCATGCTCTTCAGATTATCCTTTGCCCAATTCTCCCTCCAATTACCAACACACATATTCTTTACCATGCTCTTCAGATTACCCTTTTTCTAATTCTCCCTCCAATCACCAACACATGGACACATTGTTTGCATGCTCTTCAGGTTACTCCTTGTCCGATTCTCCCTCCCATTACCAATATGTATAAAATAACGACACTACTGCCACTCTAGTTGTCCTCCCAACTCCAGAGAACAAATTATTGTTGTGCCCTCCTCATAAGGCTACTGCACCATATACAAACCCTGTCATAGAACATTATTCCAGTCCCTTCCCATTAAAACTTATTGGGAAGTGCACAAACGCGTGCCCTAGAAGTCAGGTACAGAAGTTCAGGAGACAGGAACTCCAGGATCAAGCCCCCACATGCCCGTAATGTAGAGGGAACAAACGAGCAAAGGTACATATGGGCTTGTAAAAAAGCCAGCAAAACACCAGGGTTGATCCCACACCCCAAAAGTGCAGGATCAAACTCCTGCCGATTCAGCTGGGGCCATCCCAAAAGGGATAATATGTTGGGACGTCCGGAAAATGTACATGTGCACCTGATGAATCAGTATCATACAAGTATCCTATATGAACTGTGTAAATCTAATTTGATGCCCTTCCCCATTTTCAGTACCCTAACTTCTCTAATTTTCTATTGCGATTTATCAACACATTCATCTCCAATGATCCCAAATAAGAACATGCTTCACCTGAGTTCCTCCTGGAGGGAATTTCAGAAGCTTGCCCTAGCACGGATGGACACCATGGACATTGCCTTCCTAGGAAGGGGTAGGTCAGGTATCTCATGCAACACACAAGAAGAGATTTCTCCCCTTATCTTCGAAGTCCATCGTTCCTCAATTCAAAATAAAGCCTTCATGCAGAAATGAAACCATTTCAGTTATTTACATTGATCATAATTTCATAAGCAAGAAATAGTATGAACTATCTGAATCCACTAAAATAAACTCAGTAAAGAACTCTTGCAAGTGCTCCCTGCTCCCGCATCAAATGTTTCATTCTCCAAGGTTCATAAACAGTCTAATGCTTATTGCACTTAATATTCAAAAGCCATCTCCCTATAGACAGAAATCTCAAACAACTGAGACAAACAAATTAAGTTTCCTTTGCCAAGTAAATAGTTTCCTTAACCATAGGTTTGATCATTCACTTATTTCGCTGACAGGCTTCCATGCCATTTTACCGGATGTGTTTGACCTTCAGCATCCTAAATAGGAGCACTCCTAAACAACTCCTTGTACAGACATAAGTCTTCCACTCGTAATATATAATACAAGTCTAACCCACAACAGGGGAGAACACAGATACATTTCAAAGCGAGCAAGAGTCGGCACTGTCTGATTGATACCCTTGAGATAAACTCGGATGCCTTTTGCAGGAACATCTAAGTTATGTCCCTACCACAATATTCAGTGTTTGTCAAGGCCTGGGAATTTCAGAAATAAGATTGGCTGTCAAAGTCCCTGTGCTTGACATGCCAGTATGAGATACTAGTAGTGACTAACAGGTTACATGAATCACAGTATACCTTCGCTCTAGTTGTTCTATTCTTCTCTATTTGAACAGTAGGGCTAAAATGTGAAAAATAGTAACTTCCCCATCTCTCACCACGCAAGAACTAAAAGGAGCGTGACTCCGGAACAAACATTCGGGAGGAAACACAGGGAAAAATACACCTTTGCGACTAATAATACGGGATTCAGTCATTCAGAGCAATTTTATCGCCTCCCAATGCACCAACTGATATGTCTTTAAGCATTCCTAAATGAGACTCCTTTCCTTATTCTCACACTATGTTCACGGTTCACCCAAACAGGTAGTAGAATTTAGCACCTGAACCATTAGCTGAGCACCCTGACAAGCTGAAGTTAGAATATTTGTTGCACACCAAGGCTCAAGAAGAAGAAGATTGCAAGCATAAATACATGCCTGATAGGCTACAAGCCACTTGTGGACCAGCCCAAAGCTTCTTGTTCTTGCTCTTGTTCCCCCTTCCACTGCTCTACTTGCCGACGGGCTTCTGCAACAGGGCAGTCAAGTACACCTCCCCGTTCTTCACGCCGCCGGTATCGGCCTTGTTCCCCACCGTCCACTTCAAGATCCGGTAACCGAGCTTACCGATCATGGGAGTGTAGACGGCGTCCAGATCCGGCGCCCGGCAGAAGAAGTGGTCCAACCAGAGGAACCCACCCGCCCTCAGCACGCGGTCGGCATCGTACAGCAGGAACTCCATGGCCGGCGCCGGGATCCACCGGTTGACAGCGTGCCCGCATCGCACAAGATCGAGAGCAGCGTCGTGGACGGGGAACCGCTGCTGCAGAGGCACGTGCAACGGGACCAGCCCCCGGAGGGCGGCGGCCTCGCTATATGGGGCGCCCAGGTCCATGGTGGTGGTGACGACCGTGGCACCGGCGTCGAGCTTCATTCGCGCGGCGAAAGTCCCAGAGCCGCCACCGACATCGAGGCCGAGACGGATCGGGGAGGACTGGTTCCGGGCGATCTGGAGGAGCTGTGGCACGGTAAGATCCAGGTTGGATCTGGTGGGCGGGAGGAAGCGCGCGGCCTCGGCGGCCATGTCGAAGCCCAGGTGGGCGGGGAGGCAGGAGAAGCTCTTGCAGGCGGCGGAGGGGGGCCAGAGCACGGCGGTGGAGGGAAGGGCGGCGGGGAAGGGGTCGCCGGTGCCGGGGAGGGAGGAGAGGGGGGGAGGCTTGGAGGGGGTGCGGGAGAAGCAGCGGCGGCGGGGGAGGGGGTGGCAGCCGCGGAGGGCGAGGGCCTCGGCGAGGTTGTCGGGGTCGGGGGGACAGGGCTGGAAAGGGGTGTAGGCCATGTAGCGGTGGAGGAGCTCGGGGTGGTCGTGGCAGGCGGAGGCGACGGGGGAGAGGGAGGCGTAGAGGAGAAGGTCGGCGGGGGAGGAGGGGACGCGGGCGGTGGCGGCGGAGGTGGAGCGGAGGCCCGTGAGGTGGGAGATGGTGGCGCGGATGGTGGCGAGCTGGTGGAGGAGGTGGTCGGGGACGGGGAGGAGCGGGGGGTTGGTGGCGTTGCGGTGGAAGGAAGAGGTGGAGGAGAGGTGGTAGAGAGAGAGGATGTTGGTGGCCACCATGGCCAGAAGCAGCAGGAAGTTGAGCCCCATCCCCAGACCCATCCTCTCCTTCCTCATTCCTCTCTCTCTCTCTCTCTCTCTCTCTCTCACACACACACACACTGGAGGCTGGCTGGAGAGAGAGACACACACACAGTGGGTCTCTTCTCTCTGCTGTTTACTCTCTCTCTCTCTGGTTCACCACTCTACTCTAACCCCCTGTCCCTCTCCATTCCCCTCTCTCTCTGCCCTCTCTTCCTTCTAATCGTCGTCTCCACCCGCTCTTTCTCCCTCTCTCCTTGATCAAAGCAACCAGTTACATCTCATGGGGTGTTCTCTCTCATCTGTCTTTTTGGACTTTCATTTCTATCTTTTGTTAAACATTTTTCTTAATTTACTGTCTCATCCTAACTTTTCCTGCGTTCTAATATCCTCGAAGTTTTTTTATTAAACATCATGAATAATACTGTCGAATGTCGATAAAAAATAATTATAAATTCAATAATCTTATTTTTTATTGAACATCATAAATAATGCTGGCGAATGTCGATAAAAAATACTTATAAATTTAATAATTCTATTTTTTATGTGCCACGTCTGATGTCATATAATAACTTCTTATTTTTAAAATTTTAAGGTAAGAGTCACTGATATTATTGCTTTTAATGATGAGGTAGAAGCCTCAACATCTTTTTATAATTTTCATGAGTTATTAATCATCAACGAGCCATTTAACTTATGTTGAAATGATCTCCACTTGTATATTATATAAATGTGCTTTTTACACAAATACTCCTTTATAAGTGAATTTAAAAAATTATCACTCATATTTTAATATTATTTTAAATAAACTCACTACATCGCAATATTTACAAAATACCCGTGTAATTAACATTATGTCAAGATCTCTTATTTAATCCAAAGGTAAATCTAAAAAAGATTAAAATATTAATAATTTCTTATAAATTTTTTCGCTCTCTTCGTATATCTATACATTTATCTCTCTTTTAGTCTTTTTGTTACAACACCATCAATCAAAATAACTTTTTTTAAAAATACTTTTATCTAAAATTTTAATTATATGAATGAAAAGAGAATATTTTTTGAATGTGAAACGAAGGTTAACCATAAGGTTATATTTGACACTATATTGATATAAACATATTATTAAAAATAATATAAAAATAAGAGAGATAACTCTACTAATAAACTTGTAAGAAATAAATTTTTGTAAAAAAAACCTTTATAAATATTAATCTTAGACTTATATTTTCTGATAAAATATAATAAATTTGTGGACAATGGTATGTTTTTTATAATTATTCTTCATTTAGATGCAGATATATATCGACTTTTCATTATCCTAAAGTCAAGTATAATCAAGGTTTGTAATACCGGTCTGGTACACTACGTGCCACACGTATCGGACCGTACGAGCCGTAGACCGGTATGGTATGCGCGCAACCGATATGGTACTTATATTTATTTTAATGTCATATGTTTTATTTTATATTTAATAGATTTTGATAGCTAAATTGGTTGGGGACATGTCTTTATCCCTCTTGACTCGAGTTCAAATCGTAGTAGTTACATATTTTTTTATTTTTCATTTTTTCTTTAAAGAAATGACTAAGATGATGGTCAATTCTGAGATTCGAACTCTGAATCTCACTCGTATACACTACTCCCTAACCAACTAACTTATAAATGAATTTACACATAATTTACTACAACAAATATTTATTATATAGTTGACACGTTGCGGTATAATATGGTATAGTGTCGTACTGTACCGTACCGTAGCAGTAAAGTACCGGTACGACCGATACGACTGTATTGTCAAACCCTGAGTCTAATCATGACTATGGATAAATTTTATTTTTATCATCTTTTAAGAATCTAACATAATGCTTTAATATGAAACCAAACACATAGTTGACCAACATCTTATGTAAAGTAGGACAGTACTCTAATTATATTGTTTACAAATCTATCCATCTTCTATTTTTCTCTTCTTACAGTTGTGTCTTAGTTTCTGCACTTATCAAACACACCCAAATATTCACAATAAAACGCATATCACCATTCATATTCATTTAGATCATATTTGAGGATGAAATCCTAAAAAAATATATAAGTTTAAGGTGGGGTGTTGCTTTTGAAATAAATGTATGTACCATAAAATAATTATATTTGATATGTTTAAATATTCTTTCAATATTTTCATTCGACTTAATAGTATTTATATCCGTTATGTTATCTTTATTATCATATGTGCATGTTTGACATAATGAAATTCGTGATTTTATGCAATGAAGATTAATCATGATGTGAGATCATGATAATGAGATTTATCTTCTCTAACAAAAAATTGAAATAGTCTTAGTCATAAATCATTTGAAAAAGATATCAACTGAGCCGGATAGGCCAGTGTATAGTTCCACGCTCATGTAATTAAGGTGACTCATCTTACGTGCACTTATGTGGGGACAATAAGGCCGTATTTGACATTTTATATGATTTTTGACTTTTTTTCAAAATCCATTAGAGATAGAAAAAATTAGGATATAGTATATTTTAGAACTTTTGAAAAGTGGGTCATTTTCTCCACATCTCCCTCTAGATCTAAAATTTTAACTTTTGAAAAAAAAGTGATGTGACTTTGATGCATTTGTTTGACTTTGGGGAGGTGAGACTTTCGAGGTCAAAAGTCAAAACCCAATACAAATGTAAAACTTGGCCTAAGGTAAGTATGCAAACACTCGTCTCAGAATGAGTTCACTTAAATGAGGTACTGTAGAGTTATAAATGGTTAATAAAGAAGCACATCTCATAAGGGATAGGTGAATGAGAGTATCAATTAAAGTTATAAATTAAATATATATGTTTAATTTGAACTAAGAGAAATGTATAAAAATATACAAAGATCAAACCATATAAATATCATAAATTTTATATAGGTTTGGACACTCTTTGATGATCTATATCTAATATCTCATGTTTAAACTCGAGGTTTCACTATTTCACTTAATGAAATACACATATTGGATTTTGATGAGGTGCACCAGTTCACCAAATATAAATTACCTGCAAACACACACTATGTTTTGATTAAGTGACCAACTCACCAATGGATCGTTTGTAAAGCAATCCTTACACTAAGGTTCCTCGTATCCTTAACTATTCTCAAGCATTAACTATTACACAAGAAGGAAGGAGGAATATTTCGCGAAAATATTACCTCTAACAGTAGTCGAGTGTGAAGAAATTAAAATACAAAGACAAAGAGAAATGAGCGTAAGAGTGTGTGATGAATGGATAATTGAGTTGTTTACAGCACTTTAAAATTCTTGATCATTTAGAGTTATAACCTTTCTCCGTTAAGAATATTACATATATGTATAGCACATGCGTAACCTATCTGTTAGACACATTTTCATGTTTCCATATATTTTTCTCTGATATATATTTTTTTGAGAGATAAAATTATCTGTTATATTTGTAGCCATCCAAGTTGTTATCAAGTAAACTTTATTTTTATGTCTTATTTTTTCATGGCGTCTCTTAATTCAATACATATATCTTTTCCACATCGATAGTACATGTAAGTGTAAATCATACAAAGTGGAATAAATTACTTTATATAGAACTACTTAATTAGTTAGGTATACACGTCTAAAACACCTTACATCTTACATGATATTGCATATAAAAAAATAAAAAGATAATGGCTACGAGGAATATCAACTGTAAGATTAAAAACATGCATTGATCGTTGACCAATGATTGAGTGTAATATATAGCAAATATAAAATAGAAATATTATGTAAATGTGACGAAGAGAATATGTCACGGAATTAATGCATTTGAATTTCAAAACATATTGTATGAAGCATAGTTAAACAATATAATATATTAAGTAAAAAAAGAAGAATTTTGTAGTTGATATAAGTATGGCCTTACTTGTTAAGTTGAAGTATATAATATTAGAATTTATTTATTAAGAATCATATTTTATGTGTTTTGAATGATGACATAATTTAATTGAAAATATATTTATTGTCAAATATGCAAGAAAAAATATTAAAGTTAAAGAACATTAAAATTCGTTGGCTATTTCTCGTGCACAACATTTAAGTTAATATATTCAATCAAAGTCTACACTTATTTACTATCATCTAATTGGAATCTCTTGATAAATTTCTTCAAAAGAAAAAATAGTTAAATACTCATTTAGAATCTTGTAGAGGACAATCGATACATTTCTATTCGAAATTTTTGACTATCTTAATTTGATCACATACATTACAATTAGACCCAGTCGAATATTTTATGACTGGATACGGTCAACGAGATTCTTATGAATTAATTAACATAGTTGATGATTTTCTTGTAACTGAATAGAGTTGAATTAATCAACTGTTTACGTCGTGCAACTGATCATCGTTCGACTTTCTTACAAGGTGAAAGTTAATCAACAGATTATTTCTAACTATAGCATTTTAATTGAATATCTTTATAGTTCAATTTATCTATCCTTACAATTAAACATCATTTCTATTTCAATTGAATACCATTCAAATATTTATATTATTTTAACAGAATATTTTTATTAATTAATTCAACTATACTTTATCTGATTCATCATTTAACTTCTGTCATAGTTTATATTGTTCATGTATTAAATATCTAACCTTCAACTGTTATACTTTAACAATATGTTTTATTAAATCATTTTTTATTGTGTTTCAACTGCTTATATTCAGCTGATGGACTTTATCAAATTTAGCATTATCCTATCTATTATTTTATCTTATCTATATCAAGGGCATATTATGGTCGAAATGTATCTCAATAGTAATTATTCCATTTGGCATGAAAAAGAAGACTTATATTTAATTCTAATTTGAATTTAAATAGATAACACGTTCCCATATAAACATTGGGAATATATAAATATAATATTCAACGGAGTTTGTATCTAATGGACTAGTCTAAGAGTATGTTTAAAAATCACCATAGGAAAATATTTTAGAGATTCCAATGATTAGAATCTCCCATAAACATTTCTAAATGAGACAAACGACCTTAACTTACATGTATTTTCAAATTCTGCATGGCATAGATAAATATACTAATACTTGAGGGCAACCTAAAATCCCCAAAAAATAGTCTTGGTCAGTTGCCCATAAAGATCAGGTGATTTCGAAAAGTGAAATCCAATTTTGCCCCTTAGTTTTTAAGGCTTTCACATTGTTCTGTAATATTGGTAAATGTGTTGCATTCTCTCTAACATATTAGGTAAAATAAATATTTATGAAAACTCATTTGACACACTAAAATATAGTGCATCGTGAGTCAAGTGAGATTCTCATTTGTAAAAAAATATCACATTTTTCTTTAACAATACGGGACTAAGATTTTGAAAATTTCTCAAAGACACTGAGTGTTCTCAAATACGCCTTAAGACCACTAAGATTTTTTTGTAGTCAAGCAAAGATTTTAATTATAAAAAAAGTCTTGATATTTTTACATGAAATTTTATGACGAAAAGAAAAGTGTCTTGAACGTAAATTTATGATACCACTGAGCTTACAGGATGATAAGTTCCCTCACAACGCATTGTTTCAAACTAATAAGATTCTTTATGGCCCGCTTTGTTATCGGAATTGTCGGGAGGTTGTCGTTTTCGATGAGAGAGAATTGGGGGGCCACACCCTCCCTCATACATATGCCGCTAACCGACCCCGGGCACCATGTTCGACCCTCTGGGGTCAAACACGGTATCCCCACTCGATAATTAAAGCGGTCCTATGAGAATAGATTAAGTGTCAAACACATCGAGTCCTGAAAGAATGAGTTACAAGACAAAATCAAGGAAGAAGACATTCAGATCTGACTCTCTCAAACATGAAAACGTTTAAAGAGAAATATACATTTTCAGACCATTTATGTCCAACGAATGGTCAATAAATTTAGTTGATAAGTGCAAGGCATGCTCTTAAAAGAAAATATGAACGAACAAAATAAATGTAAATCTTTTGAACGTCCAAGTGCAATGAACAACCAATTTCAGATCAAAATCACTTTATTAAATAAGTATTACTTTAGTGAGCCCGAGTCAAAACAAGCAAGCAATCAAGAGCCGAGCTATTGCGATCAAAACTTTCACATGTAAACATTTTTTCTCATATCTTTCTACGTGGTCTTGTTTTATTAACATTTAATTTCTCCACTATTGTCTATTGTTAGAGACACTCTATTGTGGGCTAAACTCTTGTATTTTAAGAGTTATGTTTGGACTAATTACAAATAAGCTTGTGTTGTTGGCCATACATCTAATTAAAAGGTCAATATGGTTGGTGTGCTTATTGTCTAATCAAAACCCAACAAGTATTGGTGGCTGAACACCTAATTTAAAAGTTAGCATGACCGTGTGTTGATCGCTTGATCAAATCGGTGTATTAGGCACCTAAAGCAGCGAGATTAATGTGTTGATCACCTGATAAAACTCAGTATTATTGGTGTGTTGACACCTGATCAAAACTCAATGCGTGTTCGTGAATTGATCACATAATCAAAACTCAGTGGTGTACTTCTTACGAGAAGTAGTAAAAGACTAGATGTGGTATAGATACTGGAGTAGATCTCTAAGGCCCCCTTTGCTTGGGGGATAAGGTTGGATAAACCAGGATAAATCATTAAAAGTTAACCTAATCTATTTGATTACTCATACATGATCATATCCCATGGGATAGGCTGTTATTCTGGTTTATCTCAGGATTACTTGTTCCACCAAAAAGCTAGAACAATGACAGGTTTAACTTTTTCCCAATTCTCGAGACAATTCTTATTTTCCAATCAAAGCAAAATGATCTACTTTTTAGAATACTCAACCCTTGGTTAAGTTATTCTCTTTAACCTACCCTCCAAACAAAGAGGGCCTAAGAAAGGTGTCACGCCCCGAGTCTTTATTATAGCGGAAGACTTGCTCGAGGAACACGAACAGTCGGCATGGTAAGTCTCTTGCAAGCAAGAATGATCAGAGCGCAAGACAATCACACATAAGAATGCAATCGCATAATAATTAATCAAACTCTAAATTTATTTCATTAATAATCGAGTATTCAAGTACAATAACATTTTCAAACTTTTTCCATTCCACTAGACCCAAGAAATAAGAAATTACAAAGATTCGATCTAAACATTGTAGACTTCCTACGTCTTCACTCTCAATTTGATATGACTTTCATTCGCTCTCGGACCCACTACTTGTATAACCCGAATCCAAATTTGTATCACTTCCATCTCCTGAAAAAAGATTAGAAATAGCTAATGAGCACACTTGCCCAGTAGGTATCTCCGCATCAACATGATTAGCAATGTTTAAGTAATTAGCATTTTAGCTCTAAAGAATTTAGGCAAAATCATGCGAATGCGATCAATCATGCGAATAATCAAAGTAACAAAGATGATCGTTAAGATAGAATGAACAAGTATGAACTAGCGAGAATGTACAAGAATGTAGTATGGCATTTCAAGAACAAGAATGTAACGAGAATGCATTTTCACTTTTCACTTTCATAACCATAAAGGTTACGCACTAGAACGTCAATCATGTAGCAATTCACTAGATTTTCATGAGTGCTCATGGATTTTACTGATTTATAAAGAAAGTACTCCCAGCGTAATGCGACGCTAGGAGCATCATACCCCATGGTTTATAATAGTATATTTTCGGCAATCAGCCGAGGGGACTAGCATAGAGCCCTTCGACACAATCAGTGCCCGAACTGCATCTTCACGTATAAATCAAGCTACTTCCATGAGTGTAATAATAAAGCGTGGCCAGTAATATAACAAATTCAATCAATAAGCTCGTGACAACAATCATCAAAGAATGAATGCTTCAATTAAGAATATGAGAGATCAAGAATGATTTAAGACGATATTATGCTCATGGGAATAATTCGGTAGCATAACGGTACATTCGTTATCTTTCATAATTTAAAATTAAGTTTCTTTGGATAATATGACAAGTCCTAGACCATCAATAATCCATCTAGGAACTTTAGACTATCAACCATTTGGTCAAACCTCGGGTTAACAAACTTTAGAACTGTGACGGTCTAATACTGGGCCGTTACATGAACATAACGCTCTAGTATTGGGCCGTTACAATGGACTGAATCCAGAATAAAAATAGATATGGACTCAAACAATGTGACGGTCATATATTGGACCGTTATATGAGCCTGACGGTCGAACACTGGTCCGTTAGGTGTGCCTGACGGACTAGTGCCGGTCCGTTATGTGAACAAGACTTAAAACTTCGATTTGTGCTTTTATAGATAAACGGGGCTTTGATGATACAACCAACTCGGCGTCCTAGTAGGAATCCGAGGCTCGCAAAGAATTACGGAGGCCTTGAAACAAGATTTCCTAGTCAATTGGAAGGAATATACAATAGAGAGGTCCTCATGTTCAAGAATATGTTCCTATAGTGCAAAGTGTAAACTAATGGTCACATACCGGGATTTATGCCATGTACTTAAAGAAATTGACTCTATAGATAGGAAAGACTGTGAAACGATGTGAAACTCCGTCAATACGTCATTTGAAATCATACTTTAAGTATAAACTATTAGAGTTTAACCAATGAAATTAACATAACTCAAAATAACTTAAAATGCTTGTAATCATGCAATTCCTATCGTAAGCTCAAAGTCATGATATCATGTCAAAACTTAGATAACTAGGCTTATTTATAAATAGACTTGACTAATTTCCATTCCGTCTCGAGTTGACAGAAAATAGTGTTCTAACGGTCTAGCATAGGCGCGTTACAGCCCGTGTGACGGTTTGTCGAGGGACCATTACAGTATTGTAACGCTCCTACTATGGTGCGTCAGAGACAACAGAATAATTTAAACACAACAGAGAGTGTCACGGGTTATCGTAAGGTCGTTACAGTCATGTGACGGTCCTACCCTAATCCGTCAGAGCTTCTGCTGAGAGTAAAGATAATGAACAATGTCCCATGAAAGATAACTCACAATAACCAACTATTCTAACCATGATAACAAAGTAAAGGCCATCTAGATGCATATATTTCAATGAATTAACAAGATAGTACCATTTTATTTTCCATTAAGGTTAAAGATATGCATGTATGCATGTCCCTACTTAAACATGAAATTCATGATCTATAGTGTAAATAATCAAGCAAAATCAGAAGGCTTTTATCCCTAACATGTTATTTTTACCGTTCGTGAGATGACCTACCTCTTAACTGGACTTTACATTTCTAATTTGAGTCTTCAAGGATCGTCCTAGTTCTTCTCTTCCTGTGATTTTTCAGCAACTTCACGTCACTCTAACTCCTCAACCTCTTGACCTAAGGACGTGAAATTTTGAGGTTAAGAAGACGAAACTATTGGGAACAAAAAGTTCTAAAGCATTTAACTCTAATTACCTCGTTTAGCTTCTCTAATTTCCTGGTCTTCAGCACCCCGTTGCACAATTTCCTGGGTTGGCGTGATGAAACCAGCAACTTTAGAAGATCCAAACTCCTTGGATACTCGACCTCCTGACATGAAATTTTGAGGGTACTTAGTCTAAAGTATTAGGAACAAAATACTCTAACGGACTTACCCGATATTCTATCTCCTTATCTTGATTTCACGCGAGCCAAAAGTAAGGGTCGCTCAGTTCAAAACTGGGTTCTATTTATACGGATTTGGCTAGGATTTGAGGATTAGATCGATTCTAGAGTCCTTAGTTCGTCAAAACCTGATCTCTAAGAGTCCCTAGTAACCTTACACATCATTCTAATTAGGTCTCTAGTAGATAAGATCCCAAAGTTCCAATTTTTTTGCAAGTTCTTCAACTTACGGAATCAGCAGAGTGTAACGGTCGTGTCTAGGTGCGTTACACTACTATAGCGGTCGCCCGATAGACCGTTACATCCAACGTGTACAGAGTTTAATAAAATTCAAACTCTTTTGTTTGTTTATCCTTATAATTGTCTAAATGAGGGGTAATTATCCTTTAAAATATGTGAATAGACTAAATAACCTTCTAGATTATGGGTCTATCTTAATGGGCTTGGTCTTGTAACCATTTGGACTTTATTTATTAAGGTTGCATTAATTGTTTACCATATTTGGGCCTTAATAATGATTTATTTAACCCAATATTCATTAATTAATTCATTTAGAGCCTTAATAATTTCATAAAATTCTTAATTATAACATAAATAATTTATAAAAATTCCGGGACACTACAAAAGGTCTTTGAACCAGTTAATGTACTGGTGTCTCATGTGATTTGATTTTGTATATTAGTAACATTTTGTACTTTTCTTGTTTGCATTATTAATATTTATATCAATTATGAACTTAATTTTAGATCATATTATTTATCTGACACTCCCATTCATCCCTCTTTGGGATATGATTTGCTATAAGTGGTATTAGAATTGCGGCTCTATAGGAACAGATCTCACGACCTAGAGTAAAATGATCTAGTACTACAAAAATTGACATATTCGTCTTAAATTTTAGGTTTATATTTAACTTATGAATTTTAAAAATTATAATAAATGAACATATATGCAAAAAGAATGTAGTAGTATTGTTAAGGAGGTTATATAATTGTACACATTCTATGACATTGTAATCATTTTTTTTGTGGTTAACAAAGCATATTTTATGATGTCAAGACTATGAAATTAAAAATTAAAATAAATGTATGAATGGAAATAATTTCAAATATATAGTGAATATGTATAAGTGGAGATATTTATATAAAGACTAAATATACAAGAATGTTTGCACCAATATGATCGTAACGAAGTTCTTAAAGTTATTAAAACGGAAAGCAAAGAATACTAATAATATATAAAAATAGAGATGTCAATCGAACAAATAGTAGAATAGCCATCATGATTTTTGTTAAAAATACATTTTTATATTTATTAATTATTGTTTATAAATTTAATTTAATATTTAAATAAAATATATTCTCTATGACTCTCTTTGATAATGGAGTAGGAAAAATCGGATTATCTTAAACTCAATGTGAGTTATTTTTAATTTTTCACTTTTTTTACTTTGAAACATATTCAAATTAAGGTGGAATAACTAATTTTATTTTTTTGACTCGAATGAGTTATTCCATAAAAACTCGGGTTAAGAGTGAAAAATTTGACCTGCCTTATCAAATTATATTTTTATTTATTCCTTGAGTTAAAACTTATTATTCCACCCTTATTCTGTTAGGTCTTCTTTGTTATTCGAACATGGTTACCGTGTTCGACCTCAAAGGGTCGAACACGGTACCCGACCCCGAGTAAATCTCTTGTGTGTGAGGGGAGCGAGTGAGTCCCGTATTTTTTCTCTTTCGTCGATTTATTAACTCAGTCGATAATTCGTTTATCAAATCAAGCCTATGATAATTATTAATAAATATGAAAATCATCGAAAACTAAACAATAAAGTATAATTAGCCCCAGCATTACCCAAAACTAAAACTTAAACAAACAAAAGTAAAAAGAGATACTTATATTTATTATTATCAAAATTTTAAATGTTATATAATAACATGAGATGGATCAAGTTAGCTCAAGAATCAAGTCATAATAGATATTTCCTTTTTTGAATTAAGTCAAGTTAACTTTCCAATCAACTTAACTCTAATAAAATTTGAAATATCTTTAAAGAAAATGTATGATGTATATACAATGAATGAGTATATTAGGCCAAGATATCATTTTCAAATTGAAGTAACTTAATTTAAATTGTAACCCTACTTATTGTCAAAATGTTATCATTATTAAATTTTATAAATAGTGTTGGTTCTAGGTAATAAAAAAATGTTCTAGTTTTTTATCATTGGATGTTAATCTAATAATTCAAATTTAGAAAAGAAAAATCGCGCCACTAGATAGGATCGATATTTACTCATCATGAATTTACCTAGTGTAACTTATGGATGTTTGATCAAGATTTTGAAATCTTAGTACAATAATGAATTCATCATTGTCTCATATCTTCCACGAATCTAGAGTGTCAAAGATATGCCAAAGTATTCATACTATGATTTTTTTTCTTTGACATTCTTTGTTTCATTGATGTATCATCATAAAATATTATTTTAAAATGTTATATGTATACATCAAATTTGAAACTGTAGTCTATACTCCGCACGTACCTTGAGAACAAAAGTAGTTTAAGTATTATAGATTGTGAGATTTTCAATCATTGAAAATCTCCAAAAAATTTAATCTCATCCAAATGTGTCGAACTATATTTTAGTAAGAGTGAGAGAGAAATGCTCAGTATACTCTCTCTCCTATTTTTCACAAAAAATAACTCACACCTAACTTCTTTACTGCTTTTGTTGATTTTAAAGAGAAATGACAATTGTGACCGCAAACAAATATATTATCCTTAATTCAAATTAGGACTTTCGTAAAAAATAATGTTACACCATAACTCGCAATTTAAAAAGTATTGCTATATTTTACCAGACCATTATGACTGCCAAAAAATAGACTATCATTAATTCAAATTAGGACATTCGTAAAAAATAATGTTACACTCTAACTCACCCTTAAAAAAGTATTGTTATATTTTACCTCACCTTTTACACCCTTAATAAATTATCGCTACATTTTACCTCACCATTTACACTCTCAAATACGATTTTACATATATGTAAAATTTGTGCCACTAGACGTGAGTGTTATAAAAATATTTATTTATTATAATCTAAAATATAAAATGTGTACTACATGTGACCTTAAATATACAATATATCAACGGTGAAATTATCCTTACAATAACACATATCACTAAAATTTGTCATAAAATAGTTTTCAACTATCTTATACAACAACAACAACATACATGAAAGTTTTTTATGTTAAATTTGTCATTTATAATAAGACACAATGTTACAATCTTTAGATGTCAAAATAATATTTTGTTCTAAATATTTCAACAACATTTAACAATGGAATGACGTGATTGTTTGTTAAATTATCCTATAATATTATTAAAATATGTATGTCGGCAAATATGAAAATAGATGCACATTTTCATCTTATGAACAAGAATAGGTAATCTCATTTTTCAGCTTCCCATTCAATAATAATATTAACAATTTTCATATTTTAATTATTATTAATATCAAGTTTGAATTTAAATTAATGGGTTAATATCACGAGAGGCATATATAGGTTACTACTATATACAATGAGGAAGAATATGTACATAATGTATACGATAAACGTAGATAGATCATTTAACACATACAAAATCTTTAAAATTAATTAGTTTATAATTTAGTGACACACTTATAACCCTTCCTTATGAATCAATCCACCCCCACTTTAAATAATATAGTTTTTTACAGAAATATCATCTTTATCAATTTATTTGAAAATTATATCTATTATTTTTTAAATCATTTTTAATAACTTTTTTATATTAATACATTACCAACAGTACCCCAACATTTTTTAAACCTATAATTTTATCTAAGGAATTTTATTGCACCAAAATTAAGAAGGATTTTTTACTATTTAATCCCTAAAATTAGTGTATTTGTGTTTTAGTCTCTCAAATACAATTAGTATTTTTAAAGTCCCTCGTCTTGACTGTTGTACTTATTAGTCCCTACCGTTAGTTTCAGTAACTAGAGTTAAACGTAACAGGTTAAATTAATTTAAGATGGGTAAAAGACTAAAATAACCATAGTTAAATTTTGAGCGCCTCTCTCTCTCTCTCTCTCAATCAATCGATCGATTGATCGATCGATCGATAAAGTTAGAGAACTTTGTTATAGCTGTGCTTGCGAAGCACGTGGAAGATTTCGGACTTGGATCGGAGTGAGAGTTCAGGAAGAGGAGCTCGTTATCATCGGCGTCAGAGAGGGGCTTGAAGTTGGTGATGGCATCACGATCGCTGAAGCGCTCGGCAGCGGGGGGGGTGCACGTCGACGCCAATAAGGTGAATCCCAGTGGTGGCACCATGGTGAACGTTGGCCACAGGGGTGTTAGCATGAACGTCGGGATAGAGAGAGATAGGCGAAAGTGAGAGGGTGTGTGATAGAGAGAGTGAGAGTGGCGGGGACGGGGGTGCCAAAGGGGGTCTCCCCCTCCAGTGCGGGACGGATGCGCACACACACACACACATAGAGTGAGATTGATAGAGAGTGAGAGAGACGAGAGAGAGAGCACGGCGGGGATATGATACTAGAGGGGGTCTCCCCCTCCGGCGCAGGACGCACACACACATAGATGGCAACTATTCCCAGCCGCTAGTGATGGTAAGGGGGTGCGCCTGCCGCTGCTTCCTCTCATCCTTCCTCTACTACGTCCGTTGATGCTTGAAGCAGGGGAAGCGCGATGGCGGTTTCTCCCCGCTTGCGCATCGTGGCTGGTGAACACATAGGAAAAAAACTTCTCTTCTCCGAGCATGGTGGGAGGTGAAACCTACAGTAGGAGGGGGATCTTGCCTGGATTATGAAGGTGGTATAACTGCCTGTGCGCAAGGGAGCAATGCCGGCGATAGGAGAACGTGACCGTTGCTGCATGCGAAGAGAGAGAGAGAGGGGTGGGTGTGTGCGAACAGGTAAAGTTGCTCCGTGTGAGAGTAACTTCACGTGAAAGCTCCTCCCACACAGAGCGCCTTCATGTTTTCCCCCCTAACCACCTCTATTTCTCTCTCTCTCTTTCTCGGGGCCTCCATGTCTTCCCCCGTCAGCCACGCCTCTCTCTATCTCTCTCGACATCTCAGTTGCCGCACTCATCATCTTTTCTTGTCCGTGTAAGCGGCGTTCGGTGATCACCTACGAGACTGGGCATCTCCGTCACCGTCATCCGCCTATGGTTGTGAATAATAGGCCAGGACAGGGACAAGGGGGAGAGAAATAGGGGGTTCCTAGAGAGAGAAATAAAGAGAGGGAGTGAAAGCATAAGAGAGAGAGAGGGGGACAATGTCGGAGGGCGTTCCCTCTCCAACTCCGATGATGCTCTCGTGAGATAGTGGTATTAGAGAGAGAGAAAGAGGGATGCCGTCGGAGGAGATTTCAAGAGAGAGAGAAAGAGTGAGAGTGAGAGCATAAGAGAGAGAGGGACGACGTTAGAGGGGTTCCTCCTCTAGCTCTAGCCCTTCTCTCACAAGAGTGTAAGAATAGAGAGAGAGTGTGTGGGCCCGAAGAGAGAGAGAGGGAATGGAGAGAGAGAGAGGGCGATTGAGATCAGGGATATTTTACTAATTTTAATATTTTGTTGGCCTCAAGATAGAATATTCTCTAGAATATTCCTATTTTCGAATGTCCACATACTGTGAGGGCTTTTTAATAAGAGTTAGAAGATTTGAGGGACTTTAAAAATAATAGTTGTATTTAATTGACTAAAACATGAATATGATTATTCGTAGGGACTAAAAAAAATCAATTAAGAAAGGTACAATGGGGGCTTGTTGCCTCACCCAAGTAGTACATCAAAATAAACCCATGATACTGCTTCCACTAAGGCACAAAAAAATTAAAAAAGAAAGTGAGGTAGACCTAATCTATCCATAGTAATATCACCTTGAATAATAATAGGTAAATCCAAACAATCACATAAAGTAAGACATGTGAGTAATGAAAGTAAAGTTAGCTAAGGAATCGTCAACTCAGCCCTAATACACTATCTGATGACATGGCAAAACTCCAGCTCCATGGCCTTCCTGAGCAAGCACCGGTCTTGCTACCAATAGTGGAACGTCCAATGAATAGAATGATTGATAACATTGGCGAGAGTAATATAGACTAGACAAGCATATTCCACTAGGAGAGAAGTGAAGCACTACTGCAAGCACATCATGTAGACACGCCAAAATTGACATTACTTTGAGTATTTCTCATATTGCCTTGTAATGCCCCATTTGACCCTCAAATTGGCTTATTTGAGTGTTTTTTCCATTTTTCATGGATTTTCTCCCCTTTCCCTCTTTTTTAAATTAACGCCCTGGAGAGGGGCGTGTTTTTAAACGCAGCCTGATCCAGGGCGTGTCTTCCCATTTTATCTATTTCTCCCCATTTTACCTATTTTATAAATTCGTGACCTGGTGAAGGGCGTGTTTTAAAACACGACCTGACCTTGGGCGTTTCTTGATGAAAGGACGCCCTGAGATGAGGGCGTCAATTCCTGGCATTATCCAATTTTTGAAAAAGAATAAATATTTTAAAAAATGTTAATTCACGCCCTACATTGGGGCGTTTTTCAATTAACGCCTCTCCCTGAGGCGTTTCTTACAATTTCTAAATAAAAGAAATATTTATTTCTAAAATTAATCCAGGAAGAAACGCCCTGACCCAGGGCGTGTTTTGAAAAGACGCCTTATTACAGGTCGTCAATTCTTGAATTGACGCCCTGACCAAGGGCGTGTTTCATCTTCTGGCTTCGCAGCCCTTTCCCCAGAGAGTCCTTGCCTCATTAGACTCCTGCCTTGATTGGGGCTCTTGCCCATTCTTATCCTTCCCCCTTATTGGACTCTTGCCCATGTTTATCTCCTCCAATTCTATTTAATAGGGCCGACTGCTCTGTTAATTGGTTGGATTCTGGATTTTCTTCTTCTCCCCTCTATTCTTCTTCTTCTGCTTCTTCTGTTCTTCTTTTTTTTATTTTTTTCTTTCTTCACAGGTTGCTGCTGCGTTGGCAGGAGGAGGCTTCCTGCACTTCAATGTTTATCTGCTGAGGCTTCCTCCCAAACGATCATCAGAGCTAACGTGCAGGCTTCTCTTATTCTCCTTCTTATTCCTTTCCTTTTGTTCATATTAGTTTATACATGCATCATATTCATATTTTCTTTTCTCTATTCTTTCTCTTTTCTCAACTACGTTGAGGTCTCCTTAGTGCATCTCTTGCACATCTCCATGTTTTACATATATTCATCATATTTTTCCCACCCTTTTGCATAGGGGTTTAAGGGCCAACACCCTTAAGGTGTGTTCTTGCACATACTTTCATGCTCATTCTTTTTATTAAGAATTGATGCTACACTCACCATGTTCTAATTCATATCATTTTGGTGTTTGTGTCTTTTTTGCAAGGGTAATAAATTGGAGAACTCTCTTCATCGGCCGGTCGATTTGAAGAGAAAGGAAGCACTCACATCCCCGCATCTTTTGAGGTACTTTTCGCGATCATTCCTCCCATGTTCTTATTGATCATATTTTTGAGACATAGCGTCTCTGGCGATCACACACTCCCCTTGTGCACCTCGTGCATATATTTTCCTCCCTATTGATGATTATTGCATGTCTTTTCTTTGATATTTTTCTTAAGTGGATTATTCTAAATTAGAGATCCACAAATTGGCGATCACGGTGGGACACTTTGTGTTCTTTGTTTATTACCCTTTCCCCTTAGGCACCCGCGTGTGCCGTCTCCCCTATTGCACCCTCGGTGCGTCTCCTTTTGTGCCCCTCGGGCGCCCTCCATTGTGCATTGCACTCTCCCCAAGTGATCTGTCAGTTTGATAGTTTTTTAGAATTTCCACTTATCCAAAAAAATTTTGATGAGCATGCTTCTATCTTAATACTCATATATTTGTTGATTGGCCGTGACTGTGAGTGTTTGATATTGCTGGCCGTGGGGTCTTTCTGGGAATTAACGCCTCTGTCAGAGGCGCTTTTTAATTTCACGCCCTCACCCAGGGCGCGCTATGTATGTCTAACGCCTTCTGACAGGACGTCTTCTATCTACACCCTGCTTATCTGTGAATTCACGCCCTTCTCCAGGGCGCCTTTTTATATTGTAACGCCTTACACTAAGGCGTTTTTTTCATTCGGCCGTGCGTACCCCTGAGAGTTGACGCCCTCGACCAGAGGCGTCCATTTGAGTTGTAGCGCCCCATACCAAGGCGTGTTTTTACCTTGCCCGTGTGGGCCCTCACAGTGATTCACGACAGTGACACTGTCGTTTCTTTTCTGGATAGCGCCCCCTTTCAGGGCGTCTTTTACTGTGGGTTTGCAGAACCCTTCCTTGCGTGATTTTTCATCATGATTCATGCCATGCTCATATTCATTGATTGATTATATTGTGGTGATTACCCTGCTTGTTTGTGAATTCACGCCCCTCTCCAGGGCGTCTCTTACTTGGTAACGCCTCACGCCAGGGCATTTCTTTGTTGACAAGCGCCCCTCAGCAAGGCGTTTCTTTTGATTTGACGCCCTCGGTCAAGGGCGTCCCTTCCCCTTAGAGCGCCTCACCCTAAGGCGTGTTTTTACTGTGGGTTTCCAGAACCCTTCCCGTGGGTGAGTTTTCGTGATATTTCATATTGATTGATCATATTGTGTGGTTGGCCTGATTTCCCCTGTTGCATTCATTCTTTGCATTGGTTTGGGAGCCCCCTCCTCATCATTAGGACCCACACACCCTCTTGGAATCGGGACGACCCTCCATTGAGCATTCCGTCTCTTTGGACTGGAAATCCCTTTTCTAAGCCTCCGTAAGTCCCCGCACCCGTGGATTCCCTCACGGACGCCGGGCAGGTTGTACCCTTTGAAAGTCCCGAATTAGTTGGCCTATACGTGGTGAGAGAGTGTTCCTAGTTGGTATTGGAGTTCAAACCATATTGAAACTAGGTTCCTCCCCTTGTGTGAATCATTCCAAACTTTGATAAAATCCTTAATTCACCAAGGTTCAAACAAATCAAATCAAGGTAACCATCTCTTTTGTGTGCTTCTTTGCATATTATTTTGAACTTTGATTGCATGATGGCTTACTATAAATAAGATAACATGTTTAATTCAATTCATGAGGATGCACAACCTAGCACTTCTTATAATCCTCACTTTCAACATGTTCAAAATTCTCACCATACTTTCAAAGGACCACGTCCTCACTCTTATGGTGTTGCCCGACCCTTGGGCAATGTCCAATCCAATGGTCCTTCGACTCAATTTCGAGCCACTATTCCCATTAAACCCTCTCGTCCCAATGATGAGAAGGTCTCCCAAATTTTGCATGCATTAGATCATCTCACCCCTCAACAGATCCAAGCCCTTAAGGCCGCCGTTGAGGGTGCATCTCATGCATCTCATTCTCTCTCCAATTCTACACGGGTGGCCCATCACCCACCTCCTCATTCCAATCCTGATCGGGTAGCCCATTACCCATCTCCTTCTATTCACACTTCTCCTCGGGTGGCCCATCACCCGCCTCCTTCTATTCCCTCTCGATCACGGCCCCAAGGCCCATTTATTCATTGCAATCCGGCCCATCCGGGTTCTTCTATGGGTCGGCCCATTAATTCCCCTCCACGGCCTTTTTATACGGCCCTTCCTCCTTCAAGGCCCTGCCAACCTTCTGTTGCTCAAGTCACACCCCTCCAACAATCTCTGCTTGATAAGATTACTTTGATGGAGGAACAAATAAAGAGGGTCACGGCTCCTCCTACTCCAGTCAATCCTCTCCACGCCGCTTTGGACGAGATTACAAAGATGGAGAGAGAATGGAAAGATAGGAGAGAGGACTATGGCGTCAGCATTTCAAGCGAACAAGAGCCGGCAATTGAAGAATTTGAGCCAGTATATGACGATGAAGCTCCGCAGGCACCCCTTCCGAGTTTCCTTCGCTTTCCACTTCCCCCACTTTCATTTGATGAACCCCCTGCTCAGGATGAAGCTACCACTCCCAATTCACCCCCTATTCCCGAGACTTCTTGGTGTTACGACGATGGGTCGATACTCCAATCACCCACGCCGGCGCATTTTGAGTCTACTCCCACTCCTAACGCCGCTCGCCCTGTTCGGCATTTTCTCCGCACCAAACCTCCCCCAATTAAACCATCACCCAAGCCTTCCACTATTAAACCTCCACCCGTTAAGTCATCTACCTCCACACCATTAGCCTCCATCGAACCCACCATTGAACCTTCCCCAATTAACTTCCCAGTACCGCCCCCTCGGCCTTCCATTATCCCTTTAAAACCCCCTTTGCCTATTCCACCATTTAACCCTCTACCCTTACCCATGGCTAATCCTGAGCAGGATCCACCCCTTTTTGCACCCGAGCCAATCCCAACTGCTTCCGAGCAAAAGGAGGAACTCGGCGTGTTTGAACCCCCGCTTACGCTCACCCATTTGCCAACGCTTTCCATTATACCTCCATCACTCACAAAGCCTTCCGCCTCCGCTTCACCTCCCCTTACTCCTCGGAATGGGCCGGGGGCCTTCTACAAGCACAGGTGCCGAGGACGATCAAGAGCCGGGCAGCAAGGATTTGGCCGTACCATTCAAGATTCAAGAATTCATTTGCCGGATGCCAATCCGGGTTATTGTGCCAAGCACAGTCGAAGAAGCCAAGTCACCGACATGCCAAGCATTGATGCTGTGTAAGGGCCGGGCAGGGCACCCTTTGTTCCAATTTCCAAATTTTGAATCTTTGGGCAACATAATGCTTCCGAGCCCAACTTTCCAACTCCCTCACACCATTACTTTGCACTCTCCAAGGGAGTTGACATTCACCATTGAAGTTTCGGCAGGGGCTATTTCTCATACACTTTCACTGCCGTGGAGGGGCAGTTATCTTAATGCTAAGGGGCCCTCCCTTATTTGTTCCACTTTCTATTCATCCATCTCTATCACTTTTTCTTCATGGGCCATTCCCAGGGTTAGGAGGAGGATCTCATCCTCTCGCCCTTCACATTCTTCATATTCTTTGCATTTCATGCATTCATCGCATCCATCCCATTGCATGCGCTTGCACCTCCTGCTTCCCGGGTTTCCAAACCCGTATCTTCCCCGCCTTCCGGCACCTCCGGATATTCCGCACTTCCCATCTTATTCATCTTCATCTTTTTATCCACTATCCCTGGGGCATCGCGTCCCTTTTCCTGCTATCTTCCTGGAACCTCCAGGAATTTTATCCCTCCTCTTTGGGCATCTCGCCCTTTCTGATTCTATTCCTCCGGAACCTCCGGACTTTCCCCTCGGGCATCGCGCCCCTTTCCATTCTCCGGAACCTCCGGACCTTTCTCTCGGGCATCGCGCCCCTTTCCACCTTCCTCCTCCGGAACCTCCGGACTTTCCCCTCGGGCATCGCGCCCCTTTCCATTCTCCGGAACCTCCGGACCTTTCTCTCGGGCATCGCGCCCCTTTCCACCTTCCTCCTCCGGAACCTCCGGACTTTCCCCTCGGGCATCGCGCCCCTTTCCATTCTCCGGAACCTCCGGACCTTTCTCTCGGGCATCGCGCCCCTTTCCACCTTCCTCCTCCGGAACCTCCGGACTTTCCCCTCGGGCATCGCGCCCCTTTCCATTCTCCGGAACCTCCGGACCTTTCTCTCGGACATCGCGCCCCTTTCCACCTTCCTCCTCCGGAACCTCCGGATTTTCCCCTTGGGCATCGCGCCCCTTCTCATTTGCTACCTCCGGAACCTCCGGATTTTCCTCCTGATCCTCCTTCATTCCTCTCTCTTGGGTATCACGCCCCTTTCTATATTCTTCCTCCGGAACCTCCGGATTCTCCACCTGATTGTCTCCATCTTTTCCCCGGGCATCGTGCCTCTTTCCATTTGCTTCCTCCGGAACCTCTGGACTTTTCCCTCGGGCACGACGCCCCTTTCCACCTTCTCCTTCCTGATTTCATTCCTCCGGAACCTCCGGATTTTTCTCTCCTCCCTGGGCATCGCGTCCCTCGGCATTTGCTTCCTCCGGAACCTCCATCTTTCTTCCGATTCATCTTTCTACTCCTCCTGAACATCACATCCTTTTTTTTTCTTCCTTTTCCATCATCTCTTTCCCTATTTCGTCTCAGGGCATCGCGTCCCTTCTTTTGTCGTCCCTCCGGAGCCTTCGGATTTTTCCTCTCATGATTCTCCTCTGCCTCCGGACCCTCCAGATCCGCCTCTTTCTATCTACCAATTTCTTCTTCTAATTCCTCCTGATTCTGGGTCTGACCCAACTTCTTCCACATCCACTGCCTTGGGCATCTGCCCTTTCTCCCATTGCTTTCGAGGCTTCAGTCCTCACTCCTCCTTCTAATTCTCCGTTTCTTCTGTAGACCTTTCATGTGATCAGGGTCTCCGCGCCTTAGTGAGGGAGTTCTAGCCCTCGCCTCTTTTCCTTTTCTCCTTATTCGTCTAAGTCTGGTCTTGGCACCACTCCTTCTTGTTAAGCCACTTTCAATCCTTTGCTTCCAATCCTTTATCTGCCTAAGAGGACTATCCCACGATGATCAACCTCTCGCGGCAGCTGCTTTAACAAAGGTTGCAAGGTAACATATTGGCGTAAGTATGCATTTTATGATATCATTATCTCATTACTTCACGCATGATTTTCAAAATGAAGTGCTTCTTAACGATATTAAGAGTGGTGTTTTAGATCTTTATCTTAGGCTTTTGTTAAATTAAATCATTGTTAAAAAGAGTCTTTAGACTTGCTTTTGCAGCACCTTGGTTAATAAGAACCCCGCGCTGGGAATTCGGTATTCTCTCCCTGCTTGTTAAGATCAACCCTCAGCTGGACACCTCACACACTTCACGGCGTCCTTAGCCGGCTCCTTTGGTTAAACAGCGTTGCTACCTTGGCCATGCCATGAGAATTTCTGAAAGTCTTTTCTCTTCTTTACTCGGCCACGTGCAGGGGCAAGAGGTTGACGGATGAGATGACCAACCTTGGTAATCCCCAATACGAGAGGAGTCTCAAATAGGGGCAGTCTTGACCCAAAATAAATATGAATTTCATGATATACATCTCGCCAAAAGGGCTATTATGAAAATCAAGTCAGAATTTTGATAAAAGCAAGATTGTGAATTATGGCATGACAAGAGTGACAAAGTCCCCGCAGGGAAAACCCTGGTCGTATGCATGTCAAGGGTCTAAAAATCAAAGGCACAAAGTCCCGGCACAATAGACTACCTCTTTGAAGGGAACACCTTTGAAGGAATTCAAGTCCCGATACCTCCCATCCTGCACAAAGCTTGTCACAATTGTTCTTCTCTTCTCCCTCCAAGACCGAATGTTTCTCGGATATGGCCTTGGTAGGGGCACCGTTAATCAAAGGCAGTCAGTTATAGGATGTCACTTTCAATGCACGTCCAGCTTTGGACAGTTTTAGCGAAAAGGGAAGGAACAAGGACCCCTAGCCAGTGGTTCAAAACAACCCTTTGATGCTGCATTAACAATGTCTAAGCCAAAATCTAAAAAAAATTCGAATATTTCCCGATCAAAATCCCAACAAAAATTCAAAATATTTTCCAAAAATCTCCATAAAAATTCAAATATTTCCAAAACTCATAAAAATTTGCATATTCCAAAACCACATAAAAACTTGCATATTTCCAAAATCCAAAAATTTGCATTGTATTTTCTGATGGTGTTTTGCAGGAACAGCTTTGCAAGGACCAAG